>OX326964.1:10705778-11292884 GCA_946800305.1 Medicago arabica
TTTTTTGATGGATTTTTTTCGCCTCCTGGGCGTGTGATGTCAGTTTCTATTTATAGTGGCAGAGTTGGGACCTAGGGTTTGTTTAGGACGCAGAGAAATCTGTGGTTTTTGGATCGGGATGAAAGAGGATTGGGACGAACTGGATGAAAAAACACGTTTATGATGACAAGCTGTTTTCTTTTTTGGATCAATGACATTATCAGATTTTTTTTGATTTTTAAGATCTTTATCAATTAATAATACATATAAAAAAAATGAATAATAATAAAAAGGCATTAAATGAATAAATAAATTATAATAATGATAAAATGAATTATGTGGACCCGGACTCAATAATGGCTAATAAAATTAAAATTAATGGACGAAAATAAAAGGAGACGGCGACGCGATTCGGAACCCAAAAAAAAAGAGGTATTTTAAAATACCTCTCTGCCGAGTTTTTTTTACTGAAAAGTCGAGGACTGATCAAGATCGAACGGCGTACGAGTGTAGGGTCAACTGACACGTGTCGGTGTATGAATGTAACGATCTTAGGTCAAAAATTGGGGTATGACAATTATGTAATCCGCAAATACCGCATTTACGCCCCATGCAACGTGAACTAGGACGAATGCATGGGGTGTATTGTATTTATTCGGATTGCATAATCCGGAAAGTAACAAACCTATCTAGATTATTCAATTCGAACTGCACCACTACAGACAGAATGCACTTTTTTTTTCTTTCCAGAATTCATGTTTTTTCCATTGGTTCTTAATCTGACAGTTTTTAAATTGCATTGTTGGTCCGAGTCAAGAACGCCGACTGCAACTTGAATTTTCATATTAAAGAACAATTCCGACAATTTGTTTTGCCGGAGACTACCTCAATGTGTGCACCGTAAAAAAAGGTCACCACTAAAGAAGCTCCGAAGAAAAATAAACACTTCATGATCAGTCGACGAAGCGATCGCCTTCGCTCTGGGAGATTGTTGAGTCTCAAGAACAACATACACGAGCTTCACAAACAAATTCATCAGGGGCAAGTAGAAAAAGTGAACGGAAAAGCAACGTGTCTCTTAATCATCCTAAGCCAATTCCCAAAAATTCTAAGCCAACTTCCCAAAATCCTAACCCAACTCCGGTAAAATTCCACATACCACACAAAGACCAAATCTCAATTTGGATGCATGACTTTATTGAAAACATGGTGGATGTAGCTGGTGATGGTCATTGTGGGTTTCGTGCCGTTGCGGGTCTACGTAACTTGAGTCTTGACGATCAACAAATGATCTGTTACCACCTGCACAAAGAGCTAATTGGTGAAGGAAATACTCGTTATCGGCGGATGATTAATGATGAAAAATATACTAGAAAAGTTGGAATAAGTTTTTGAAACCTATGGCTAATTTGAAGATTCCTTTGGTGATTACAATATGCATATCGCTTGACTATATACTTATGGGCCTTCAAAATAAATTAATTAGTGTTTAATCTAAGAATTATGCTCTTTACCCAATATTTTTTGCTTATTCTTAACTGAAAAGACCAAAATACCCTTACATTAGTGTTAATTCTGCGTGACTTAACTCACGCAGTGTGAGTTAATTCACACTAACTCACGCTGATTTCTTTCTCACTTTTCTATCACGAGCTAAATTATTTCAACCAAACTAGGACCCATATTAATTATTTGACAAAAGTGGGATCCAATGATCCACATGACTACCAAAGTGGGACCCATGTTAATTATTTATGACAAAAGTGGGATCCAATGATCCACGTGACTTTGAATTGACAAAAGGCAGCACCATATGACAATTTGAATTGAATTCAGTACTACAAAAATGACAAAAAGAAAGCAACGTGAGTTATTAATTGATTATATTAATTTCTAAAGTTGGAAGAAGAATTACCATAATATATTGCTTGCTTTCATCATGTGTGGTTTTGTAACACAAATACCTAACAAAATCATCATGTGAACACATAAAGTTAAAACTTGTATTTTGACCTAACGTGAGTTAAATCACGTGAGGTTTAACACCAACGTGAGTTAATTCATGCAGGGGTAATTTTCTCTTTACAGTTGGGAGCGAGCAATTTATATGCGATAAATAGCAAAATTCTTAATCTAATTCAATTAATAACATATGAGAAAAATGGATGAATAATCGACAAAAACAACTAAATGGACCCACTACCCACTAATAACTTTACATCACTACATGAAGAGATGATATTTTTATGGTTATAGTGCACTCCCTCTTAAGTTTTAAAAAGTTACGATTTTGGCCTCCTAAAAAAAATGAATAATTTAGCCCTCCAAAAATTAGCCTCTTTGCCAATTTTGACGTTCATTAAAGGAGGTGGCACACCAAGTGTGTATATCGATATTAAAAAAAAAAGTAAAAGCCACGTGTGTAATTAGTTGAATTAAAAAAGAAAATTGAAAAGGCTTGGCACATGAAAGCAACAATCTTCATCTTCTACAACAACAATAATCTTCAAAATAACCTCAGAAAATTATCTTTAACAATAACCCAATCAAAATTCATATCAACCAGTAATCTTGAACATAGCAACAACAACAAACTTCCTGAACCTCAAACAATCAAAGTCCAAATAAATATTAAAATCAACAAATTCTACAATCACTAATATAATCCCAATTGCAAGTTCAAAGTTAAGCCTACATCTGATCCCATAAATAAAAGATAGAGAGCACGAGAGAGAATAATATCATCTGATCCCCGTTGCAAGCACACTTTTTTCTCTTTTTTATTTTGTTTTGGTTGGCTCTCCCAAATCGCAGCAAGAAGAGTGTTGTCGGCTAGAAGAAGATGAGAAGGATGAAGAGAGCGTGCTTTTGCTGTTGTTGTTGGTTATGTGTGCAGAGAGAGAAAAAGAAAAACATGTTTTTGTTCTTGTTATTGGTATCCTTTATTTAAACCAATTTAATTTCGAGGTGTTATTTGATTATTTTACGGAAGAAGAAGATTGAAGAGTTCCTGTGAGAGAGAAAAGAGAAGAAGATGTATCTGAGTTTGAATTGCATGGATTGAATAATGATGATTTTTTTAATTTTAATTTGTCTTTTGCAAATTGGTTAATTCTTGGAGGGCCAAATTATTCTCTTTTTTTTTTTTCTTTTTCTTTTTTATATAGGGGGACAAAATCGCAACTTTTTGAAACTTGGGGGGAGGGAGTGCACTTTAGCCTATTTTAATAGGTGATGATGATACCAACTTTTATATTTTCTTTTTCCTACTTCTGCAAAGTTAATCATTCCTACATCTGTGTTAGCTTGTAATTTCGACAGGTTTAATCAATGCAGTCAACATGTGTTAACTTGTGTATTTTCAGGAGTCAAAATCTTTACTTCAGCATGATGAGTTCGACATTATATGAACTCAGCGTTTGACAAGATGTTTATATGAACTCAGCGTTTGACAAGCCTTAGAGTTCGACAAGATGTGAACCAGAAAAGAAGCCGGTTGAAGCCAAGCAGTTGCTGTTGAAGGAGAAGGAATTCAAATTCAAAAGTAGCAGTTTGTTGGAGTGAAGATGTGGGGGACAAGCAGTTTTTGATGGAGGAAGTGTTGTCTTTCGTGGCAGTTAGCTTTTACTAGTTGTTTTTACTATGTATAAATAGTAGTTTTTCATATGAAAAATGGGTGGCAAATCAGTTATAGAATTTTAGCACTCGAAGTACCGCGTCTAGAGAAAAGAGTCATATAGAATGTATGTAATCTGATCTGTCGAACCACCTTTACATTAAGTTTATGCATTTTAAACTTTTAAGTCTTTTTTACTTGCATTTACCTTGTCGAGAGACAGGTCTTTTCTTACAAAACTTCATCTTGTTCATAAAGCAACCTATGAACTTGGTGAGCATTCATACATTTTCTAGAAAACATTGCACAACGTGTCCTATACTTTCTAGTTTGATCCTGCTTGTAATAACCAAAACCAACCCTCTTGTTGACCAAAAATACCGTAAACAATCCGACATGACATCTTGAAGAGACCATCGTATTTAACTGTCTTCTATTAACCAGCACAACCATTGCTTCTGCTCTAGTTGAGCGACCAACATTGAGTTCTTTATCCTTTTTCCCTATTTTCAAGTTTGAAGTATTCATTACTCCACATTTCATTGACACGTTGGTGAGTTTAAAGGGATTGACTTGTCTTGATTTGTCTCGTTGGTGTATTTCGGATCGGTTACTCTCCTCTTATGCAATGGAAAGTCTTCCTTTGGGGAGACTTTCCCTTAGACGTTGCACTGGCTATATTTATTCTCGAATCTTTTGTTTATTTGGATATTAAAAATGACAAATTTCTGAATAATCAACAAGTTTCCAAGTTGTCTTTGTTTCTTGGTGTTTTGCAATTGACATTACAAAATTGTAATGATATCACAAAGAAAGGAGTGATGCATGTCGTTAAAAACTACACGCAACTTAGAGAGATCAATTTGGATGGTTGTCTGAAAGTGAATCCTGATGTTGTTGCATAAGGCCATCATTGAGAAAGATAGCAGCTCCACCTGATTTTCTTTCGAGTGACCGAAATAGGAAACTCTTCTCGCGTGGTGGATGCCTGCTTGAACTTTCAACCTTGAAACGCTGAAATGGATTGGTATTTTGAAAATGCTATGCTGAAGTTTAACCTTGAAATGTAAGATGCTTTTTGTTGAAATTTACTTCTCAGAGAAATTACTTAAAAAAATTGTGTATATGCTCATTTGGCTATGCATGATAATTGCTTAAGTTTCTGTGTAATGCAAGTTTTAACTTGTTTTGCTTTTCATTGCTTTACCTTAAATTACATTAGTTGGATATGCTCTAAAAACTAATATAAACACGTCTTTAAACTATGAAAATAACCAAATATAGGAGTTAGATATATGCATTTTTACCTTTACTGTTGAGCAATCATTTCAGTGACTTCAATCATAATTTGATATTTTACATTCATTTTTCTATAAATTGTTCCATCACCAAAAATAATTTGAACTGGCACCGTAATTAACATATATATGCTATTTTGGTTGGCTATAAATTTCCTTTCTCATGGTATAACTTCACTTTGATAAATAAGTTTCAGACAAAAAATAGAAATCTAGATGAATTTACTTTAAACTTTAATTAAATCCTGTGTTTAACAAATATTATCCTAGAATTTATGTCTCTCGATCTATTGTTGTGAATTTGATGAAAAATCACACCAATAAATACTTGCTGTGTAGAGCAAGGAATAATCAAACAATCAAAACAAGTGGGTAACAGTTATAATCACAAGCAAAAGTAGAAAACAACGAGAGAAAAGAAGAGAGAACACAAAAGAATTTGTTTACTCAGTTCAGTCCAAATTGACCTAATTTGGGGGAGAGAGCAGTCATCCGTTTCACTATAATGATGAGTAACTTTACAAAAGAGATGTCAATGGGTTACAAGAATAAGTCTCCCGCCTAATTCTACCGAAAGTCACAATCTCTTCCCGTAACCAAGAGACTCAATCCTAATAGTGTTTCCCAAGGTGAATCAACCCTCAAACCCTAGTGTTTGTTCCAAAGAGACAAACTCTATACAAACCCTAGTTTTGTTGTTGTCTTTCTAAACCCTTGTTTCAGCCCCCTCTATCTCAAGGTTTACTCTAATACAAAGCCTATATTTATAGTAAAAGAACCCCTAATAAATTGGAACAGAATCAGACCCAAAAATACGTTTTATTTTTATGCATCTGCGCAAAATCGTGCTCCGATTTCTTTCGAATGAAAGTGTCAATTCTGCTCCAAAAATCATGCTCCGATTTTGACAGCTTCAACAAACTTCAATTTCTCCAATTTTAAGTCACTTTCACAACAATGCAAAACAGAATTTGTACAGCAAGACAAATTACTTTAAATGCAATGACCCACAAGCTCAAATAAAAAAACCAAACTCAAACAAATTACTTCAATAATCAAGACGACACTTGAACATGATGTTGGAAAAATCATCTCTGCAAAAAAGAGAAAAACATTATTTTCAAAGATGCATACTCATAATCAATATTAACCATGTTCATATCCATAAAATGCAAGTAATTGCTAACACCACTTTCCTTCACCTAGGACAAGTATCTCAAATTCAACAACCAGGAACTCAATATCCATTATCCAAAAGAAATCCCTCTATAACAGTTGCCAAGCCTCAAATAAAAGAAAAAATCATAAGAATGAAGACCGGTTCACATATAAAAAAGAACATCGATCTACATGAGACTAGTGACCTTGAAAAGGAAAAAACACAAGTAGCTTGAATTTAGTAGTTGGAAATGTATCAGAAATGCAATATCGACAACGGTTTTCCATCTCATGTAAACACTGCTTTCGGCAAGGGTATTGTTCTGATAAATCTTGAGGACATGAGCAAAGTTCATGAAGCTTAAGTTGCTAGACCTAAAACTGATGAAATACCGATCCTTCGCTTCTTAAGAAAAGGAGGAGACGATATGCTACTCCTAGTATAACGGTATCCACGAATCACACAAAATATGAACAAGCTAAGCGGATAAATCATCAGACAAAATATTCAAAACAATCTATTATTATGAAGTGACAAGTATTTAAAGGCAACATACACGAAGTAATAAAAATTCGAACAAGTAATATGTGGAATAAAAACTCACATTCAACGAGTCGAAACCAAACTTTCAACGTAACCTCTAGCTCGTGGCCAAAGTATTTGATTAGTAATTCCAATATTTGCTGATGTATTGTCTCTACAGTTATAGACAATTGCCACATTGGCATCATCGTTTTCCAATATCAGTGTATCACTGCTCTTAGAAAGATGCAATGGCAAAAATCTAATCCGTCCAAACTTCATTCTATAATCGTCAAATGAAAATAAATTCTGATAACTAATTTTAAATAATTGAATCCAAGACTCATGAACTCCGAAATCCTTCATCTGCCAAATAACATGATGAGTTCTCTTGAAATCATATGAAAAACAAAGACAGTCCATCAAAACTGCAAGTGTCGGATGATGACATGGCACCTCATCAAAACCCTGAGGCAACAACAGCTGAGTGTGTGACTCGGTGGAGATATCAAGCGAAACAATCACATATTCATCAACAGTTATACCATTCAAATATATGTCAAAGTAATTGTGAAGGGCCAACCAGTTAATAGTACCATTCAAATTCACACATGTACCATTATTATAAGGTTGAAACCAGTAAAGCGGAAGCAGTAAATATTGAATATCTCTCCAAGAACTATTCCCAATCCTTAAAACTTTTACCATACCTGTTGCAGTACCAATGACCTCATCCAATTCCACACGAAACGCTATCACCTTATAAGTTTCAGTTAAATAATCGTAACCAAATAAGAACTTACTATAATTACGTGGGGCTGAAACAAATTCAGATTTTGCCCTAGTGGCTGGGTTCCATAAACAGAGCCATTGTCGAGCAGGTGAAGTATTCCGATCAAGCAAGCATAGCAATCCATTGCATGAACCAACAACTCGCCAACTACGTTCACTATCATTCAAACGATAGTAAGGATCATAGTGAATGGTGATCGATGGATTCTCATGTAAACGAGAAATTGGGAAGGTTAAGAGATATGGTTCATTGTCAGGGTATCGGTACGAAAAGACTGTGAGGTGAGGGTTTCGTTCAGATTTCTTAAGATGCATTTTAACAAAATAAGGATCAGAGATGAGAGTGTTGAAAGTTTTTTTGATGCACCTGAACCGCATAAGAGTTTTCACGGGGAGACGGGAGATGATTTCAACGATCAGTTCATCGGGGAGGAACACTAACGTCATAGTGTCTTCTATTGAAGGGTGCTTGCCGTTCAAGTTGAACCCTAGCCACCTATTCCAAAGAGAAGCAGCAAACAACTTGAATTTGTATGTTTTCTTATATTATATAGTACCCTTTTTATATCAAGGTTTTATTGGGTAAAAAAATCCAATTTGATTTTGAGAAGTCCTACTTTAAAAATTTGAATCTATCTTTCACCTCAAAAAAATAAAAAATAAAAAATATAATCAATCTTTTTCTTTCCTTTTTGTATTGTCACTTTTATTTATCATCAAACTTAACCTAACTCATTCTACCGTTGCAAAGAACCTCTCTCAAATCTTCACAACAATTGCTTTCTTCCACAAATTCAGAATGTATCTTCACATTCCTCAACGACCGCTGATGACAACGACAGCATTCGTCGTTGCTTGAAGCCTCTCTCCATCGTCTCAAAAAAGTTACTCTCCATCACCAATCATCTCCGATTCTCTCTCACTATATGTTATCCAACCCTCAGTTTCCTCCCTCGCCTCTTTCAAAGGTTCACCAAAATCAGCTCCTTCGACCTCACGCACTTCGGCGGGTGACCTCAATGCACTTCTCTCTCAAATCTCTTGTTTTCCATTGAACCTCACACAAGGAGGATCCAGAACTAATTTTTCGGTATGGCTGAAATAATAGTGTTAAAAAAAAATTTGCCTAATGAAATTAAGGACTACGTACTATTTTACTCAGAGTAACAATTTTAGTAGTTTTATCTGGGCTAGTATTATTACCTCCTGTCCGTTTGTAACTCTAACAATCACAAATTTGAACAAAATGAGTCGCCGACCTTGACTAACAAGCTATATGTCACACTTGTAAAATGGAAATGAACTGAAGTACATGTAACATCATCTGACAAAATTAGCTGAATTGATGAGAAGTTATGCTGTGCCTATTATACATGGACAATAGACATTTCCAAGCAGAGATGGACAAGAAAGAAAAACTTCTTAGAGAAGAGGTAGAGGATATAATATGCATCACTGGTGTTTCCACTAAAAATTGAGGTTTTGGGCTAATTGAAAATCAATGTTGAGAACCCAAAGTTCATCTCAAATAAAAATTGAATTTGATGTCCCACTGAAGGTGGGAAAAGAAGCATTTAGTCATATTTGAAGATTTGCACCTTTTGGTTTTGTTGTGTCAACTATTTTTTTCCAAAACATCGAAAATGACTATTCTGATTTCAGTTCTTTAATTTCTTTCAAATTAAACAGTCACATTAACATGAACCCTGAAACAAGAAAAATTAAAGACAATATATCTATAATTTACGAAGAAATAAGCTAGTATCTAAAATTTGTGAGTTTGTACATGAAATCAATAAGTAGAAATCAAGAAAACTTTGTCCTCTTATACACACGACTGGAATTGAATTAATGAAATGAATAAATAATTCACGTATTTTGTTTTTTGGTGACCAATAACAGGTATAGACCAAAACAAAAATAAATAAATACAAATCCTATTATGACAAATCTCCTAAAGAATAAGGCACAGATGCAGATTTTCCCCCTCTTTTTTGCACTTGTTATACAATTTTGGGTATTCCAGTAATCAGTTTTCATCTTTTCCAACCACAATTGCGAGGTTTTCCCTGCTGTGACATCTTAGCTGGGGTTTTCTGGTGATACTGTTTGATTACATTGGGTTTCCAAGAGAGACTTAACGAGGCTGAAACAACACGGAAGCTCATGCAATGTCACTGTTGCATTGATGCTTGAATTAGAGATGTAAGAGAAGGATGAATACGTGCCGTTCTTAAGGAGCGACTGAAATTACTTCCTTCAGCATATTCTTCCCCCAGCGGCCACCTTGGGCGTACATCATACTGAAAATAAACCAATGTTTAATAAAATCAATAACAGATTGATGAAATGTGAACATAATATGCAGCACATGTTGAAGTTATGTTGCCTGCATAAATTGATAGAAGGGTAGTCCAAGTTCCGTTGAGAATTGATGAAAAGGATCGTTTACAAATGGATATAACTTTCTTAGTTTAAAAAGCATTAGCCATATTTCCCTTATGCAAAATAAATTTATTATCCGATATATTTAGAGAATCATAATCGGAAAGAAAATTCATCTGATGCAAAATTCCTTCCATTCATATATTTGTCAATGTTTAGAAAACACACCCTAAAGTCTTCTGGTTCTTCTGCAGGAGGTGGAGGATCATATCTTCCCACGCGAAAGTGCTCAATACCAGTCCAAGCAACCATTACACCTATTCAGTTAAAAAACCAGTCCATTAAGATATAAACTTTAATATAACGACAGATTGTTCAAGATTTTATACTCTTCTATGAAGACTTGGGATCAGCTATGTAAAGTTTGCAAAGAGCACAACATAGGAGAGTTAGCAGACATTATGAAAAGCAAAACAAAGAATAAATTATTACCATTGTCGGTACAAAGCTGGGGAGGAGGGCATACAAGTTGAAGACCATTCTTCTTTACAACCGTATCAAGCCGGGCCCGAACATATTGATTTGACGCAACACCACCAGAGACAACCTGTAACAGACACACGTAGAATGGCATTCAGTTTTGTCAATGCAAATTACTTCAAAGGAGAAGCATTTAAGTTATTTCACACAAATCCTGAATTTTAGATTTCAAACTACCAGGTGTCTTATAGAAGGCTCCATCTTCAATGCCCACTGTATTGCTCGTTCACACCTTTCTTCAAGATGTAATACTGCAACTCGCTGCTTGACATGTAGAAAACAGATTAAATAAGACATATCAAAAGACATGAGTTAAAGATAAACAAGAGCAGGGAAAAGCTAAACTTCAGTCGTAAAATTTAAAGGAAAGCATACAAAACCTACAAAAGTATAACTAACCTGAAAAGAAGCGGCAATATCAGCTCGTGACATTCGATCTTCATAACTTGCCGAAGAAATGGGAATATTGGCATCACTGTAAATGGCACATGTACTCAGAAGTCATAAGTCTGTACAACAAAACTAAAAGATAATTGCACTATTTACTTCAACAAAACAAATTACTTGCCATATGCAATATATATTATTTAGTTATCTTGTAGGCCATGACTATTGGTCCAGTAAAAATATTAGCAGTAATCTGACTGCATGAGAAAAGTGTAGTATTAAAAAGATTGTGTAAATCAATTACCAACAAAGAAAGTTTTCATATTAAATATGTGATGTTGAAAACAACATTAGACTAAGCGCTTGTGATAAGATAAAGGACAGATAATCCATCGGGTTTGACATTGCTCCATTGTTATAAATAATTTTCCTATAAACGATTTATGAATAACGAATCTATTAACTTTTAACGTACATCTTTTTGGACTCAATTGCCAGTCTTACTTGGGTTTTTAGACCAGCATAAGAGAAGTTGCAATCTTTATGCTGCCTCATTGGAACCTACAGCAAACAAAGTAATAAAGTTAAATCACCAATAAAAGCAGAACAGCGGCCGTGGTAATGTGCGGAAACAATACATGTTCAATGTAGGGAGAGACAACAATCAAAAGTGGAGGGGAGGGGGTGGAGAGGAATATAACATCATACAACTTACAGAAAAATTGACTGATTTAGCATCACCCTCCCTAGCAAGCTTCTCTATAGCAGGACCACCACTTCTCCTTATATCAAGTCCAAGCCATTTTGCTGACTTGTCATAAGCCTCACCAATAGCATCATCTATTGTAGTTCCAAGTTGTATGTATTGCCCAAGATCACGTGCAAGAATGAGTAGATTGTGTCCCCCTATAAAAGCAAAATATGCCATTACTTCAAGATAGCCAAGTGTACTAATACATAAATATACTGAACAATGACTGTCAAATCACAGGTTTGCAAAAAACTGGACTGCTCAGAAACTATACCTCAAGAACCATCTTTACATATAAAAGTAAACACTATATCACAACAGTTCACTTCAATGTGAAACTGTGTCTCCAACTTTAGGAGATTATTTGGGAGGGCAACACAAGAAGAAGGCAAATTATTTAAGGGGAATGAAGGTTGAGTGAAAGTCATATTCCTTTGTATTAGAAGTTAAAGATATGAAAAATATGGAACACTTATAATTCTAAGAAACGTCTAGGACTGTTCTTTCTTGTGTGCAGGACTTTGATGAACACTTGTCCTGCAACCAGTCTTGTCAAAGAAATTGATTTAGCAACAAACCTAGTTCATGTTGTTGGCTTTGTATGGTTACCTGTGAAGTATTCATCGGTTCATAATCAGATTTTGGGTTCTTCCACTTTCCCCAATTTGAACCCTGCATGGTAAACCTTTCTGTGTCTACCAGCCAAATCATCTTTTGAAGTGGTTGTGTCTCTTGCTCTGGTTGATTCCTCTGCCTGTTCTCTCATAGCAGTCATGGCTGTCCCCCAAGAAAGGTAGATCTCGTCCTAAGTGCAACAATTGCCAGTATTAAACACGTTATTGCAGCTGTTATGCCATGCAGGTGTCATCCTCCTACATAGCCAATGTTGAACAAACGGCTCCACCTGCAGTTGAGTCCACAACGTCGACATCTAATCCTTGGGCACCCCTAGCCCAACCAACCATCTTTCGTGGCCTATGCAAGTGGGATGAGGAACGTCATGCCTTGGTTCAACTGCTCAGGGAATGTTCTAAGTATATGCAAATGAATAGCATTCCCTTGTCAGCTGATTCATTCACAATTCGTGTCTATTTGTTTTACAGGTAGGGGTGAGAAGTCTATGGCCTAACCTTTATCAAGTTCAAGCCAAACTAGACTTATCAGTTAAACAAGTCAAGTCAAGGCTGTTTTAAAAGCATGTATAACTAAAAAGGTTAGGATTTAGGCCATTCAAAAAGCCTATTAGGCCTACCAAGCTAATATATTTAATTAAATATAAATAATAATTTTTGTTTTTATAAATATATTAGATTTTGTACATTGTCTAAAAATCAAATGATTATTGACCTTTTTAATAATTTATGCACATCAGAGTATATAAAGATTTGAACCTATAGTCTTATATAGAGATAACTTATGCACTATATAAAGGTCTTACTGAAAAATAGATTATCATGCAATTAAATCTTCTAAAAGGTTATCCTTCAAAATAGATTGTCATATAAACAAATCAAACCTAAACTTTATAAAATTCAGTTTGACTTACATATTTTGACCCACACAGCCTTTTAATTGGGCTATTAGGCTAGTACAAGCATTCAAAAAGGCCAAGTCAGGGCTAACAAAAATCCTATAACAGATAACAGGCCAGGCTTGGGCCATGAGTATTTTTGGTCGGCCCAACCTATTCTCACCCCTGTTTACAGATCATCAAATTTACTGGATGTGGATTCACCAAAAGTACTTAGCAACATAGTCAAAACAGTGAAGGATCAAGCAGGAAAAACCGCTAGTTCAAAATTCAATCTGTCCAAAACAGTCCAGGTTTAAATAAAAGGTAGCTGTATTATGTGGAGCTTATTACCCACAAACACCAGAAAATACAAATTCCTTGAGAAGTAAAAATAGAAACAACAATTCCACAACCCGAGGAAGAAAAAATGAAAATAGATCAAGTTCAAAAAAGAATATTAGCATGACTGAAGATAAGTAGGGCCATGACTAAAGATTAAACTCAAAACCAAAAACAGGTGTACAGGAATATTACCTGAAATAAGTAGGGCCATGAACGGGAACTGCAAATCTTTCTCGATTAACCTGAAACCAAAGATATGTATGTCTCATGAAAAATAGTACAATTTCCTTAAGAACACTACAAAAGGAAGAAAAAGACATTAATTAGAGGGCAACTATGGCTTTACCTAGCCACTAGAGCATGAGCCTCCATGTGATGGACACCAATAATTGGTAAATTAAAGCCCCCTGCAATTCTCCGAGCCTTATGCACCCCCACTGCATTGTACAAGACATGGACAGAGATCAGAAATGAAAGATATGCCCTTCAGTGACTACTTTAAGTCAGACATAGTCATTCACGTCTATAGTTTGAAAAACCATATTTTAATATATAGGCATAATGACATCTTTGTATTATCTAAGATACAGATACCAACTTGCACGTTAGTATATTGTATGTGCTCCGGTAGGGCAATTTAGCTCATGCAGCATCATCTAGCAGATTCTATATTCAGGACATGTGTGAATGTTTGAGCTGTGTAACAGAATCCTGCTGTCGCTGAACTCTAACATCAATGTCGGTTACTTAGTTTTAGTCTAACTGATCTAAATTTTCTAGTCCTCTGTAGAGTAGTTATATTATATTGCAATTCATTCTGATGTACGAAAAATAGATACTGATTCAAAAAGAACTTTCTCAAACTATCTCTAAATTCTCCTTCACTTTTCATTGGTTTTCTCTTTTGTCCACAAACAATATTGCAAAATGAAAGCATCAAATAAATTGAGAAAATAACAAAAGAAGAAAACCTGGCACTACTGCATGACATTTTTAATCTAAATAATGGTTCTATAACATAAGAAGCAAACATGGAAAATCACAAAGAAACGATCTCATTTTATTAATATTTCAACAACAAAATTTTAATTAATGAATATCATAAAGCGACATGTATAATATTATGTTATCACAATGAACTTCCCAACTGTAACAGGAACTTTCTTGCTTATTTTATGGAATCCATGGGAACAATGAAATGTATTGAATTTAAATGATATCATGTGCTGGAAATATTGATGGTGATTAGTATGTCAGAGGGAAATATGGGAGTTAGCGTTTAAATGGGACGATTGGATTTGGAGTTATAGTTCATGTTAATGTTAAATGTATTTATTCTTTTACAGAACTTTCGATTGAAATAGACGATGAGTGTTCTAAACGAATTCACAGCACTTCTTTCTATAATTTATGTAAGTCTATTCTTGAGGTTTCATAAGTTCAAGTATTACCACGAAGGCAGAGACTTAAACCAGGACCAATAGTAACAGCAACTGCAGTAAGATCCTTCTCAGTCATATAAGCTTTATCAAGGGCTTCTTGCACTACCTATCATTAAAAGTAAAAAGGCTATGCACGTGTCAATAATTCAATAAAAAGGGAAGAAAAAAACGATAAAGTGAGATAGAAAACGGTAATGGATTCCATATCAGAAATCTGCTTGAGAACCTGGTGGCACTCAACAAACATTATCTTAGGGCCCAAAGTAACTCAAAAGTAAATAATATTCCACCAGGTTCCGTTCAAAGGAATTGGACCAGTAACTTAGACAAGCACTAGTAAGATGTATAGCATCGAAGTGCTTATAAGTTATATGCAATACTTACGAACATGAAATGCAGATATATAAACTATAACTTGCATAAGGTGACAAGAATAGATGTGTGAGACAAAACATGCATAAGTTCAGCTCATATAAAGCCATGAAGTTCGAACAATTAGATTAGTATGTGACAAAAGGATATGCTCAAGCAGGGATATAAAGACTGAGAGATAGGAATGTTGTACCTGGTCTATCACTTGTGAGTGAGCTTCTTCTGCCATTTTTGGAGCAACGCCTCCATATTTAACAAGCAGGTCTGCCTTAATGTGAAGAAGTTACACAATTAGAAAGCATTTTTATGTTTAAGTGCTTAATAAAAACATCATACCATTAGTGCTTAAGCATTAGCAGAAAGAGAAACTACCACAGAATAACATTATTGTTCCCTGCATCTTGTAATAATCGATAACCTTCTCGGAAGAACCACAATCAATTTGACCAAAATTAGTTATTTTTACTAGTTCAGGCAACAATGAAGATTGCCTTTGCAACATGTTTAATTCATATTTTTTACTCCATATATTTATCATCTCGTTATGATGCCTTAGAGTCAATTTATATTTTATTCAATGCAGAATCTATCCACCCAAAACTATCCTAATTCTTTTCCCGTGGACTAGTTATGCATTGCACATAACATTAGACTATTCAAAAAGCACAATCTCATCCACCTATCTAATATCTTAACCAATGCGGCATGGAAAATGCAATAGAACAAAAACTTCAATTTAACATGACCATGATCAATTTTTCTAATACCATATATTTACTTCAATCTCATTGCAGCAAATAATAAAATGTTAATCAATTGTAGGCTTTCTTAAGACAGAAAAACCTTTTTATTTTGTAAAAAAGAAATCTATAGCACATAGATGTTTTAAAAAGACATTTGGATTTAGCTTCTAAAAAAAGGGAAAAAGCACAAAAATACAGATATTTGAGTCGGGTTTTTTTTGTTTTTGAAGAAGCTAAATTATCCCACCAAAATTGACACCGGGGGAGAATCGAACCTAAGACCTTGAAGAGGAGCACACACCCAGATCCCAAGCCAATACCACCAGGCCAACCCAAGTGGGTTATATTTGAGCCGGTTTAAATCTATCAACATTTTAAATGATTCTCATCTATCTTCTCCACAAATGTCTATAAGTTTGGTGACTGTTTGGTTTTTTAGTGAATTGTTGTAGAATTGATTTTATTTTACCCTTGTTAAACTTGATTTTAGTGAACATTCTGGTGTTTGGTTTCTACCAGGCAAAACTGATTCTGTCTCCATTTTTTACCAGAATTGATCAACTGTATCTTTGCACTAGAAAACCCAAAAAATTACTAAAAGAAAATTACATGTGAAATATATATACATAATTCTCTTTATTTCCTACATATGAAGCACTTAACCACTAACACAAATACAAAAATCGGACACAACACTAACACAGACACCACTGATAATAATAATTTAAACAATAGATGTGATTGAATGTAACCACATGATACCGACACGTGTTGGATGCCAGAAACACCTTCAATTTCGAGTGTTGTGGCACATCAGTTTCCTACTCGAACAGCAACAACAAATCCTTGTTCCACTAAGTGGGGTCGACTACATGGATCAAACAGCGTCACAATGCACTATCATATACCATATTTCTAATCAACTTAGTAATCTCTAAATCGTTCTTAGTAGTTTCTCTTTTAGTTTTTTTAGGCCTTCCCTGCCTGTAGTCATTTGACTACTCTTCATCTGATATTCTCCTCACTACATAATCTACGTCTTCTCTCTACATGCTCATATCACCTAAGTCTGAATTCTACCCCTAGTTCTTACTCCAAACTAATTTAATATAAGTAAAATAATAAAATTAAATGTAGCATTGACACTTTTGATCAAAGGTGTGTCCTGTTTCTAACATGGGCACCAAGACCTCTGATCAAAGGTGTGTCAAATGTCCAACACGTGTTTGTGTCCGACATGACACCAATACATGTCATTACATTCAATTAAGTGAGTTTAACAAATTACTACAAGTGTCAGCGTCTCTGTGTCGTATCTGGTGTCAGTGCTCCAATTCACTGAAACTCTTACATACTACAGTTGAATCAGCAAAACAAAATTCCTCAACACATTGAAAACACGTACCTGAGAAGATATCACCTGACTCAAAATTTCACCGTCACTTCTCACCTAAACCAAAAAAAAATAAAAAATAAAACATTAATCGACAATAAAAAAACACAAGAACAAGAACAGTTAATAAAAACATACGATAGCAGCAGCAGTGTCGTCACAGCTAGTTTCGATGCCCAAAACGACAATATCTCCATCGCGTTTTGGAGTTCGGTTGTGAACCGAAGTGAAGCTGCGGGTAGAGTGTTTCTGTGGAAGATGAATTCGGCGGAGAGTGGTGAAGAGTGAAGGTTTGGGAAGGAAATTTACGCGGGAAAATGTTGGAATCGCCATTGTAGAGAGAAAAAGTAGCATTGTGTTGCGTTGAAGAAGAAGAAAGGAAAATGAATGAGTTTCAGCACTGAAGACAAAATCAAATAGATAATAAGTTGAGAAAAGGTTGGACAAAATGGAATATTTTGTATTTTTGGTTAACCATGTTTTTAATCTCAATCATGTGTAATCTTTATATTTTTCAATGAAAATTGTGCATAAATATGAATTTTAAACCGCAAGCAATATGAAAATTCATATTTAATTTATATATTATTAAAAAATTCTAATTTTGTTTAGAGATTTTTATAATATTATAATTTTTCTATAAAATTTTATTCAAAAATATAGATTCTACATATGAGTTTATTAAAAGGAGGGACTAAAAGTAAAGATGAAATTTTTTTGGGGACTAAAAGTCGAAGAATTTTTTTAGAAGGATTAAACGTTTTTAGAAGAATCAAACGAAAAGTTCTTATATGTAAAGGGACCAAAAGTAAAGATGGAAAAATTTTGGGGACTAAAAGTCGAATAATTTTTTTAGAAGGATTAAACGAACAGTTATTATATTTAAAAGGACAAAAAACATATTTAACCCTATTTTTTAATGGAATTTTCCACAAACCTGTAGGATATGACAATCTCTCCCAGAAAAAATTGAATTTATGAATTTTTTGTGCTTAAAAATTCATATTTAATTCATGTTTTGTTAAAATATAGTTGATGCGTATATTGTTGCTGGCTTTCAAATTATTTGATGCGTATATTATTGCTGGCTTTCAAAACCTAAACATCTAAGGTGTCTTCTGCAAGATCGAAACATTTCCTCGGCTCTTTGATTTGGCCGTGTACAAAGAGAGTTCGGTGGAGGAGATAGCGATGTTAGGTTGGGAGGAAGGGGAAGGAGTGTGGGTGTGAAGGAGACGCCTCTTAGTGTGGGAGGAGGAGAAGGTGAGAGAGTGATTTGCTTTGTTACTTAACATTGTTTTGCAGAATCATATTCATGATAAGTGGAAGTGACTGCTAGATCCTATCCATGGCTATTCCGTGCATTGGGCTTATCAATTCCTCACGACTGCTAATGAGCCTACGGATAGGGACTTCATTGATAAAGTTTGGCACAAGCAAACCTCTAAAGGTCTCCTTGTTTGGGTGGCGTCTTATTCGCAATAGACTTCCAACTATAGACAATCTAGTGCGACATCGAGTTATTATAGTATAAAACAATTTGTGTGCGGGTGGATGTGGCTCTCAGGACACGACAAACCATCTCTTTTTAGGTTGTGAGACTTTGGGTCGTGTCTGACCCCTTGTTTGGCAGTGGCTTCATCTTACTTTGATATCCCTATGTGCGCTTCTTGACCACTTTTTTCAGTTTAGCCATATGGTGGCGATGTCGCGATCATCTCATTCATTCTTCAAGATTATTTGGTTTGCTTGTGTCTGGGTCATTTGGAAGGAGAGGAACAGTCGGGTTTTCAACAATGAAACGTCTGATCCTAATATCATCCTCGACAAAGTCAAGCTAAACTCTTTTTTGTGGTTGAAGGAAAATTTGTTCACTTTTGCTTTTAACTATCATGACTGGTGGCGACACCCTCTTTCATGTATGAGTGTTCTTGTGTAATTATTTCATCGTTATTTCTTCCGTTTGGTGGTGCTCCCTTGATTGGACACCAATTACTTTGTAACTTTGATAGGGTGTTTCATTCGTTGCACGCCTTGTGCGCGTTGATTCACTCCCGTTTTATTATTAAATTTCATTTTAGTTTGTTAAAAAAGAATAGTTTTGAAAAACAACATCTTTATTCAAACTCATGAAAATCAGTTTGACTAAGTCAAAACCTTACAAATATACACATAACGGCTGCTAAATACAACATATTTTTTGGATGGGCCACTCCTAGAGTATGTAGCTCCATCATTGAATTGAACTAAAAAAATCTTGAAGCTATGAAACTGCTTAATTTATTCATTACAACTAAGGCAACTTCGATAATTGAAGGCTATTCACAATGACAATTATTATTCAATTGAAATTCGTACTAAGATAGTTCATGACAACATTTTCACTCAATATTTGCAACACAGTGTTGTGTGTAGGACCTAAACATCTTGGTGTCTTATATTGACTAACAGATGTTCCTAATCCTAAGTAATGATCAAGAATCTTCTGGAATGTTCCTTTTCTAACAACTCGGAGTTCTAAGGCCCCAATATTATTGACTTTACGAGAAAAAGCATAACATGGATCAGCAAAAGACTTATCCAAGCAGTTGCAGCATTCACCAAGCACTTCATCACTTGCTTTCCCATTGATTTCCCAGAAGATTATGTAGTGTCCCGGTTCTTTGGATACATCAACATGACTTGTGAACTCAACGACTTCCAAGTTCTCTCTTGCTAATAATGTTGATGCAGCTTCCACGACTAAATGTAAATCTTTCTTAGTATGTTTGTCGATGTTAATGTTTAACAGAAGACCAGACCTACGGATAAACTTGAGTTCTGGAGTTGAGTTATGGAATCCCATAACCATTACCACGTCCCCTAACCTATACCGGTACGTATAAACCTGAAATTATCCAAGTTAATGCGATAAATGTGCATTTTTTTTCATTAAAAATAAATATTTGAATAGGATCATATAATCAATTCATCAATATTTTAAACATTCAATGCAAATTATACTTTCAAGTTCACCTTTTAGACAACCTTTCAAATTTTGATATATGGAATGTGTTTCTGTACTACACATTACTCCTTTCGAAATGAAATATAAGTAAAACTTGACCAAATATCCTAAATTAAGAAAGATAATCAATCACAATATGAGATAAATTTCCCAAAACGCTCTATCATTAAGATGCTAAAAAAACAAATAGATCAACTTGGCTATAATTTAGTACTTACCTGCTGGATTGGTCACAACAATTTCATATTCTTCACCAACTTTCACCTCAGTGAGTCCCACAGGATGAAGATCAAGACATGGAAAAGTATCTTCATTCTCCAACTGTGTTATAGGAATAAACTCATAGTAACCATTTTGAGGTTGCACAACATAAGTGGCTAATTCAGGTGGAAGTTTAGGGTTCACATTTACACCTATCAATCCTTCAGAAGCTCCATAGAAAGAAGTCAACAAAGGTATATCCCCTCCATAATGCCTCAATTTTTTCAAATATGGCACCATTGACCCAGTCATGACACCAAAAATGTACCTGACATTAGGAAACAACTCTGGTATCAACCTATACCAATTGCTCAACCCTAATATTGTTTCTTGGATTATGTTTGCTAATTCTTGATTTGGTTTGAGCAATTTAGACATAGCCATTCTAATGGATGTATCAGTGACTTTATTAGTAAGAATCCCTTCTCTTATATCATTACAAAGCTCTTCCCACACTTGTTCAAAGGTTCTAAAAGCTTGTACAATGCTATGAGCAAATGGCGATGACACAAAATGAACTTCGTCTCGATAAATTAGTCCGCTTAATAGATGACAATATAGTGATTGGAAATAATCAGGACACAATATCACTTCATCTGGACTACAATATTGGATTTGAAGTGTCTTCATGGTATGTTTATAACATGGATTCTGAAAGACATTACTTGTAGCATTTGAAGACATGACACCCCCTTTTGTTTTGAACTGTTTGGTAACACATATAAAGTGTAAAACCTTCCCATTTTTTATAGGGAACTCTCTGCAAAATGGAATAATGTCAAAGCCCTAACTTCAACTAGCAAAATCATTTGTAGGAAAGAAGAGAATAAAAAGAATATAGGTAAGAAATGAAATTGAGAACCTGTTCCTATAGGCAAGAGAGGTCCGATGAATATTCATTGATGTTTCAAACAATTCATCATTCCATGGTACATATTTTGGCTTCCCCTCGGTAGTGCCAGAGCTGCAACGAGACTCAGAAACTTAGATTTCAATTGATTTATATCATAATATTTCATAGAATCTCGAATAACTTTACGTATTTATAGGATTTCAAAAGACTCCATAAATTCTGACAACAACACATTTTTTAACATAATATTCTCAACAAATTATCTTTTCTCGGTTAGAATTAAAGTAAACTACACTATGTTTCCACAATATTGTATAAATTTACTGGAGTTTATGTGAGTTTCAACAAATAAAGTAAATGAGTTAAAAAGAGTGTAAATTACAAGAGTTGGTAAACAAATGGAATAATAGCATTTGAATAAAAAAAGTAAAACAAATCCAATGCCACTTTTTTTAGGGGACAATGTCACATATTTAAAACTATGCCATCGTCATTATATGCAATTTTTTTCCCAAAAAAATAAATAATGGGTATTTTTTAATAGGAAGTAATAATAAGAATTTTTAATATAGAATACACATAAAATAAATTTATAAAGTGAAAAATATTATAAATTGATTAGAAATTCAAAAGATTTATGAATTATTCTAGTATTCACTTTTAAAAAGTGAAAAACATTATTTCAATACTTTGATGTTTTAATCCTTCGACAACTATCAAACAAAGATTAAGTCTGGTACAATCAAATTTTAAGTAGGAGAGTTTCGACTTTTAGTACCAACATATTTAAAATAGAGAAACGTGTGTAACTAAATACTATTCATATATGTTTGTGCCCATACATGAACGTCTCTATAAACTAAATAAGGAGATAAGAGGGGACCCCAAAAAAAGAAGACAAGAGGAGAGTAACGTGGGAGAAAGATGGAGAGAGGAAATATAGATGAAGGGTGGAAAGAAATACAAGGAGGGCAAAGAGATGGGAGAAAGATGAGTATATGATGTTACAATAAAAATTGACAATCCTTAGAAACCTCATGTTTATTGTTAAAAATCACTATAAAATCCAACAAAATCCTCATGTAAGCTATACAAAATTTTGATTAAATATCACTAACATACATCTAATTTAAATATTTTGATTGTTCTAATTAAATACAAAAAAAAAATTATCAAAAAATAATCTTTTAAAATACTAATCCAATAACCCATCAAGAGAAAAGAAGAAGAAGAAAAAAATCCAAAAAAGAGGAACAATATAACACACCTTATAGACATTGCTAAGATGGGTTTTGTAGTGAGAATAGAAGATACATCACCATCTATAATTCTGTCGATATAAGGTTCCAAATCTTTATGGGAAACAAGTGGAACACATGTCTTGAAACTCTCAAGATCAGTTCTTCCATTAAGACCCAAATTCAACAAATATTCTGCTGATGCATTTTCCTCCAAAATTTGTTTTAGTGTTTCCTCCTGAACTCTTTGTGCATCGATCCGTGCTTAGTGCTTCAAATTCTTCTATAACTTTGTCCATGTTAATCACTTCCATTTTCTATAGTATATCCTCACAACTACTTCAATAACAAGACAAAGAAAATGGAGTGGAGTGACGAGTTTTTAACAATCTCATTGAAAGAAAGTGTTCCAAAATCCATATTTTAAAGAAGGGATGGTGGGAGAATAATTGTCAATTCCGACAGAGAGGACAATCTATTCAATTCTATTTAAAACTCCATTATTCTATTGTTTTCTTTTTAAGGATAATACAAGTCTATTGTTATTTTAATTCTTGTGCAATGTGTCTATTTTTGTGTGTTTTTTTTTCAAGTAGGGCAGTGGCTAGATTCACATAAATTATGTGGAGAAGTGAGAAATTTGAAATTTGAATTGCAACTTCTGCACATAATGTCTCTAATAGCTATCAATTGATCTACATTTATGAAACTTATGACATTATGCATTTTACACTTATGCACCAATTGACTTGAGCTACCAATTTGGAGCTTCACATAAATTATTATGATTCTGCACATAAATTATTAACTAAAAAAAAAAAGTGATTTTAATTAAGGAAATGAAAACATAAATAGTGGTGACTGGTTCTTATCGGTTAAAGAAAATGGAAAAAGGAGAGAGAAATATTAAAAATAACGAGAAAAAAATTCTGATATTAATTCTTTTTATTATTTTAATAAGGTGTTAGATTTTAATGGTTGGATGTAAGAATGATATGTTGATAAGAGTTCACCTAAAAATTTCTCTATATGTTATTTTAATTTCCTTGTGATATGCGTGTCTATTTTTTCAACATGCAATATTTCTTTAGTAGATTGTCAAATATAAATTTTTCTTTAGTAATTTTCAACTGTCCCACAAATAAGTTGGCACTTGGAAGATGTGAATTTTGCGGACACTAGCTTATATTCACCGACAATTTAAAATTTTGTATATATACATTCTATCATATATTATAAAGTGTAGATATATATTTATATGATATTGTAAAGACTAATTTAAAAAGGTGATACTGATGTGTTTTTTCGAACCGAGTATATTTCATGTGTAACCATAGAAACCAATATCTTGAATCGAATAAAATCATAATAAATAATAAAAATTTTATCAAAAGATTTAACATTTGCATACCAAATTAAAACCATAATCTTATGGGCGAGCCGAAGTATATATAAAATGGGACAATCGCCACCCCTTACAACATGGAATACCATGGATATCCTTCTATAAAAATTATGTTCGCCACCACTGTTTTTGTTGTTGTTGTACATTCATAAAAAGTATTTGTCACCCTGTAATAATCATTATGAATCATCACACCTTTGTCTTTATATCTAAGCACATTTTTATTAAAGATAAAGGGTGCTTAAATACAAAGACGGGGGAGTATTAAATATAGAATATAATAATGTTATTTATTTGCACTTCCATTAAACCAAACCACTTGCACTTTAAATAAATGGTGAGTAGTGTCCATCGCCGTAGTTAATAAAGTACTTGGTTAATGACATAAATAGGTCATAAGATTTTAAGTGTGATTGGTTAAGTTTTACACCATCTATTAATAAATAAAATATTGGATTTACAAGAGAGCTAACATATATACTTAATGCCTTAAGATTTTAAGTGAAGATGTGATGTCTCCCTCTCTTGTGATCATAGAGAATTTGTACCCGTTGTTTCTCCCGCATCCCCTCAGACTCCCAAACAAGTGATACTAAAGCCCTGCTTTGACTTGGTGGGGGGACGTGAATGGACCTTGTGTTGGATCCTGTTATAGGAGGATGAACTCACAGTTGTATAGGAAATTGTTGGATTTCAAGTGTGAGTGGTTAAATCTCACATTATACACCTTTTGATCTATCTTTTGACTAGATTCACCTTTACCATATATAGGTAGGATGCACAGGTGTAAGTATACACCCGTGCGTAAACTTCATCATCACAATGATTAATTTGAATCGCAAGAACGAACTTGAGTTCTCCCATCATACTCATTTCAAATTTAGTATGCATGAATTTAGAATATTCTCGACAAAGTTTGCATTAATAGATCAAAAGATAATGTCATCAACATAAATTTATACAGTCAGAATTTCTTTCTCAAATTTCTTTTTGAAGAGATTTGTGTCCACTTGCCCTTATTCAAAACCATTTTCAAGAAGTAAATTAATTAGTCTATCACGCCAATTTTTGGGTGCTTGTTTTAGGATAAAGTGATTTCGGCAATTTAAATACATATTTAGGATACTTTGTATCTTGAAATTCAGGTGGTTATTTCACATACACTTCCTCACTAATTCAACCATTTAAAAACGTATTTTTGACATCCATTTGATATAAAGTGATGTTCTTATTAACTACATAAGATGGTAATAATCTTATTGCTTCTAATCTAGCAACATGAACAAATATTTCAGTATAATCAATATCTTCTTGCTGGCAATAGCCCTGAGCTACTAGTCTATATTTCTTTCTTACCGCTTCTCCTTGCACATTTAATTTGTTTATGGAATTCCCACTTGGTTCCATTGATGTAATTACCCTTAGTTTATGATACATCATAGGGTAAACTTGGTCTTCAAAAGTGTTGACTTTTGATGCATTGTTGACTAGACAATCATTATCAATTTATCATTATTCTTTTAATGCATGGCCTTCAAACAATTGTTTCAATCAGAGTATTTCTCTAGTTTTCCTTATGTATGAACTATATATATGATTGTTTTTCTTAGATGATTAGTCTCTTCTTTTTTCTATACGAGTCTTCAAGATGATTGTTCTTAATTTCCTTCTGTATGATTTGTATCAGACTGTAAGGGATATTTTTCTACACATGAACAAACGTTATAGGGTAAAATTGTTATCTTACATCTTGTTATCATATATCAAAACCAAAATTAGAGGTCATTGATATTCAAACCATTTTGGTTCAACATATTCACTCTTGATAATGCTTTGGTAGCTTTTGAAATGATCCACTACCTTAAAAGTAAAACAAAAGATCAATTCTGCAATATGGCTCTCAAGATTGACTTCAATAAAGTCTATGATAGTCTTGATTGAGAGTTCTTCAAAAAGATGGGATTTGATGCCAAGTGGATTGGATGGATTATGATGCATATTGAATTTATCTCTTGAACTGTGTTATTAATTCAAAACCATGCATGTTGGTCAAAAAAAAAAATTCAAGACCATGCATGACTGATTTATCTAATAAGAGGGCTTACACAAGAAGATCCATTATCGTCGTACATTTTAAGTCTTATTCATCAAGAGGAGAAAATGGGATCTTTCATGGGAACAAAATTTGTCGAGGAGTTCTTATCATTTATCATATGCCATACATAGATGACCGTCTTCTATTTTCCATGGCAAATGAACAAAAAGATACCAAAATTAAAGACATTCTTACAATTTATGGTGATTCTAAATGTTAATAAAAAAAAAAACCAAGGTTGATGTTGCGGCCATTCTAGGGGTAAATGTTTATCTTGGCACCGGAAAGTATCTAAGATTACCTTCCATGATTAGAAGTAGCAAGAAATTCCTATTTAAATTCATCAAAGACCGTGTTTGACAAAAGATCAACTCTTTGAGTGGCATGGTTTGATGGGATGGTAGCGAGGAACTAATCAAGTTTGTAATAAAATTTAGGGTTAAATATGTTTTTGATCCCTATAAATATGTCAACTTTTCGTTTTAGTCCCTCTAAATTTTGTTTTTCAACTTTTAGTCCCTTAAAAAAATTTCATCTTCACTTTTGGTTATTCCTTTAAAGTAAACTCATATTTTTGAATGAAATATTGCAGAAAAATTCATAATATTATAAGAATCTCTCCCAAAAAAAATAATTTTTTTTTACAAAACATGACTTTTTAGATTTTTGAAGGTTAAAAATTCATATATAATTTGTGTTTTGTTAAAAGATTCTAATTTTTTTACAATATTCTACACATTTCTGTACAATTTCATTTAAAATTATAAAAATTAACGTAAGAATAGGGATAAAAAGTAGTGATTGAAAATTTCATAGGGGCTAAAAGTTGAAGGAAATTTTTAGAGGAACTAATATGAAAAGTTGATATATTTATAGAGACCAAAAACATATTTAACCTTAAAATTCCCATGGGATACAAAATTCAAAAGATGGTAAAAATTAAAAAATGTTTTGGTGGGGATTTTCAAATGGTGGGAATCAAGGTATCCATTAGTTGTCTTGAGAGAAGTTAGCATAGCCAAAAAAGTTGGAGATATGGGATTCTCAAACCTCAATGCTTTTAATTTAGCTATGTTAGACAAACTTCACGAATTGTGATGAACCCACATAAAGAGTATTGTTGCGTGCGGATACTACACAACTAAAAAAGCAAAAATTAGTGAGAGAATTTTAGAGAGGGAAAACGTGAAATTCCTCTCTAATTCGGTCACTAAATTTTACGACCAAGGAATTTGTGAGGAATTTTAATTTTTCCGTCACTAATTTCCCTCTCTAATTCGGTCACTAAATATAAGACATTGTTCAAGCCATTACAGACATAATCTAAGGCAGTTGCTAAGCCATTAATATCAAAAAGGCTATATTGTTCAAGCCATTATAGACCACTGTAAAGGGATTTATAACTCATTACAAGCAAAAAGGGCATTGTTCAAGCCACATTACAAATCAAATAAAAGACATTTCTCAGCCATTAATAGCAAAAAGACAATTGTCCAAGCAATAACAGACATAACAAGGCATTAATAATAGTTGATCTAAGGCTTCCATAAAGCTTTCTTCTTCTTCTTCTTCTTCTTATCTGTTACAATTGTCTCCTGAGTTAGTTCACCAAGTCCATTATCTATCTCTATGTCAATAGGATTTCATAAGCTAATCCCACACTCCTTCATCAATAGCCTTTAGTTATAGCATCTTTTGTTCCCATGCCTGATAGTATGTTGTTTTGGCTGCCCCCATCATCAAATCCATGATTGCAGCACCTCCACCAAATTTTTTCTTGAAGTTAGCATACAGATGCCTCAGACACAATATGTGTTCAACTACCTCTAGCAACTCATCAAACACAGACATCAACCCGTTCAACAACAAACACATACATAAAACAACAAATTATTAATCAATAATAGGAAGTTGTACTTTCATGATGTATGTTACTCTTGTTTTCTCAATACACATTATCTTTGAAAGTTGTACTTTTGTAACCCACTTGGAAGAGCATATCTATTATACATAGTCCTGCCACATGTGTTGTCCCCAATCCATGTTTTAATCCTATAGGTGTGTTGATCACCCACTTGACTACATAAAGCAACAAAATCACATTTTTGCAATTTGTTATTGCAAATTGCCCTACACCTAGTCTTGTCATTTTTCACCAACTTGAACTCCCACCCATTTAATATTGTCCACTCAATAAGGGCATCCTTGAACTCAGATATGGATTTAAACTCAATGCCAACCTTGAACTTGAATTTTTGGTTAAGCTGTTCCATCCTAAACTTTTCATACCTTGGACATTTTTCCTCATCAAAATCATTAGGGTCTGAGCTGGCCAATCACTTTCATAATCAACATTTATTTCAACCCCGTCTAATAACTCTTCATCTTTATTTCTTGGATCAGGGTGAGTAGCACTTGGACCTTCAATCATGAGATAATCAGAAGCAGCTAAACCAAACTCCATTCCTAAGACTCTCTCTTCTTCACGGTCATCAAATCTGATTCCTATAACATCACAATCATCATCACAACTATATCCACCAGCATCAACTTCCTCATCCTCAGAACCTTCACTTTCAACCACCTTTTCCTTCCCCTTACAACTGTTATTCTTAACAGGTTCAGATTCTTCTATATACTTCGGAACATTAACAAGACCACCATCACTTTCAACAACATCATGCTCAATAAATATATCAAGCTTACATATCTTCTTACTAGCATACTCCTTCATTACTTCAGCATCTTCATCTAACCTAACTAACTTAAAAACAACCCCTTCTTCAACCTTCCACCACATCCTATACCTTTTCCCATACTTATACTTTTTCTGTAACTCATCTGCATACCCTTGTAACACCACTTATCAACATCTATATCAAACACTGATTCTTCACCACCTTTGTAACATATTAACCAGTCCTTAACAAATAACCCTCCATGATGAAAAGTTACGGTAATAGACATACTACATGAAAAAAAAACAAAAACACATTTAAACAACATTCATTCACTATCAATTTGGTCCCACAAAAATGAAAAACGGTAAACGACAAAATCATCACATAGATATACACAACAACTACAATTTAAAAGCATAAAGGCACATAAATATTCTTTCCTTTCAAGGACTTCAGAGTTAACTCACTCACAGCCGTCGATTAAGCTTCGAACGACGCAATCCCAACCGTCAAACTCCACAACTTTCGTAGAGAAGATCGGAACCTTCGAAAAACACTCGGACCACACTCGATGCAGGAAGACGAAGGTTGAAGCCAATCGATGCAGATGGACAAAAGAAGGAGATCAATGGAGAAGAATGTGAAAAGTTGTAATCTAAAACCCTTGTTGAGATTTTCCCACCATTTATCCTTTTATAAAACCCATATTTTATTATTTTAATCTTTTTAAATTCGAAAAATAATTATATATAATTTCAGAAATAAAGTTATTACATTTTAAAACTTTAATGAGTTGGCCTGCCATGTAACAGTCATGTGGCAAAAGTTGCACAGTCAGCAACTACAACGTGGCTAATATCATGCCTAATCAAAACGGAAGTGGGGTTAGAGACCATTTTAAAACAATTTTTTTTGTAGAGAGTTTTTATTTTTTATTTTCTGGAACGAAAATCAAAACGCCCCAAATTAAAGCGACGGAAAATACATTTTTAGCCTAGATTTTATTTTATTTTCAATTGAACTTAAAATTATTCAGATTTGTTTTCTCTCAAAATCAGCGAGTTCAGACAAAAAAAATCTAAACGTAAACAAAAATAAGATTTTTCCTTCAAAAGAAATATAGATTTTGCAAAGAAATGATTATCATTCTTATCTTAAATTCAACTTTATAATAAGTAATTAAATCATGTATTAGTAAAAAAATTAAATTTGATAAAAATAAAGTCTTCTAGAAGAAAGAATTTGGTAAAAATGTTTCAATAACTGCATATCGTATTTCTCATTAATAAGTAAACATTAATAGATAATTTCTTGTTCGACCAAAGCATGCATTTTCTTTGAAACATAATTTGATTTTTTTTTTTTTGAAGAAAGATAATTTGATAACCATTAGATATTCACAAATGAAATTATTATTATAATTTTTTAGAAAAATGAAATTATATCATGTATTATAATCTAACATGTCTTTGATATTTTATGAGTAGAAATCAATCTCGATGTCTCGTGATTTACAACACTTACACACTTATATCAATTGTTTGCGCTAGTAATATTTTAATAAATTATAATTTTCACAAGAATGGAGTGTAATTCCAACATTTTCAGATGATAAAAATATAATATTTTTATGTGATTTCTTTTCGAGAGAAGGAAGTATATATTTTTTACATAAAAGTATAACTCAAAATTTTGTCAAGAGAGTAATTTCTTTATTTAATATAATAATTTAAGTCTACATATATCATTTAATATTAGAATATGAATAAATATAAATTCTTTTTGACGAAATAAATTTATTTATTATATATTCTTCAAAAAAAATTATGTATTATATAGTATTATTTGTTTTTCCTATGTCTATGTATATGAATAGAGTTGAATGAAACAGTTACTTAGACATAAATGCTTACAGACAGTTACAAGAAAGACTGAAGACTTTGAGTTGTCTAGCTCTAAAACCTTTGTTATAAATTTTGAAAGGCACTTGGAGGGCATAGAAAGTGGTTACTCATGCACAACATTTTATTGGAGACACATATCGTTGACTCATTGAATTAAAAGGTGAAGAAGAAATCATTTTCAAAATTCATTTTTGACTGAATCTTGAAAAATATTTTCACTCTTTTTATTTTACTTTACTCTTATAGTGCTCTCATATATGTTGTAGTGTGATATTGCTTTAAGAAGGACATTCAAGAGGTTTGAGAAATAAAAAAAGGATACATACAATTTACAATCAGAGGATGGCCAGTAAGGTGAGAAAATCTATATGTACTCTTTTTTTTTCTTTCTATTCAATTTTTAAATTAATATTTGTTTTTGTCTTTCTTCAAGTTGAATGTATAGAGGCTTAATCTTATTAGCTATTGTTAATGTTGAATCGTATTGTCAAAAAATGTTGAAGTTCTTTTTACAAAATGTTGAATTCATTTTGCTTAATCTTGGTTTCTCATATATAATTCGATTGAATTCATTTTGCTTAATCTTGGTTTCTCATATATAATTTGATTCTGGCTCTTAGTTTTTTCACTCTCTCCATTCGTAAATAAGTTGATGGACCAAATACATAAACTTTGTTTGATATTTTTGCTTATAATTAAGAAGAGGGGAGTATATATATATTTTTTAATATGGAGCATAGTGAATGAATTTGCTGGATATATTGCATACAATGTTGTGTTTCGAGACAGGAGAATGAGGTAGAGAGGAGGAGAGATTTTGAATAGTTCACAAAATATGAATAAATTTGGTTTAAAAATATTGTGGTGGGGTCATTTTGTTCGAGACAAATATTAAATATTAACGTACTTCTTAGTTGACATTCAAACTTTAATTTATCACATTGTGCGAGATTAACAAATGTTTATGCTTGACCCATTTTTGTTGGTAGGGTAGACCGGTAGAGGACTTTTAATACATATAAACAAACTGCACAAGTTTTGATAAATCTCTTAACCTTTTATGAATTTATATAGGAAAAATAGGGAAAATGATAAGGTTAAAATTCCTCGACTTTGATTTTTTTGTGAACTTGTTATCGAATAAGGCTATTTTAAATGGCCCACATTAATCAAAATAGTGTCATAGACGATGTAGAGACTTGGATCTCTTATCCATTTGATCTAATGTTGCATCCTGATTTTGGTTTATAAAAAAATGGCGCGTTGGTCGAAAATGTTAACATGTAGGAGAACTATCTTTCGACCGAAAAAAAAGGAGGAACTTTCTCCGATACTTTTGGACGCGAGCACTCAGCAAAACACGGATGATGTAATAGAGTGGAATGGCATGGTATGATACAACAATTTTTTAAATATATACAATTATTAAGCGGATTCTATGCGCCACATAAAAGGAAAAAATTTCATTGACTAACATCCCCTCAAATTGATGCGGTTGATCAAGACGCATCGATTTGCTTAGTTCGAATTGGTGAAGTTGTAACAACATGACATGGTCGATGAGTCATTAGGCGTTCCTCCTCGCGAAGAAGTTCGCCAAGACACATGTGTAACGTAGGAAGTAGAGTCCAATTCAGCGAAGCTGGACACACTACAAATTTTGGTCGAATTTCATAAGAAATTGATCTCGCTTGCTGATCTCATACACTTGTTTAACAGCAGCATGCGAGTGAGAAACATCTAACTGTAAAATGGTTAAATGCTCAACCCACATATCAAGGAACTCAGAATAACAGTCTTGAATCGAAAGATTCCCTTGACGGTAATTTGCGATGTTGTGCTCCAACTGAAACAGTTTAGCGGCATTGTGCTGATTATAAACATGTTTCAGATAGTCCAACATTTTCTTAACAGTAGAAAAGGAACGTAGTTTATTAATCACTTGAGGGTCAATCAACGCTAGAATCCAAGTTATAATCTGAGTGTCCTTTGTATGCCACACTGCCATCGACATTACCTCACAAGCCTTTGAATTGAACCTCTCATGCTGCATAATTTTTCCCGGTAAAGCGAACACAAAAATTATCCTTCAACTTCTCTGTCAAAATAAAGAGAAAATTCAATATGTTATCATTTTAAACCTAATTGATTACCTTGTTTCACTGGTTTCATGTTAAATTTTCCATCTTCTATTAGCACATGCACAAGAATAATCAAGCAAAAAACTATGCAACATCATGTAACACATCATTCATATGGTCTGTTTGGAACCCGATTTGAGAGCTTCTTTGCTGTTAGGTATTCGCACACCTAGAAAAATTAAAATTAGTGACAAAATAAGTAGACAAGAAAATGTGAAATTCATCTCTAATTTCATCACTAAATTTTTTGATGAGTGAATTAGTGGTTTGTAGTAGTGTACATTGATGTTATTGCTGATCATCACATTCTACATAATTTTTTAGTGCAGATGATTAGTCTTGCACTTGTTTGTAATTATTAATTTTATTAATTGATTTTTAATTTGAATAGGTGTTTGAACTTGATAAACATGAGGAGGAGAGTATCAATCCTTGCACAAGAGATGGATCAATTGATTATTATGGAAAACCAGCTATAAAAGCTAGGACAGGTGGATGGAAGAGTGCCTCATTTCTGTTAGGTAACCACATACTTCTGGAATGACATTTCATGTTGTTGTTAGGTTGGAAGATAGTATCTATATTTCATCAGTATAAACAAGATAATCATTGGAGACTTGTTTTTTTGTACACAAATATTTTTTTACAATCAAAGTTAGACAACTTACGCGATAAACTTTTAAAGTGGTTAACGCAGTTCATATAGATGGTTAATTACATTCCATTGATGGTTAATGGTTTAACCAAGTGTTACAACTCATAAACCACCAATGTAAGTTCATTAAGGTTAACCATAATATCGAGGTGCTCAGCTACATGTAGATTTGAATACCTGAAAATTGTGGTTAATCGTGATTCACGTCAAAATTCTTGTTTAATGAAGTTACATTGATGGTTAATGAGTTTGTCATTATTTCCGTGAACTATCTACTAAATCTAATTAAATATCTATTTGAACTGCGTTGACCACTTAGATTGTCGTCGCAAAAATTGTTAAATTTTAATTGTTCACACTGCATTTGTAAAAACTTAATTCTACATGACCATGTAGTCTTTTTGTCACATAAAGGTAACACTAATTTTATTGTATTATGAATATGTTTTTAATTGTATCAATATTTTTATTTCAAACAGTGAATCAACTACTAGTTGCATTAGCTTTTACTGGAGTTGAGGTGAATTTGGTTCTCTTTGCAAAGTTAGTATTGAGACAAAGTAATGCTGAATCAGCAAACACTTTTAGCAGATGGATGGGAACTACTTATTTCTTCTCTTTAATTGGAGCTTTCATTAGTGACTCATACTTGGGAAGATACCTCACTTGCATCATATTTCAAGTTGTGTTCAACATTGTAAGTATTCAAATGCTACTATGACTTAATATGAATGAGTGTTTAGAGTAGTATTGATAAAACTTTCCAATAAACTAGCAAAATACTCGTGCATTGGTTACCATATTAAGGTAATAATTACATTATTTTGTATGCAAAAATTACCTCTTTTGTTTCCTTAAACAATGCCCTAAGCCCTAAGCGCACTGGTTAGCATTTCTCATTGTTTATAAAACATGCAAACTTCGATAGTTTTACTAAATCTAAAGTTCTATTTTATTTTTCTTTATGTAGGGATTGGTGATATTGTCCTTGTCAACTCACTTCCTTTTACTTAAACCTAAAGGTTGTGGAAAAATAGGATTTCTATGTGATCCTCATTCACCGGTTCATGTTGCAATACTATACATATCGATATATCTAATAGCTTTAGGAAATGGAGCTGCTGATCCTGCTTTAGCAACATTTGGTTCTGATCAGTTTGATGAGGAAGAACCTAAAGAAGAAAAATCTAAGACATTATTTTTCAGCTACTTTTATGTGGCATTGAATCTAGGATCATTAGTAGCTGAAACAGTACTGGCTTACATAGAGACTACAGGAAATTGGGTGCTTGGATTTTGGATATGTGCCGGATGCGGTGGTTTTTCGTTTCTTATTTTTATGACTGGAACTCTTAGATATCGGCACATGAAGACGTCTCGAAACCCTATCTCGAGGTTTGCGCAAGTGTTTGTGTCTTCAATGAAGAAAATAAAATTTCAAGTACCTGCGAATGGAGAAGGTCTCTATGATGTTCAAGAAGGGAGTGATCCAAGTGTTAGGAGAATGCATCACACTAAGGGCCTCAGGTAAGTGTTTTAAGTTCATAGGTTTGAAACTTTGAATACAAGCAAAAGTCAATTATAGAGATGAGGTGACTAAATTATTGAGAATCACCACCCTTTTTGGATATATAATTTCATTAAGTGCTTATATATAAGCTATTTCTATAACAAAATATTAATTAGTTAATTTTTTTCATATAAGCTATAAGTTATTTTCATAAGTTATTCTAGAGAGCTTATGGAAATAAACTGAAAACAACTTATGGACATGCCATAAGATGTTTTCTTAAGCTCTTCCAAACAATATCATAAGTGTTTATCTCCGTAGATAAGTCAATCCAAACAGGCCAAATAGACTAGATTTCACTCAATACTTTAAGCAGTGATCCTTCTATTCTTATGTAAATAAAATTCATATACCAAGACTTTGTAATTTGTAAATGTGAAAAAAGTAGATATATATAAAGCTGGAAAGATAAGGAAAAGCGGAAAAATAATTTTTTTTGCATTCTTATTGATTTATTCAAGCTTATCTACTAGCATAAGCACTTGTAAGGCTGTTGGGAGAGCTTACGTAAACAACTTATGACACTTTTTTTGACAAAAACAACTTATATAGCTTGTATGAAAGCAATCTATGACATGCTCATAAGTTGTTTCCAGCTTATTTCCATAAGTTCTCTAGAATAACTTATGAAAACAATTTATTGCTTGCATGAAATCAATTTGACTGTATATCATCTTTTGTTATAGATATAGTGTATGCATAAGCACTTATATGATAAGCGTTGTTGCTATGAACGCTTAATTATATTGTTTATCCAAACAGGGCATAAAAGGATAGATAAAATGTGAAAATGACTTCAACAAAACGTTTTCAATATTGTATTCATATTTATTTAAATCATTTTTCTTGGTGACAAACAGGTTTCTTGATAGAGCTGCTATTATTTCTACTAAAGAGAAGAACAAATTGCTAGAGAAAGCCGAAAATCCAAATCCTTGGAAACTCTGCACCGTGACACAAGTTGAAGAAGTGAAATGTATTTTGAGACTATTACCGGTTTGGTTATGCACCATCTTCTCATCCGTCGTCTTCATACAAATGCTTTCTCTATTCGTCGAGCAAGGTTCAACAATGAACAGAAAATTTTACAAGTTTGAAATCCCTCCTGCTAGCATGACAGCATTCGATATCATAAGCACATCAGCATTCATCATGTTATTCGACATTCTCATCGTTCCATTGTACGTGAAAATCATCAAAAGAGATCCGAAACTTCCTAGCGAGCTACAAAGAATCGGCATCGGACTATCCATTACAATACTAGCCTTGATTGTTGCCGGTTTGGTTGAACGAAAAAGGCTCGAGTTCGCTAGCAAAGACGGAAAAGAGACGAGTTCTTTGAGTATCTTTTGGCAAATACCACAATATGTGCTTGTAGGAGTAGCAGAAGCATTTGTATATGTAGCACAAATGAACTTTTTTACAGCACAAGCACCAGATGGATTGAAAAGCTTGGGAATGGGGTTATCGATGTCTTCATCGGCACTTGGTAGTTACGTCGCCAACACTATTTTGACTGTCGTAATGAAAATTACTTCGACTCATGGACGACCTGGTTGGGTTTCACCTAATCTAAATGATGGTCATTTAGATTGGTTTTTCTTCTTGTCAGCTTGTTTAACAGGTATTAACTTGATATTTTATATTGTGTGTGCAAGAAGATATAAGTTAATAGAATTGGAGAAAAGAGAAGAGGCAAAGGAAGAGGAAGTTGTGAATTGATTTGAGAGCATGGAAGCAAAAACTTTGGTGGCAGAAAGTGAGGTAGCTAGAAAAGAAAATAGAGCAATATATCTGTGTCATGTGTGACATGGTTTATTTTGGACTATATGCTCTTATACTTTTTATTTTTTATATGAAAATAGATTCTTAAATGCTAGACATTAAATGCTGTTAGAGACTGAAAACTTGTAGTCCAATTTATACTAGAAAATTGTAGACTTGCAGGGATGAAAATTGGCATGGTTGAAGTTATGTGAACTATATTATGGTATACCTATTTTAGTTTGATTAGTATTTATCGTTGAACCTTTTAATCAGTTCTTATTCATTTTTAATAAGATTAATATATATGTGATAAAAAAATTGAAAATTTGACCACTTCTCTTTTCCTAAAAAAAAAGTCCTTGTATTGGAGTTTTTCTGTACTAAAATTCTAAAAAAAATGATGTGGACTCAATAGTTTTCATGTAATATGGTAGAATTGTTTAATTCATAAAACCAATTCTATCTCTATCTAAGGAGGGTTGCATTTAGTTTGCACCACTAAATAGAATGCCCCAACTTACATCGCTAAAATATAGCAATGACTTATATTAAAGTGGTGTAAGTTGGAGCAATGTATTTGGTGGTCCAAACTAAACTTTACCTCTAAGAGAACAAACTCTTTCTTATGTTTGTTTTAATCAAGGCAAACTTGTTTCATTTTATCAGCAATAATGTTTGGGATACAATCAGGAATATAATGATCATTTCTGGAACTAGTCTGAAATATAGATACTCAAACTAAGCTATGACATACCCTATTTGCTAGATTTCAAACAACTCAGCTTAAAATTAGCTTGTGAATAAAGAATATTTCATCAATAAGAAGAGCAAAGGCTTCTGCAATTTGAGTATTGTTGCTAGAGAAGAAAAGTGAGCAGCAAATATAGTGTCCTTCACCTTCTCTATCCCTGAAATAAATGTCCACTTCCAAACAGGAGCCAGATGAATATGTTGCACAATCCATGTTGAATTTTAAAGAACCTGGAAGTGGTTTGGTCCACAAATATAGTGAGGGACGTACGCCAAATCCAGATTCCAGATGAATGTATCTTAATTTCATTGTTAGTAATATCTTAGTTTCAATGTATACATAATTCTACTTTTGTTTTCAGTTATATACCATCTGAACATATCTCAGAAATTCCAAGGTACAGTTTCAAACACATCGCGCTTCAACGGAGCTGTCACCGCAGTTTCAAACACATCTTTACAATATAATGATCGTCTTAGCCACAATGTGTGCATGTGTGCACGCTCAAGCGCAAGCTTGTGCAGTGCAATTTTAACACTTTGATACCCTTTGTTTAAGGCAAAAAAATAACTGAACTATCTCTTTTATCGATCTAGCAACCTAAAAATAGTTTTGCATGTCATGACCTCCGGCCACAAAACATAATAGGTGCAATTTCTCGCATAGATCAATCATCTTTTTAGACTACATAGGGCAGTTAAATGCACAAGGATCCCATCAGGTAGAGTCTGAGGATAGATACACGCAATTGTATCGCATAAGCAGAGAGGTTGTTTTCAGAAGTTAAACTTATAACCTCGAGGTTTCAAGGCAACAACCTCACGGTTGCACCAAGTCTCACCCGCTATACATAAATGGTACAAATCTTGATAAAACAAGATGAACTTCTACGCAAAATTGAAACCCAAGATAAAGAAAGTGCTCAAAATTATTTGAAATATTAATCATGTTTGATATTGTATAAACTCTTTTAAGAATGCATCAACCTAGTAAAATTTGATTGCCACTCTAAAAAGGTATCCTTCAAAGGGTATTTAGGAAATAAATATCTGGAGTCATGAGATTTATCATTTTGCAATCTTGGCAGCCAATTCTCTCACCAACTTAGCAGCAACCATAGCAGTCATTCCATCGACAGTATCGCGTTGTGGGTTGAATTCAACCACATCTCCAGCAACAACATCACCTTGAAGATTGTGTAGGATGTTAAGAACATCGCGGAAAGAAAGACCTCCTGGTTCGATGTGAGACACTCCGGGAGCAAAAGCAGGATCAAGACAATCCACATCTATTGAGATATATACACCTTTCACACCTTCCCCTAGTTTCTGCACAAGTAAATCACCAAGGTTCAGAAAAATACCAATGAAGCACCAAATCTCAAAACAACATAATAATAGTAAATTCCATTTTGTACAATATTTTGCTTCAGTACCCGAGCATACGCATACAGACACGTACACGCAAACACGCAGAGACAGAGAGACATACCAGGTTCTCTAGGAAGTGGCGATCTCTGGAAAATGTTCGCATTTCATATTGCTCAACCCCAAATTTTTTCGCTTGCGCACGTCCTTCGGTTGTTATTGAACGAATACCAACCTGAAATAAATTAACAAATTAAAACATGAAGGTTAAATGACATATCTTACAAACCATGGGTGAAGACTGACATATATAACCAGAGGAAAGAACTTGCATCAATTTATGTAACAAAACAAATTTAAAACAAAATTCATCTGATTAAGAAAAAAGGCAAAAAGAAACTAAAGAAACATTACATCTACACTAATTGAAAAACGGTTATTCAACACTAAATTTATCAACTACAGTTCTCCACTCCCATAACTTAATGACGTAATATAAATGCTAAATGAGAAGAATGAAATAGAATGTTATTACAGAGAACAACCAGGTTTATGTTTCAGAAAATCTTTAAAAAATTAAGTGCATGTTTGGATTGACAGTGCCGTCATGATTTTGCAAACTCAAGCCACCACTATTTTGGAAAAAGCTACACTTTGCAGCTTCAACAAAATCACAGTACCATCATGATTTAGGCAAATTCATCACAATTCCAGACATACATTAAAATGTTTAGGATATAAGAGAAGCACACGTATATATATCAAGAATAAAAGATTACCTGCAAGAGTCGCCGAACATAGTTACCCTCCATGACTCGAGCAAAGGAAGAAGCATGTGAATAATAGTTTCCTTCAAATTCATCATAGTTATCAGGGTGCGCATCAAGATGAAGAACATCAACCGGTCCTCCAAGCTTCTCAGAGACGGCTCTAATAACGGGAAATGATATTGAGTGATCGCCACCCAAAACTAAGGGTCTTAAAGGATCCTGAAAGAATGTGGACAACATGAGGATCAAGCAAATTCAAACAGAAAGTTATCAGCAAAATATCATATTTCACATGATAGTATAATCAATGCTAAGAAACAAAATATTGAGCATGATGAAGGTGTATATGTTTATAGGGAGGAAATCATTTGACAGTGTTCTCATCAGAAGCTCATAAATTGGAAAAAATACCTCTTCCATCACTAACTTGACAGATTCACCAATGACATTCATCAATCTATGATCATCTACACCACAATCTCGAATTTCTTGAATAGGGACATCACCGACATCAGTTAGCACTCGTGCGTCCTGTAAATCCTTACCTGAAAAATCAAAATAATTACAGGACTGAATATCGATACAAGAAGCATGACGGCATAAAACTGAGTTTTCAAGTGAGCTATATCCTGTTAAATAAGTTGCTTGTGTGACAACTTTAGCTTCATAGACAGTGACTAATAGAATCAGTGTTGCTAAAAAGCTATGCTACATGGTAGCAAAATTTGAACAAATTGATATTATTCTACGATACACTATTTTGAACCAAATATTGTCAAATAGCGGCGCTATGGCACCATTGTGTGTGGAATTTGAACAAACCGCTATTTCCTACGATCCGCAATTGACAACACTGAATAGAATACAGGTGAACAGGCACTGTTACAGCAATCCATGTTATCCTCAGAAAATACAACCACAAGAGGACATAAAACATATATATGGTAACTAAAATCCTAACAACGTGAGTCCAATAATATCGACATTTGTATTCTTGATTCCCTCTACTACCTAGACTTCATACAAAGAATACATTACAATTTGCAGATGCGTTCACAAAGCATAATCTAGACTCGCCTACACAAACAATCATTTTTAAGACTTCTACAATCCTAAGGAAATTCATGATTATACCTTCTTCGGTTGTTGAGTTTGTACTACCACACCAAATGGCCTCCCTAATGCGAGGAGGTGCAAATGCAGGCCCTTGAAGGAACGATGAATTATGACCCAAAGGAACTCCAAGAAGCGATGAAGTTGCAACAGCACCTCCCAAAGCACGCACGAGTTCTCCCTGCAGAGAAGCAGTTTCTACATTCATATTGCTTTCATACAACGCTTATAACCACCAAAATCATCCAAATGAAATATAAAATTATGGGTCAAAGGACATAACAGCAATGAAACACAAATTCAAACAGGCAAAACATAGCCAAATAATGACTTGCCTTAAGCTTTGCTCTTTCTCTAATCAAGGTAAGTGAAGCATCAATTACACGATTTTGGCCATTCTCTAGCAAAGCAGATGATACATTTGCCGAATTCAGTCTCTGCATGTAATGGATGCCTCTACGTGCTATAGTCGACATTTCTGTAACGAAATAACAAAACAATTAGTATACAGAAGCCAAAGAATTTCTACCAATTCAACTCATATCACTGAACAATAAATTTTACATTTGAAGTGAACACAAATTTAAACTATTTTACACTGAAGAGGAGTTTATGAGTGTAGTCAATTGCAGACCATGGCGAATGGGCAAACGTCCGTCCTTTTGAGCCACCATAAAACGCCATGGCATCGATTGTTATCAAATAAAGGCTATAGCTCTATAACTTTGCAGAATTTAAACAAAACATTATTATTCTACATACATTATTTAGTACAAAGTTAGCCACTATAGCACTGTAGCATAGCAGAATTCAAACAAACCACTATTTTCCACGATCTGCAATTGACAACAATAATGACGCCACCATCCTTCAAAAACTGGCCATGGCAGTGGCAAAAAATTCATACGCTGTGACACTGCTATGACCACTATCTGACAACACCGGAATTTATCTGTCTCGATGACATTGTCACTACACACGACATACGTCTAATCTAGGACACTATAACTTAGCAAATTTATCCCAAATCTTATTTATTTTTTTAAAATGAAAGAAAAAACCCAAGAAAATGGGTTTTTTCAATCTCAATGTTAAAAAACCAAAAACCCAAAATTCTAATCTAGCCATCAACCATAAAATAAATAATGAAAAAATTCATTATTTGCACTGTTTCATTCCTTTTAATCACAAAAAAAACAGTAAAATACCAATCACAAAACATTGATTTCATTTTACATAATCAATCAAAAACATTGATTGATCTAATGATCTTACAACTTCATCTAACTAAGCAATGAAAATGGTATACCTCAAAATACTATCACAAAAAATAATGAACTTTTGAAAAAGAAGAAAAATAACAATCTAAAAAACCATAGATTTTTCAATTTTATTATTTTCATTTTTGGATAAAAAGACAAAAAAACAGACAAAATGATGAAACACCCATGATTTAGGATTGTGTAAAGAATCAAACTTTAACACTTAAGATGACAGATTCATGTTACATATTATCATCATGCAAATAAGAACAACCACTTGAGGTATGGGAAAAATGGTTACCTGTGAAAGTTGGCAGAGAACAGAGGAAACTCGTTATGGAGGAGAGAGAGAGAGAGAGAGAGAGAGAGAGAGAGAAGTGGCGCTAATTATAATGGATTTATTTCGCTAATGCTTCTTTCCACGTGTATCCGATGTATCTTCATGTAATATTCTAGCTTATGTTTCTCATGATGGGGTGATATAGATTGAAATATGTTATGAAAGTGACTTAAAATTGGAAAAATTGAAGTTTGTTGAATCTCTAAAACTGAGGCAAGAATGGTGTTCTCTGAGGCTCGAATTTAAATGTTATTTTTTGTTTATTGGTTCGGCAAAAATTGGTGGTCAAATGGAGGAATTTGAAGTCCGAATTTGCCAGCAGAAAATATAACATAAACATATTTTTTAGCTGGATTTGTTCCAATTTTATAAGGATACTTTTACCATAAATATAATATAAACTTTGTATCAGAATAAACCTTGAGATAGAGGAGGCTGAAACAAGAGTTTGAGAGGCAACACAAAACTAGGGTTTGTATAGAGGTTGCTCTTGGCAACAAACACTAGGGTTGGGGGTTGATTCACCTTGGGAAACACTATTAGGATTGAGTCTCTTTGTTACGGGAAGAGATTGAGACTTTAGGTAGCATTAGGCCGGAGACTTATTCTTGTAACCCATTGATATCTCTTTTGTAAAGTTACTCATCATTATAGTGGAACAGAGAATGCTCTCTCCCCCAGACTAAGTCTATTTTGGATCGAACTGGGTAAACAAATTCTTTTTTGTTCTTTTTTCTTTCTCTCGCTGTTTTCTACTTTTGTTTGTGTTAAATTGCTATCCACTTTGATATTGGTTGCTTGATTAACTTGTTCCACACATCAAGTTGTTATTGGTGTGATTTTTCATCAAATTCACAACAAAATATAATCCTCGAACCATATTTCAGTTGATAGAGACATGTATTGTTGTAATGGTTGGGTTTGAACTTCATATTAAAAGTTTTTATTTAGTTTAACACTATTGATATTTATCAATTGTGCTAGATACTAGGAACGACAATAATTGATTGATTTGGATTCGTTTAAGACAAAAAGTTTTTTATCAAAAAATAAAATCATATGTGATTTGAATAGGATGACTTGTTTAAATAAATTTAATCTGATTCAATCCAATTTGTTATAGTTTGATTTAGATTACTTTTTGGATATCTAAATTACAATTGTGAAAAATATTTTTTTTGGAAGGAATTATGAAAAATATTTATCAATTTTATTATTGTGAATACATGATAAATTTATGAGTTTAATGTAAAATATAACATATAATATACTAAAAACAAGAATTAGGAATAACAAGCCCTAACAGCCTTGACCGGGTTCCAATGAAAGCTTTTCAAAGGTTATACATTAGCGATTGATTCGGAGGATAGAGATTGGTTGTGTTTCTCGTAAAAAAAAAGCTAAATTTGATTTATTTTGGTATCTTAACTTTCTCTCCGTTACTACTTTTAGTCATTTCCGTTGGTTTTATTAAAAAAAAACGTTAGGGTTTATATCATCTTCATCTTTATTCCCCCCTTCTTCATCATCTTCAGGCTACCTTCATAAAAAAACTCATAAGAAAAACCCAAAAAAGGTTATCCTCATCTTCAAAACACATTTTCTTCTTCACTCACTCTTTTGATAAAATTCAAGATTTAATGTGAATGTCTTGTACCTTTTCTCAATTAAATTAAGAAAATGTTATCCTCATCTTCCCTCTTTTACCCTCTGTTCGGCCAGCATTCCCACCACCATAAAACCCCATTTTCCTCCATTGAAGCAACACCTTGAATTTTGCATATAATATTTTCTTCCCATTTTGAATTTTAGGTGACAAAATGAATTAAGGTGACTAATTTCCCTCTCCTTTTCTCTCCCCTAATCGAACTCAACCCTTGTTTTTCCCCAAAATTTATTTTCTCGCTTCTGTCAATCCAATTTGTTGTATATGGAAATGGGATTGAAATTGGTGTTGTTGGAAATTGGCAACATATGAATTGATTGAAGGAAAACTATAAGCTTGAAACTAATCTTGAAGATTATTGAGCTTTGGTGTCAGAGTTTGATTGTTTGTTGTTGTTGGATTTTTTGTTGTTGTTGTTGATGAATTATGTTGTTATTGTTTGTTTTTGTTGATGTTATTGTTTGTTTTTGTTGAAAAACAATTGTGAAAATGCTTAAATAACTTGATGTGAATCAATTCTGGGTTTTTCTCATGAGTTTTTTATGAAGGTAACATGAAGATGATGAAGAAGGGGGAGTACAAATGAAGATGATGTAAACCCTAACTTTTTTTTTAATAAAACTAACGGAAATGACTAATAGTAGTAACAGAGAGAAAGTTAAGATACCAAAATAAATCAAATTTTAATTAGAGGACCAAAGCGATACTAATTGAATAGTTAAGGGGTCAAAAAGACAATTTAGCCAAAAAAAAATGATAGATTGTGTTTGAAACATGTGAAATAGTAACAAAAAATTAAATTACATTAAGATACCAAAATAAATCAAATTTTAATTAGAGGACCAAAGCGATACTAATTGAATAGTTAAGGGGTCAAAAAGACAATTTAGCCAAAAAAAATGATAGATTATGTTTGAAACATGTGAAATAGTAACAAAAAATTAAATTACATTATTAAATTTTATTTTTTGGTCATATAATATGCAATATCTCTACTAATTTAGTTAAGTTCACTAGGATTAATAAATTTTATTTAAAAACATTGAAAACCAACAAATAAAATATTAATGCAACATAGCATCCTAATAAAAAAAATATATAAAAATTTATGCATGCAGTTTTGTAGGATTTGGAAAATGAATCTAAAACAAACATGATTTATGTGGTATTTAATTTTTTGGATCGATTTGTTGTTTTGATTTTGAATAAATGTAAATGCATCTAGTTTTATAAAAATTATGGCGTTTGATATGATGAATTCTCGGAATATCCTTTTAAACTAGTTTTACATTGATGTCAACCTTTTAATTTATCTTTTTGTCAAGCAATCTTGTGATTAGAAATTCACCACTTAAAGTAAGATGTTTAGGGTTTAAATTTCGACCCTTATATATATATATATATATATATATATATATATATATATATATATATATATATATATTATATGATGTTCATATCATCTGAACTAGACTCACAAAAATCATTAATGTCAACCTCTATTTTTTTGAAGGATTAATGTCAACCTCTATTAAACTCTTGTTTTATATTATATAACTTAAATTCACGGTGTAACAAAAAAATTGCTAACATTTTTTTTCACAAGATAAAAGATTTCATGAAACAATTATGTCAAATGTCATATATTTAAATTTTTAAAAATATGTGTCCTACAAATTAGCAAGAACTAAAAAATATTTAGCAAAAAGAGAATGTTAATCTATACAATTTTTATTTGTAGATTCCTTAACCATTGCTTTGAAGCACTGTTAGAAAGACCCTTATCAAAATGATATGATGATAAATTTTGTAAAATCATATCATGATAATGATAAGTAAAAGAGGAGTGATATTTGTATAACTAATATTATACAACTTTGGTGCAACCATTTTTCTCCTCTTGTGATTGGATAAAAACAATGGAGAAAGAAAGAAAAATAGAGAGAATAAAAACACATATAAGTATGAGAAAGAGAATTGTTTCAAAAATTGTCAAAAAATAATTGTACAAATATCATTTCTCTAATTAAAAAAAGAGCAACCTCGTGAAAAGCAAATGATGGTGACAGCAGTAGTACAGTACACCAAACAAAGTTGACGTAAGTTATTTGAAGCACGGTACAAGAACAATATCCCAAAGATTCATTTAACAAACCTCAAATTACATATACAAGGAATTCACGCAACTTGCCCAAATACTTCTATAGATAGATTTAACATATTATTTCTTTTTAAAGAATGATATTTAGATTATTCTCACAATCCTAAGATTAGAAAAGTCAAATAAAATATGATCATAGTAGACAAGAGATCATAAGATAACGACATTAAAGCAAGGGACATAAAACTAAATGACAAAATGAAAACAAAGCGATAATGAACTTACTTGTAAATTATTAAAAATATAAAGAACAGAAAATAAAAGATAAGAAAGTAAAAAATATGCAAATAAAGAACAAAAGCTTAAGAAAAAATGTATGAAATTTCAACTTTTGAGTAAGATTACAAGTAAGAAATCACGTCCTTTGCCTTAGAGATGAGGTCTATTTACAGCCAAAAATCATATACAAAGACATTACTTTCGAGTTACAAGCCATAAACTAAAGAATTTCAAAGGTTTGTAATAGTCATTTTAGTTATGCATAGGACGCACTAGGTGTGTGCCTCAGTGCACGCGTCGTTCTGGTGCTTGGCCATTGAAATTTTGATTAGTAGTGATGGCGCACAAGTCTTGCTTCAGGGCACACTGTGAAGGTGAGAAAAACACAAGAAGGGGGGTTGAATTGTGTTAGCTTTTTTTTCGTTTTCTCCTAAGCTGAAAAACACTGATCAGAAGTATATAGAGTTCTACTTCTGAAGTGATGTTCAGGACTAAATGCAGCGGATAAAAACAGAGAGAGAGAAGAGGGACACAAAGCAATTATACAGGTTCCTTCCACAAACCGGAAGTAGTCATGTCCCCCTTGCACTTCCAAGGAAAGTTCACTAAAATGTAATATTTGATTACAAATGCTCACTGCTAAAACTAGCAAGAGACTTCAAACTACTCAAGCACAACTGCAAGAGATTTCCTATGCTCTTGAACACAATCAAGAGACTTCATATGCTCAAGCACAACTGCAAGAGACTTCCATTCAAACAGAATTACAAAAAAAAATGTTTGAGGTTGAACACTTGATATACAATTAGTGGTGTTCACAATACAAATCAGATACAGACTCTTTAAGACTCTAGAATTTCTAAGATATGAACGTTGAAAAGGAAATTCCAAGTGAACTTTTGAATGCAGAACAATTTCAGCAGAGTTTTGGCACTTGTAAATTGTTGTTGAGTCCTTGTCATTCTTTAAGTCTTCGCTCCTTTATATAGAGGTGTAAAAGAGACGTTGTGAATTGTCAGCACATCAAAATAGAGTCGTTTGAAGCTTTGATCAATCACCAATGATCTTTTGCCTGATATGGTTATTGTCCTATAAAGGATCAATTTCAAATCCATTCCAATTGTGAAGGAACATCGTTGCAGACAGAGCTGTTTTTCTTGTCTTGTAGCAGAGACAAAAACAGAGTATTGGAGGTAGTGGTTGTACACTTCGTACAATTGTACTTTGTCAACGCTCTTTAAAGAACAAGCATCCAATGTCTTCAAATTCTTTCAAAATAGTTGTTGCTTCAATCTTCTGGTCTTCTGCAATGCTTAGACGAGATTAAATCCATTGGGCAGCCTTTGAAGCTTTAAGTCTTGCATCTCCTGATGAACTTTAACTTCTGGTGATCTTCAGCTTCTGATGAGATGCTTCTGACGAACTTGCTTCTAATGATGTCATCACTTCAGGAGCACTTCTCTTCAGATGCTTCAAGCTTCCTTTTTGTTGGCTCTTTAGCTCTCTTTTGTTCTTTCAGAACCTATTTAAGATGTCAAATTTTTGTCTATGGTCTTGTACACTTGAACAAATATTAACATATCCAATTGACAATTTTTAATACCTTGTTATCATCAAAACTCTCAAAGGGTAATGTTAAACACATTTTGTTCCAACACACTGGTCGTGCTTCAACCATTGCCTATTTTCCCAAAATTTCTTCAAAGCATGCGCACGAGTCGTGCCTCAAGGTGTATTGGTCGTGCTTTAGGGCGCACTGGCCGTTAGGGGTGAAAATGGGTTAGGCTGGATGGGGCATTGTAAGGCTTAAGTCTGACCTACTTCAAAAAGGGTTAAATAAATTTTTCGTCCATATAAATATATCTAAATTTGAGTTTAGTCCCTAAAAAAAAGAGATGTTTTCATCCTCATAAAAAAAAATTGTTTTATTTTTGGTCCCTAATGGATATAATTTTGAGATTTTTGAACATAATATGAATATATGAAGGTTGAACATAATAAATGAACATAATATGGATACAATTTGAATATAAAAGTGTTATAATATTGACATTCACATGAACATAAAATGGTCATTAAGAACATGACCAAAAACAAAATAATATTTTTTTGTGAGGATGAAAACATTCAGTTTAATTTTTTAGGGACTAAAATCAAAATTCTCGATATTTATACGGACAAAAATTTATTTAACCCCTTCAAAAATTATAGATCTGAGCCGGCCTATTACTCGTCATAGACTCATTTTTAATATCTGAAATGACCTTTTTAAAGGCTTGATGAAGTCGGAAAGCCTATTTAACACTAAGGTCTAGCAACACCTATAAGCCTACTACTAAATAGCTCAAATCTTATGAGGGCCTAAAACACACAAAGTGGTCTACTGCTAAATAGCAAAACCTTACGAAGGTTTTATCAATAATGAAAGAGATATTATATATTATAGGCTTAATAGGCTTGCCTGATGGGATTAATAGGCTTTTTTGTAAGCCTAAGTCCAACCTATTTAATTAAGGGTTATGATAATCAGTGCCCTAAGGACAATGATTAAGGAATCCATTAGTAGAAGTTTTGTCTTGGGAAAACAAGTTTTTACTTTTGTCTTAGTAATAATTACACAACTTTTTGTTACAAAGTTACTTATTTTAGTACTTTAACCAGTGCCCTGGTTAGCATTCTCATTTAATTAAATAGGCTTTATAAAAAGTTTGAGCCTAACCTTCTTATTAAACGAGTTGGGTCGGACTAGACTTTAAATAGGCTAAGCTATAGGCCTATGTTGGGCAACCCGGTTTGATGGGATTAATAGGCTTTTTGTAAGCCTAAGTCCAACCTATTTAATTAAATAGGCTTTATAAAAAGCTTGAGCCTAGCCTTCTTAGAATCCTGCTCTTCACCCAGCAAGATACACTCCCGCCCAGGCAAACTTACCAAAATGCCCCTGCGCATGTTAAGTCACGCCGCGTGACTTAACTTGCGCACGTTATGCGTCCTGCGCAAGTTAACTCACGCACCACTGGCACGTGCGCAAGTTAACTCGCGCACGTTGGCTGGTGGTCAAAACTGAAGAACAAACATTTTTTGGACGGTGGTTAGTTGTTCAACATTCATTCTACACGTTTTTTTTACACCATTTACACGTTTTTTTAACCACATTTATGTTTTTTATAACTTATACTACCATTCTCACATATAAATACCCCTCCATACTTCTCTATTCCCTCACACCATCTCACTTTCTCTCCCTCCTCACTCTCTCCCTCTCTTTCTCTTCTTCTTTTTTGCTTCTATAGTATCTAGGCTCTTTACACCCCTTTAGGTATATACTAGTAGTTTTTGGGGGAAGTAGTGGTTCGCCGGGTTGGGGAAAAGGGCATCATCCCTTGAGGTAAAATTAGGTTTGCTTCCTTTTACTCCCAATTTTTTTTTACCGTGGGTAAAAAGAATCATCATGGGGGTATAAAAGGAATCAAATTTAAATTTACCTCAAGGGATCTTGATGTCTTTTTCCCCAACATGACGAATCATTATTTTCCCCAAGAGCTATTGGTGTATACCGAAGAGGGTGAAAATAATTTTTTACCCCATACCGAAGAGGGTGAAAATAACTTTTTACCCCAAGAGGGTAAAATATATGTATTAATTCTTGTAATGTTTGAATGATATTAATAAAATCAGAGTTATATTTATTGCTTTTGTTTTTAATTTGTATTTATTTTTGCATTTATTTTATGTTTATGATTATGTATTGAATAAAAAATATATTCTATTTAATGATATCGAATTTATTTGTATCGAATTTATTTATATCGGATTTAATTTCTAATTTTGTATTTATTTGCATATTGAATAAATAAATTCGAATAAAAAGTCTAATTAAACTCAGTGTGGAATCGAATAAAGAATTCTAATAAATAAAATCGAATAAAGTTGCGTATTGAATAAATTTGAATAAAAAGTCTAATTAAACTCAGCGTAGAATCAAATAAAGATTTATAATAAATAAAATCGAATAAAGTTGCGTATTGAATAAATTCGAATAAAAAGTCTAATTAAACGCAGCGTGGAATCGAATAAAGAATTCTAATAAATAAAATCGAATAAAGTTGCGTATTGAATACCGTCATTTAAATGAAGCCAACAAGAATTTAACATTTCGAATGGAACAAAAGCACTTCCGAAGGAATGCTGGAGTCCTGCCGTTTAACAAGTTTGAATTGCCCTATCCAGAGTAAGACAATTGTTGTAGTTTGAAGGTGCACTCCCTACCTAATCACGACCGTCACCTAATCAAGATCTTTTGGCGGAATTAGAATTTTGATGATATCTTCAGTTGATCTCACCAACGTTGCTCGCATATCGATCCAATGGAACATGTTGTGCTCCCAAAACATGGTCGTCACGTTTTCGTCGTTCGTCAATTCTACCCAAGTGAATGATACTCTTCCATCGTCGAGCGTTGGACGTTTATACCGAACGTATTCCACCTTCCTTGTGTCTCGGGGGTTGACTCCTTTGTTGAATTCATCTAGCTGGTTGATGTAGTATTTTTGCATCAAACAAGATAAGTATTTATAAATCGTCTCATCAGGGACTAGTGCGATATCATGGACCGTTTGACACGAAATATCATTCTAAGTTAAAAGATTGATTGTTTGTTTATTTAACTACATAAACTAAAGTGTAAAAGTAAATGTTGAGAGTAACAAGGCGAAGAAACATTGGAATTAGGGTTCCCTGATTAAGCGTCAAACATAACCTAATAATCACGTATAATGACTCTAGCGTTTTACCGATATTATCACGTACCGCTCAACAAGATTATTCGTGTCCAAATAATCTCGTGAAACCAATTGTATTCTTCAATAGTTGATTTCCCAAACTATTGAACAATCTAATTGTCGATCGTATCGTTTAATCGACGATTTCTCAATCTATTCAACGATCCGAAAGTTTTACATTCCGATACTTTGTGTGATTATCAAAACATCAATCCTATGTCTAGAATTGTTGTTTTGATAGATGAATATTCTAAACCTAGATTCAAAGGTACTTTTCAATAACAATTAAATCAAAGATAGGAATTGGATTGCAAGAATAACTTCAATATCAAGTAAATTGCTAGAATCATATTATCAAGATCAAAGGATTACATTTTAGGCTCAATCAAGTACCTCTAATCCCAACTAAGAAGAATTAGCTCATCATTGTCATGTGAACTTTACAAAAGTGGAAGAAAAGTTGTGAATCCATGCCAAGACTTTGATTTCTCCAAGGATCTTGATGAATTCTCACTCAATCACTCTTGCTCTATGAAAACCCAAGATTTTCGCCCTGTTCTCTCTCTAAAATTCTAACTGATCCTTCTAAAAATGAAAGAGGAGGCTTTTATAGAGTTTCTGATCTGCATGTACTCGCCTCGCGAGCAGAATCACTCGCCATGGCGAGTTGCGCTTTCTTCGCCTATGGGTTTTTGCCACGTCACCTCTGAAGAGTTTTGGCCGCCCTAACTCGCCTCGCGAGTAAAATCATGCGCCATTGCGAGCTCTGCTCGCCTCTAGTTCGCCATGGCGAGTTGAAGGCGAAGGGAGAAAAACTCTCTGCCATGTGCTCGCCTTGGTTTCGCCGTTGCGAGTTGGTGGCGAGCTGCTCGCCTTTCCTTGCTCGCCGTTGCGAGTTGATGGCGAGTTGCCATGATCTTTGCCTCTTTTTTCTTGGTTCTTTTCCTTCCTTGCTTGGTGCCTTGAGCTCAATTCCTGCACAAAAGGGATAGAGTAAGAGAAATAAAGCGTAATAGGACAATTATCATTTATCTCTCGGCTTTTCCTTAGATTACTTGTAAGATAAGTAATAAAAATGCCTTAATTCAAAGATGATTTTAACTACTTCACGGCACTTATCACTGGTCCTTGAGACCTCTTAGCGTTATACCAAGACACCGAACCTTCAACCTCTGAGGTTCTCCGCCGTTGAATTGTGCACGAACGTCGATCCACTCGACTATTGTTTCAAATCTACACAATAAGAAATTAAAAATAATCAATGAAAATTCTCTAAAGCAAACCCTAAATCTAAAAAAAAATAATCTCTAAAACTTAAAACCTACAACATAAACATGCAAACATCTAAACATTTAAGCAACACAGGTCATTTTCATGTAAACATTGTATGATTTCTTGGCAAAAAAACAAAAATTTAAACAAACCCTAAATCTTAAAAATTTCTAATTTAAGAGAAAAAATCTAACATAAAGGTTGATTGTGTTTGATTATGTAAACTTACTTGTTATTGAAGTGTTGTTTGATTTGAACTTGAAGGAATTTTGGATTTGGTGATTTTAGAGAGATTTTGGAATTTTTTTGAGATTTAGGTGATGAATGAGGCGTTATGCCTTGTATAAGACAGATTGTTGCGTGAGTTAACTAGCGCTGCGCTAGTTAACTCACACAGCGCATGCTAAATAACACACAAATTTACATGTGCGTTAGTTAACATGCGCATGGGCAAAATCGTCCTACCTGCAGGGCGGGAGTGTATTTTGCAGGGGGGAGAGCATGATTCGCCTTCTTATTAAACGAGCTGGGTCAGACCAGACTTTAAATAAGCTAGGCCATAGGCCTTTGTCGGACAACCTGACATGTTCCCACCCCTACTAGCCGTGTGCCAGCAACTATACCATTTTTTTTTGCTTCTATATCCTTGCACTTTTGATCCTTACCGTTGAATGAACTAGACTATTCCTTTGCTCATTAATTGATCATGAAATTAAACTAACATTTTGTAGTAAAATAGCTTCAAAGTAAAACTAAATTTCCATAAATTTTATTTAATTAAATTGCTAAATACACGCTAAATTAGGACTTATCAATATCACCATAATCCAATAACACAATGGTGCTTCTTATCAATTATCAATATTACACTAACACAATATCATTGGATAATGTGTAGACATCCACAAAAGCATGATATCGATGCTCTTGTAGGATCAGGATTCTCTCTAGCGGCTGGAGAGTTGAGTTAAATCTGAGTCACTTATTTTTCATTAATGCATGTTGGACCCTCCAATGAAAAGTGAATGGACGGTTTTGATTAAATTTTCAAATTTTTTTAGAAAAGTAGCTCGGTGTATGATGCAACTCTTAGATTTTCTGATTGAACATAACTCAATCCTACAAAACTTGTTTGTAAGATGAGGACTACCCCACTCATCCATCTTTCAACCAATGTAGGACTTTTTAATGACAACTATCAAAGAAGTGGAACATGGTTTGTTTCTTTTTCAACTCAACTTTCGTTTTGACAAAAACATGGTTTACAATGTAGGTCATGGAAATTTGCAAATCACATGTTAGTGCTAAGTGAGATTGTTTAAGAGGGTGTATACATCTAGACTCCATTGTATTGCATAGATCTATATGGGTGCAAGCTCATGATCTTCTGATTCGAAGTGTGACATAGAAGGTGAGGGAGAGAATAGGGAGTCTGCTCGAAAGAAAGTCTTGTTTTGTTATAAACTTAAATGAAAAAAAATATTAGATCCATACACAAATGAAAAAAATTAAAAGAGAAAAAAATCAAATGTAGAAGAATGACGCGACTAAAATATTTTTTATTTGAGGTTGTGATCAAATAAGATTTCTTGTCTCCTAAAACTTAAAGAAATATGAGAAATATTAGTGGACGAAATGCCCACCTAGTCATTACAGTAGGTTTATCCCTAATAATGTGTGTATTCATCAGTAAATATTAATAGTAAATCATTAAATTAGTCACTGAAATTGTAAAAGTACGTCATTGTAATTTGTTGAGTTTTAGGACAAACATCAAACGTCTTTGAAATTGTAAAATGTTGGTCATGTTAATTAGAGAAATGATCTTTGTACAAATTTTTTGAGATTACTCTCTTCTCATATTCATAGGAAAATGTTAAGCATACTGATTCATAAAATTGTTCGTGTCCCCCCCCCCCATATCTCTATTGTTTCTTTCTTAAAAATTATTGTATAAATATTATTCCTCTATTAATATTTTGGTGTTGAAGATTGTTATGATCCATTTAGTGTGTGTTTGAGGTAGCGTTAACCCACCAAAAACTCACGATTTAGCCCCTTCACAACGTGAAAAAAAAAAAAAGAAGAAGCTATTAATAGTAGCATTTAGAAAGAAAACAAAGCATGTTTCGACCCTTTCCACCGTCAGTCAAAACAGTCACTTAGTCGATAGTATAAGCATTTCAACACACACAACATTGGTCTTAATTTTTCATATTTATTTAGCCATAAATTATTCGAAATAAGCTAAAATTCAAGACACAAGTACATGCTACATATGCATTTGGTTGAACACTAATTCAAGAAACCAAACACATGTACATGTAAACACAATTGCACACAATCTAAATTAATGATCATTTTGACATCTTAGCAGCCAATTCCCTCACCAACTTAGCAGCTACTATAGCAGTCATACCATCATAAGTATCACGTTGTGGATTGTATTCAACAACATCTCCACCAACAATATCACCTTGAAGATTTTGAAGGATATTTAGAATATCTCGAAATGAAAGGCCTCCTGGTTCATGGTGAGACACTCCTGGAGCAATAGATGGGTCAAGAGAATCCACATCTATTGAAACATATACTCCCTTAACACCTTCTCCTAGTTTCTGTACACAGAAATTTCCAAGGTTTCAAAATTAAAGAAGCACTAAATTTTATATACAGCTTTTTTAACACAAAATTTGACATCAAACGCAAAATTTGAGATAAATCTTACATCATGTACAAGCTAGTTTTCACCATTGGTTCAATAAATATCAACATCAAATTAAATGAAATATGCCGTGATGTTTTGATCTAATGGTGGATCGGATGCTTGTGCATGGTGCAAGACCATTTTTGTTTGTGCATGTTAGACTAAGTCTAAGAAACAACACTGATACTACTAGCTAGAAAAAGTTGAATTAGTAGAAATTGGAGGAATTTTTTTTGTATCTAATTGTAATATTAAGTATTAAAGACCTCATGATTAGAGATGAATTTTCCATTTTCATCTCTAATTTACATAGTCTAAGTTTGGTATCACGATATATATGTCAGAATCACGGTAAATCACTATGATTCTAACATATCTACCGTGATACCAAACATACAAACAATTTATTCATGGTAAAAATGTGACATTCGTTTTAAGTAAAAAGGTGACATAAAAAAAATAGTGTAAGAGAGAGATAGGGAGAGAGAGACCAGGTTCTCTAAAATGGGGCGATCTCTTGACAATGTCCTCATTTCATGTGTCTCTACACCGTATTTTTTGACTTGATCACGAACATCATTTGTTATTGATCTTATACCAACCTGGAATAAATTGATGTAATAATGGCATAAAGAGTGTATTATATCATTTACTATCTTGAGAGAAATTGATATTACACTATAGTGAAGAATTTGCACAAAGTTTAGCTATTGAAAGAAATTAAAGAATAAAGCTAAAAAGTCCAGAAATGCATATGATGTATCCAATCCATTTAGCTGTTAAATCAATTTGTAAAAACAAATATGGGCAGAATGATTGACAAATTAATTGAACCAAATAAATTAATCAAAACTGAATATGAATTAAAAATTGACTATTTCTTTTTTTTTTCTTCCACCATATGAATTTCTCACACGTCCTATACAGTTTGAATTTTAGAATCCGAACAACATAAAAACCCCATAAAACCTCCAAAAAACACGTTGAAATATTTCGGATTTTATAATCCGAATAGGACGCGCGAGAAGCTCATAAGATGAGAAAAACAATGACCTTAAAAATTACCTGCACGAGTCTGCGAGCATAGCCACCCTCCATGATTCGAGCAAAAGGAGAAGCATGTGAATAATAGTTTCCTTCAAAGTCATGATAGAGATCAGGATGTGCATCAAAATGAAGAATATCAACTGGTCCTCCAAGCTTCTCAGAGACAGCTCTAACAACTGGAAATGATATTGAGTGATCACCACCCAAAACTAGTGGGCGTAATGGATCCTGAAAGAATGTAGACACAATTATAATCAACCTTATATGTCTAGTTTGAACAAAAAGTTGCCAGAAACATGATTATTCATTTGATAGTATGTTTGATGCTAATTAAAAAGCATTGTTATTTCCACACAAAAATGTCTCATTATAAGTGAAGTTTAATGGTAAATAAAAACCAATAATGAAGTATATAGGGACCATTAATTAATCACTTGATCTCGTCAAAGCCATAGGAAAAACCATCATAGAGACGGATCCCACTTTGACGTCATTGTGGTGCCAAAGTCATCTGCCATTGTCAAGTTTGAGTGTGCCACATGGCACACCTTATTCTCTCGCGTCTAGATGGATGAATGTTTCCCCCTTGTTTGGGTGGGTAAATTCGAACATAAATGTTTTTTCAAATAATGAGGGTAAGAAAAAAAGTCTCGATAAATTTACTTGCTAACTTTCGGTTAAAAAAATAACTTGTTCGCGTCAAGATGGATAAATATTCCTCCCTTCTTCTCCCACCTCAACATGTATCCGAAAGTATACTTAAAAAAAAACATTTTTATGGTCTTGGAAGTATACTTCAAAGAAAATCAATATTTTTATTTTCCCATTTAAAAGCTTAGTTCCAGACATATGTGTTGTTTTTAAGACATAGTGGGAGGAAAAAGAAACTCTAATAAAAAATACTAACAAGGAACAACTGGTTGATGAGTGAATGCGAGGTCTAATAAAGTTGCCTTAGTTATTTATTTTATCATTGATGAAAAAGCCATTTATGTGACTAGTCTATTAGCCATTTATGAAAAAACTACATAAATTCATGTTATAGAAAACTAATTATATTAGGAAATATAACAAGGGTTTGTCTAACATGTATAACATTGCACTTGTTAAAACAACTAATAGTAATAATTTTTTCTTGGAAAACAACAATTATTTTTTCAAAAGTTTTATATTTAATATTAAATGTACAAGTTCCAATATAAAATTTATATTTTAAACTTCTTAACATGTACAAATTTGCACATGATAGAAAAACTCATATAACAATAACAATGTTAAAAGCATAAGCCAACAAATATTGACAATATACCTCATCCATCACTAACTTGACAGATTCACTAATAACATTGGCTATTCTCTTGTCATCAACCCCACAATCTCGAATTTCTTCGATAGGAACATCACCAACATTTGTTATCACTCGTGGGTCCCGTAAATCCTTGCCTGCAAAAAATACTTATAATATAACATCATTTACTTATTTTAATATACTAAAAAGCTAAACTAGCACATTTAATTTGATACAAGAAATAATTTAATTAAGACTTTGAGAGAATTATATTCTAAGGTCCTAACTCAACACCATAAAACCAACGCAAGTTGATTAGTATTTATAAAAATTAATCAATGAAATATCATGTGTATACATAATGAGTTTGTTTGATGAAATTATATCAGCTGAATTGAGAAAACACTTTTAAACTAATAAATTAATAATTAGTTTGTTAATTAGTATCTCCCTAAATTAATAGCATAACTTTTGTTGTTAAAGCCAGCCAAAGGGTAAGGTCTCCTACACAAATCACCTTAGGCCCAGTGGCAGATCCAAAATTTTTACAGCCTAGGCAAAAATTATAGAGACAAGAATTCTTGTGCGCGCACGTGTGAAAATATTGAGTTTACCAAAAAAAATAATTTTTTAAGTGGATTAATGGATTATTCGATTGAGCGAAATATAAAAAAAGTATCGATTGAGCCCCGGACGAATGTCCGGAGTCGCCGGGTGGTGGCTCCGCCATTGCTTAGGCCTAAAAATATTAAAAATTTGCTTGATAAAAAAACACCATATTCTACTATTGATAAACAACAACTTGAGCTACGTATCACTCCCAAGAAGATTTCAAGCTGGCACGGATTTCAAGATAACACAAAATTATTAAAAAAAGAAAATCAATTTATACTGATTTCCCATATCGAAATACGTTGTCAACAACCAAAAGGTTGTTCATATATCATTTATGATATATTAAATTTATAAAATATTATCTACAATTGATAATATATTGACAACTTATATTGTTTCAATAAAGATTAAATCAATTGCATTATCAATAAACAGAAAGAAATATTAAATGAAAATGGTTTAATTAGTTAATATATGATTTTGTGTCTAAAAATTAATTAAAATTAAATTAAATAATTTTACTTAAGTATTATTATGAATTGAAATTAAATAATTAAATAATTTCACAAAGAAATTAAAATAATGTGTCATTTTTTTTTTTGTATTTTTTCAAAAGAAAAATGTTACATTTACCCAAAGGTTTGAAGCTTGAAATTGCCACTTTTTGCTTGGAAGTTTGTGTCATTGAACAATTTCATCTAAAAGTTTCTGCCTCAACTACTATAGACAAAAATACGGTTTTTCTTTTAACGATTGAAGAGAGCCCCTTTTATCCTCCCTAAATTTTTTAACAAATCAATTTTGTATAGATGCACCTTTCATATGAACAAAAAAGTGAAAACCATAATTATTCAAATGCACCGTTTCAAAGATCAAAGGGGAAGTGTTGAGGAAGAGGTAGGTCTCAAAATTGAATTAACATTTATGATGACCTTATGTCCTTCACCAAAAAAAAATGGAAGCCCATATTGCTGATGTATCGATACATATATACCTTATATATTGTCTTGTGTATCCAAAAAATGAGAAAAAAATATTTATACAATAATTTTTGGATATCTTTTTAAACAATTTGTTCTCTCGTACTTTCATTTTGCTCTTATTCTCTCTCTATTGATTTTAATCAATATGAAAAGAGACAAAGAATGTTTGAACCTTGGAAATGTCACATTTTACTTAAGAGTTTGTGTTCTTGAACACTTTTAACTTTTATTTAAGAGTTTGTGCCTCAACTGCTATAGACGAAAATGCAGTTTTATCCTGATTGAAGTGATCCTCTTTTATCCTCCCTAAATTTTTTAACAAAACGATCTTGTTTGGATGCACCATTTCATATCGACAAAAAACCATGAATTTTTCAAATGCATCATTTTTAAGATATAAAATACGAATCTTTTTCCGCCTGTCTAAAAATGTACATCCAAACAGAAACGATTTTCTAAAAAAGTGTTGAGGGTGAGGTAGTTCTCAAAATTGAATGAACATTTATGGTGCCCTTATGTCCTTCACCAACAAAAAAAGGGGAACCCATATGCTGAAATGTTGATACATACTCCTCATTAAAAAAAGAGTATACCTTATATTTTGTCTCGTGTATCCAAAAAATATCACACAAATTTTTTATAATTAAAAACAAGAATCATTGGCCGACCCTTATGATTCTTTTGTATACAAAGACAAATTGTTTGTTAAGATGCTTGAAAATATACAAGACAAAGGAAACAGTATCGCTTACCCTCTTCAGTTGTTGAATTTGTGCTATCACACCAAATTGCTTCCCTAATGCGAGGAGGTGCAAATGCTGACCCTTCATGAAATGATGAATGATGACCTAAAGGAACTCCAAGAAGAGATGAAGTTGCCACAACGCCTCCCAATGAACGCATAAGTTCTCCCTGCGTTACAAAGCCAATTGCAGAGACTAATCTCATGAAATAACTGAGAACCACATAAGAAGTTAATATCTCTCGACAATGAGAGGAAAGGAAAGGACTCAATAAATATAATAAACATATGAAACACGGGTACAACACAAACATCAAAGACACACCGATATCGCTAATAATTTGAGAAAATCACATACACCCTCCAATCACTATTATAAGCAAAAATTTACATTTTAGATTCATTCAATTAAAAATGTATATGCTTCTTATTATAGACCACATACATCATTTAATAAATAAATATATTGATTTTTGCTTATAATGGAGATGTAATTAATTGTAACTATATGGGTTAGTGTCGTGTACGTGTCTGACACTGAGACACGCCTAATTCAAGAAGTGTCTGTGCTTCATAAATTAACAAATATCGAGTCAAGCAAGATTGCAACAAAAAGAAGAAGGAAAATATCAGGGCTTGCCTTAAATTTTGCTCTTTCACGAATAAATGTAAGTGCAGCATCTATCACACGATTTTGAGCTTTCTCTAACAAAGCAGGTGATACATTTGCAGAATTTAGTCTCTGCATGTAATGGAAGCCTCTGCGTGCTATAGTCGACATTATGATATTTCTGCATCAAATTAACAAAATAAAAAGTTAACATTTTTATATGTGATGTATTTAGAGGCAAAATATATTAATGAATTTCATATATATTTTTTTTATCAGAGATTTACAAAACCCAACATAACCAACTAACTCAACTGAAGTTAATTTTTTTAAAATTTTATGTTAATTAAAGGACAAAATAAAAATGTAAATCATAACAATTTCAATAAGAAAACTGAACAATAGATGTTGGAAACATTAATCTTACCAATTGCTCTCCTTCCCCTTTATCAATTGAAAATTTGTGAAATGTGAAACACTAAGTTAGACAAAGATGTGTCGCTATTTATAATTGGGAGTTGCTTTCATTTCTAAGTTCTAACCGGTAGTCTTAAATGATTTTTTTTTCTCCATCCTCTAATTTAAATGAGAAAGGGGCCCAACAATAGGACATATTTTTCGCATAACACAAATAATTTCACTATTACTTTTTCCACCCTATTTATTTCTCATGCGCCCTCTTTTTTTCTTCAAAATACTCTTGGATCGGATTATATAATCCGAACTAGATTGCTAGAATTTTTTGAATTATATAATCTGAAAAATAGCTTTTTTCAGAATTATAGTTGTGCGTATATTATTTCGATGATATAAACATTAAATAAAGGTTTAAATATGTAAAACGTCCCTGTAAGTTCGCGTGTTTTTGATTTTCGTCCTTGTATCTTTTTTTGTTCTAAAACAAACCCTGTAAGTTACAAACGTTTTGATTTTCATCCCTCCCGTTAACATATGTTACAAAAACGCTGATGTGGCTAACGGCGGCTGACATGGCATTGTTTGACGTGGCAAAATAGTCTTATGTGTCATTCCAGACAAGATTACAGGGACCAAAATCAAAAACGAAAATTTACATAGGGATGAAATTAAAAATCAAGAAGTTACAAAATTTGAAATTAAAAACCCTTGTTGTTTCCATCTTCGTCCTATCTTGTGTGTCTTCTTTGTCTCTCTTCCTTATTCTTCTTCTATGCACCTGAAATTTCATGCCCTGTAACTTCGGCCATATTATTCCTCTCTCTGTTTTAGCTTCCTTTTTTCAATGTGTGATGTGAAGAATGATGCATTGTTTTCCAATTTGAAATCTGAGTTCCAATTGAAAGTTAAGTGCTAATTTCTTTTTGGTTATGACATTTGAAATGTGGAATTACATTTGTGAAGATATTTAAATACTGTTTTGACGGTATCTGAAAGTATAAAAACTTCTCTTATTCAATTATGTTATGTTTTGATGAAAATTTAATATAGTCTCATTTTTTTAATCATAGTGGACATGTTTCTTCATAAGTAGAGAAAATCTTTATGATTTCGATATATATATATCTTTACTTTATCCGCTGCATTAGACTCCGAACATTGTTCCAGACTCTGAACTCTATCAGACTCTGGACCTTGGACTAAGTTTAAAAAGAAGAAAAAGGTTACACAATTCAACCCCCCATTTTTGTGTTTTTGTCACCTTCAAGTTCAGTTCGCAAAGTAAATGGTCCATGAAAGTGGTCCCCAGGAAAGAGAGGTGGGTCACTTGGGTCTCTTAAATACCAAAATTTTTCTCGCCAGAATCCCTCATATGTGACCTTTTAACAATACTACTTTTACTTCTGCCGCGAGGTACCTAGAGTAGTCTATCTTCTATTAACTTGGTCCTACCTCTTGTGTTTTACTATCTTTATTTCTTTATTAAATTGTAACTAAATCGCACAATCAGAATTAATAGCAAGTGAAACAAATTTAATTTAGTTAAAGCTAATTATCCATAAGACTGATTATCCACAAATTATGCATATGCACCGAAAAACAATTGCAAAAATAAAATCGATAAAAGTCATTCAAAAAGCATGAGGACTTAAGTTGTTAAGTAATGATTTACATATCAACTCTACGCGTAGAAATATATTGAAGATACATTTTTTATGCACGTTACAAATGTAAAATTAGAATTTGTGATTGATTTATTTTTGCTACGTATATTCGGTTTGCTTCAAAAAAAATATGAAAAACAATTTGTATTAGATATGTAAATATATTGAACGAAAATTCTTCTTCAAATTAAAGTTGTAAAATATTTCTTTAAAAAAAAGTTGTAATATATTGTCTCGAAATATATTGAACAAAAAGATTGCTTTAGATCAAAAAGTGGTAAATATATTGAGCAAAATATTTTCTTCAAATAAAAAAGTGTAAATATATTTTCTCAAAATATACTGGACAATAAATTTTTGGTCAAATCAAATTAGTGTAAATATGTTTTTTCAAAATATATTAGGCAATAATTTTTCTTCAAATCAAATAGTGTAAAATGTAAATATATTTTCTCAAAATATATTGGACAAGAAATTTTCTTCAAAAGTAAAAAAGTGTAAATATATTTTCTCAAAATATTGAGCAATAAATTTTCTTCAAATCAAATAGTGTAAATATATTTTTAAAAAATGTATTGGGCAAGAAATTTTCTTCAAATCAAATAGTGTAAATAAAAATAGTAGTGGGTGAATTCATTATTGAAAAATAAATCAACATACAAAAAATTCAATATGTTTTATACCAAGACTATTGATTAACAATTTCTTAATGGCTGAATTCACTATCATAAAACTTGAAAAAACCATTCCAATTTTTTGCCTTACAATGTCTACTTACGATACTTAATTTATATGTAACATATCAATCCAAAAACTTTATTAGTGGTGTAGTACAAGTATAGCTTAAGTTGGGATCCAATATTCAATTGTATAAGATGATATAATAACACCGAAAGGATAAATATGCATATGTAAAGACAATAACACTAAGTAAATAATAAGATTGCTGAATCAGATCGATAATAAATTAGCTTGGAGAATTACGATTTTGGAGAGAAATTATAAGTCAGGTAAACCCAAACATGATGCAACTTTTTAATATAATGACTTCAACAAAGGGATTAACGGATGATAGAGTTTAGAAAGGTATAACCTGACATGATATCACGACCTCTTTGACCACCGACGTTTTTGGTGATCAGATGATAAGGGGCCGCCTTTGCTATCTTCCTTGACGGCGAAACAGAAAGGTCATAAAGTGAAGGTGGACAAAACTAATTAGGCGTGGACTGGTCAGTTTTATCAGTTCCCACAGATGGCGCCAACTGTACTCGCAGGAGTACAATAACTGTATCTAGGGTTTAGACAGTTTATAAGATTCCTTGAGAATGATCCAAATAGTGGTATTTATAGCCCCTAATGAAATTATTCTAGCGTGACTTAAGTTCTAAGCAAGCTGGGCTTTAGGTTACCTGTTTCTAGAGATTTGTCGAGGCGGTGCCCAGGGAAGGCGCACCTAGGTTTCAGGAGCCCTTATGGAGGGCGCCCAAGTCTTTCTAGAGGGCTCCTAATCCTTTAGGAAAGTATTGACGGTCCAATGCTGACCAAACAAATTTTCAAAAACACCATCAAAAACCGGTCCTACTTGTCCCTCATGTGTGAGAATAATGGGAGAAAAATTTCCAACCGCTACCCCACGCGCATGCAGTGGCCCCTCTCCCTCTGCCATGTAGCCAATCACCACCGAACCACGCGCCAGTCCTTATTTCTCCAGCATAGACTTTTCCCTCAACTCCTCCTCGGTCAACTCGCACCCAGCCACCTGCTCTCTCCTTATTGGTAGATTCAAAAAAGGATCCCCCAATAGATTTGCACCATCTTCTACCCAAAAGGAGTATTGTCTCATCCATCTAATTTGTTCCCCAGTCAACCCATACCTTGGCTATTGTTACCTGGACCCCATCATGTACGGACGCAAAAGACCCATCTTCCTCCAGTGAAGCACCATCATTAGATTCACTAGAAAAAAATTCGGCTCTGAACTCAACCTCCCTTCCTCCTAATCAGAGCCTCCTGCACAAAACGAAACCATCATCCTCCTCCACCCAAATGTTGAAATTAGCTTCCACCCCCTTGATCTTGAACCATTTATCAATGTAACCAAACCTAGAAGTAGAGACCAAAATCCTTGCCACATTTAGACGCTTCCTTCCATAAGTATCTCATCAAAATCCACAAACTCACCAAACATATCACCAATTTGTTTGACAAACTTCTCTCCCAAAACATGCAAAGGCACCCCCCCCCCCCCCCAAAAAAAAAAAAACTACAACGACACTCTCATAGATTTAGCCACCAGATTAAGAGACCAAAGTTTGTTCTCTTTGAAGTTAACCTCCCACCAAAACTTATTCTCCCTCTCAGCTTGCCCCACTCCCCTTACCTTATTACAACAAATCAGCACCATGTCGGTTCCCATGCGGTTCCCATGCTCTTCACCTTAAGATCTCTCCAACCCTCCATAAAAGACTACTTAGAACAAGATTTGCTTTCCTTGGAAAAGGAAGGTAACCCATAAATTTTTTGCTAAGTTCCTCCAAAGCATCCTCCGATTGCACCACCTTTAACTTCGTCGTCACCACAACCCCTTTCTGGTCCCTCGCTGAAGATGCCACCACTGCTTCGCATAATGATTTTCTGGTGACCACTGTGGCATCCCTCTCTCCTTGAACAACTTTTCTCTTCCCTAGCCTCCTCCCTTCCCCTTCCTCTGGACCAGCCCTACTGAACCTAGCAAGGTTTACCTTCAAAAGAGTCTCTCCAAACCACACATCCCCCAACTTCCTCTCCAAAGCCCCCACATCCTCCACCCCCTTAAACTTCACAAACCCAAACCTCTTTCCACCCCCTTAATCATTTTCAAGAATTTTTTTTTGCAGAAGAATGGTGTAGTAGTTCTATTTAGGAGGTGTAAAGTTGTTTTCTTTTGTCCCCATAAAGTTCTCTCTTCTTTCTCTCTCATAATTTTCTGTGCTAATATGATTAGCTTTATTTCTAATATTAATTACAAAGATTTATTTTGAAAGGATTTAATTAGAAAGATTTGTTCATAGTGTATTTATTTATGTGGGAAAACAAAAGAAAGGAATGGAAACATTATGTATAATAATTTTGGCAAATTTTATAGTACACCAAAAACATTTGAGTGTACCGGTACACCAAATCTTTAAATTAATAGGTAAATGAGTTGTTTTTTTGACAAAAAATATTATTTTTTATTATTTATAATTATAATAATTAAATTTTATTCAGCAAAAACATCAACAAAATAAAATTGATTTTTTTTTTTTAATTTTTATCACTCATAATAAAGAACATTGATTATTTTATACGATAATGTGTAAAAAAAATTACTATGATTCTTATAAACAATGAAGTGATGTTTTTTTTTTATTATGAAGTGATATATTCAAGAAACGAAATTGGAAGTTATCACTCTGGAACTTTGCTACAATTTATGGGGAAGTGAAGATTGTGAGTGGGCTTTTCGTCCATCGGAAGGTAATAGTGGAGGTATTTTATCTTTATGGAATAAAGTTGATTCTACTCTTAGTTTCACTTTTGTGGGGGATGGTTTTGTGGGTGTTTATTTGGATTGGGGAGTTCACCATAGGAGGTTTTACGTGATTAATGTCTATTCTAAATGTAATATGGAGGACAAAAGAAGGTTATGGGAAATTCTTGTGGAGGTTAGAAGGAGTTTGGGGGAGGGAGCATGTTGTATTTTAGGGGATTTTAATGCGGTCCGGAATGGGGATGAGAGAAGAGGTGTTAATGTAGGAGTGTCTTCTTCCCAAGTGGTGGAGAGTAATCTTTTTAATGGCTTTATGAGGGATGTGGAGTTAGAGGATGTGAATTTATTGGGTCGAAGGTACACTTGGTATCACTCGAATGGTATGGCGATGAGTAGGATTGATAGAGTTCTCATTTCGGAGGAGTGGACTCAATTTTGGGGGGCAACATCTCTTTGGGTGCTATCCCGTAATGTGTCGGATCATTGTCCGTTGGTGTTAAAGCTTGGAGGTTGGAATCGGGGGCCAAGGCCTTTTAGATTCAACAAATTTTGGTTAAATGATAAAAAGTTTAAGGGAGTGGTGGAGGAATAGTAATTTTCATGGGTGGATGGGTTATGTTTTGAAAGAAAAATTTAGAGGCTTGAAATTTTCTTTGAAGGAGTGGCATAAAAGGGAATATGGGGGAATGAAGGGGAGGTTGGCTATTTTGGCGAAGGAAATAGAGGAGTTGGATATTAAAGGGGAGACCGGTTCACTAAATGGGGAAGAGGTGCAAAAACGGAAAGATTTGTTTAGTGAGTTATGGAGGACTTTAAAGGCTAGAAATACTTTGATGGTACAATGTTCTAGATCTAAGTGGTTAAGAGAGGGTGATGCTAATTCTAAATATTTTCACAAATGTGTGAAAGTGAGATCTAGCAAAAATTTGATTAAAGCGTTGAAGGTCAACGATGGATGCATAGTTTTAAAACCCGGCTCGGACCGGCCGGTCGGACCGTGAACTGGTGGTGGAGCCGATTCGAGTCAATAGTTGGATCGGTCATGCATTTAACCCGGCGTGAACCGGATGACTCGGCTGGTTTTTTCGAAAAACCGGAGAACCGGCGGTTTCTTCAACTCGGACCGGGTTAAGCACCTTCGCAGATCGTACAAGCAAATTATCGTCGTTCAAATAAATTTCTGAAAAGGAAGTGAGAAGGAAGTATAAAGAAGAAACACATGAAATAGAATACAAAACAATTGTAGAAGAAATTGTCAAAAAACCAATTGAAGAAGAAGAATCAAGGAAGGAGTTGCACTGTGTTTAAATCACAGATGGGGAAAGAGTAACGGCGGTTGCAAATAAGCATCAAGAAAAAGACATGTTGTTTTATAGTTAGGGTTATACATTGAGAGAGATCAATGGGCTTGAGCCTTGTTTTCTCTTAGACTCAAGTCACATTTTATCTTCTTTTTTTATTTAACCTTATTTTTTTGTTTTTTTGAATGCATAGTTTTTGTTTTCAAGTATTTATATATTTAAAAGTGGGTCATCATTCTTTCCAATTAACATTTATAACCTAATTTTGAAAATTTTAAAAGAAGAAAGAAAATAAGAATATAGAAAATTGGGAATTTTTAACTAATTTACATAATTGATATTTTTTTTAGATTGATTCATCCGGTTCAATCTAATTTAATACACGATGCAGTTACTATTATAAGCAAAACTCAACATTTTAAATTCATTCATTAAATAATGTATGTAGTCTTTTTTATAGACTACATACATCATTTAATGAATGAACTTAAAATGTTGATTTTTGCTTATAATAATGACCGGAGGGTATACATAACAAATTTAATATAGAGACCGAGTTATTTGGCCGAGTCATCCGATTTAATCCGATTCAGTTATGCGGTTCAACCAGTGACTCAATGGTTCGACCATAAACCCAGTGACCCAGTACCCTTGCCGAGTCGATGGCCGAGCCGAGTTTTAAAACTATGGATGGATGGGTAGAATCCCCTCATGATGTTCGTAAGGAGGTGGTAGATTATTTTACCGATCACGTGTCTTCAATTCCATGGGAGCGTCTAAAGCTAGATGGGGTCTTTTTTGAGACTTTGTCGGAGGATGAAAATGGTAGAATGGTGGCGCCTTTTTCGTTGTTGGAAATTGAAACGGTGATTAAGGAAAGTGATGGAAATAAAAGTCTGGGGCCGGATGGTTTTAATTTTGCATTTGTGAAAGAGTTTTGGTATTTGATGAAGGATGAAATGAGGATTATGTTTGATCAATTTCATGCAAATGAAATGGTGCCAAAAAGTCTTCTATCATATTTCGTGGCGCTTATTCCAAAGGTCTCTTCACCACAAGCTTTGAAGGATTTTCGGCCTATTTCATTATTAGGTACACTTTATAAAATTCTTTCTAAGGTGTTGGCTAGAAGACTAGCCGGGGTGATGAACTCAATTATTTCTCATTCTCAATCGGCTTTTCTTAGAGGTCGAAATTTGGTGGATGGAGTGGTGGTGGTTAATGAGATTGTGGACTTTGCTAGGAAAATGAAACGCCAATGTTTGATTTTAAAGGTTGATTTTGAAAAGGCGTATGATTCGATGTATTGAGATTTTTTTTGGAGTATATGATGGTGAGAGTGGGGATGTGTCATAAATGGCTGGCTTGGATGAAGGCGTATGATTTTTGGAGGAAGCATGTCTATCCTTGTGAATGGTAGTCCGACGATTGAAATTGATATTCAAATAGGGTTGAAGCAAGGTGATCCCCTAGCTCCTTTTTTATTCCCTTTGGTTGCAGAGGGTTTTAGTGGGGTGATGAGGAATGAGGTGAGTCGTAATTTGTTCAAGGGGTTCAAGATTAGAAATGAGGATAAGAGAATCTCCCACCTCCAATATGACGACGACACACTTTGTATAGGGGAAGCATCGGTGGATAATCTTTGGACTCTTAAAGCGGTGTTAAGAGGGTTCGAGATGGCCTCGGGGATTAAAGTTAATTTTTATAAAAGTTGTTTGATGGGTATAAATGTGTGAACGGAATTTATGAATATGGCTTGTGATTTCTTGAATTGTAGTGAAGGGGTATTGCCTTTCAAGTACTTGGGGTTGCCGGTTGGAGCCAATCCTTTGAAGCTTGCTACGTGGGAGCCTTTATTGGAGCAATTGACAAGGAAACTTAATTCTTGGGGTAATAAGTATGTAAATCTTGGGGGTCGTATTGTTCTCCTTAATGCGGTAATTAATGAGATCCCTATGTTTTACTTATCATTTCTAAAAATGCCTATGAAAGTGTGGAGGAAGATTGTTAAGATTCAACGAGATTTTTTGTGGGGTGGAGTGAGGGGGGAAGGAAGCTTTGTTGGGTGAAGTGGAAAGTAGTGTGTCAACCAAGGTGCAATGGAGGATTAGGGGTGAGGGATATTAGATTGGTGAACTTGAGTTTATTGGCTAAGTGGAGATAGAGATTGTTACAAAACGAGGAGGGATTGTGGAAGGAGGTTCTTGTTGAGAAATATGGTCCGCGGGTTTGTAATTTATTGGTTGAGGAAGATGGCGCATGGCCGAGATTCATTTAAAAGTGGTGGAAGGACATTGCAAATTTGGAGGATATGGGAGGGGAGAGATGGTTTAATACGGAGGTGATTAGGAAGGTAGGAATCGGAAACTTAACTAGTTTTTGGAAGGATCTGTGGAGGGGGGAAACTCCTTTTTGTAGAAAATACCCAAGGCTTTATGCGGTCGCTACTAATAAGGAGGCTTCAGTGGAGGATTTAAGTAGAGAGGGGGGAGTGGGTTTTAGAGCGGCGAAGGTCACTTTTTGTTTGGGAGGAAGAACTTTTTATTAGTTTGAAAGAAGATTTGGAGGGTCATCGAAGGGAGATTTTTCCGGATAGTTGGGGGTGGAAATCAGAGGAGAGTGGCGGGTTTGATGTTGGAGGAACAAGTGTGGAGTGCAAAAGAAAAAGTAGTTCTAGAGACTATTTGGAAAAGTAAATCCCCTTTGAAAGTGATATCTTTCTCTTGGAAACTTTTTCTAGATAGAATCCCCACTAGAAATAATCTTGCTTTGCGTAATTGTTTACCCGTGAAGGAGTCGACCTTGTGTGTTTTGTGTGGTAGAATGGAAGAATCGTCCAATCATCTCTTCTTGCATTGTATTTTCACGGAGAAGGTTTGGGAAAGTGTTATGAAATGGCTTGAGTTTTCTTTTATTACTCCTCCGAATTTATTTGTGCGTTGGGCTTGTTGGGGTATTGAGGGGAGAAATAAGAGGATTCGAAAGGGGTTCTGGGTGATTTGGCATGCTACTGTTTAGGCTATTTGGCAAGCTAGGAACCACATTATTTTCCAGAATGAGGTGAGATATGTTGATGAATTATTACCGGATATTAAGGTGATGTCGTGGCGGTGGAGTTTGAGTAGACTATTTATGCAAACTTGTTTATTCTATGAATGGAGTTGGAATCCACAAGAGTGTTTGATGCGGTAAAAGGTCTCTAGTTGGCTTGGGGCTTTCTGTGCGTTGTTTCGCGCGGCTGATGCGGGATGTTTTTCTGCAGCTGCTGTGAACTTTTTGGGTGTAAAGGGTGCTGTTATCAACTGGAGGTATGCTGTTTGGGGTGTTTAAGCCTGTTCTGTTTTTGGCCCAGACTGGCTGTTTTGGGCTTCAGCTGCGTTTTTGCTGTTTTAACCCTTGGTGCTGTCCCCATTTTTGATTCCTGCGCCCTCCGGTTTTCTGTTTGTGCTGTCTGTGATGCAGGAGTATGCGTGGTTTTGCTACTGTTCTGGGTTTTGTGTTAGTCGGTTTTGTTTGGTCGGTCACCCCATGTATACCCTAGCATCATTTTTTAGCTTTGGTTAGGATCTTTTTTGCGCTTTTGTGGCTTGTGGGGAGGTTTTTGTTGGGAGCCTTGGGTGTTCCGCATATATAATACGACACCTTTTGTATGCTATCTTTTTTGCTTTTTCTGCGAATGCTTTTGTGCTTCTTGCACTCATTCGTGGTGAATAATATTTGCCGATTAAAAAAAAAGACATTTTCTAAACTATTTGTATTGGACCGATCAAAGGCCTAAGCCCAATTGCTTAGGCCCAATAATAAAACCAAGCTCAAATACTGCATTTGACAATTTACTCGCAACACACCCCTTCTTAGCGAAGCAGGTGCTCGGAGCAAATCGAGACCAATTCAAACGAACTGCAACGTCTCTTTCCCACGTTCCCGTGAATATCTCATCGGCGGTTACACTTCCCCTGATTTCGTAACCGCCGAACACACGTGTACCATTACAACGGCTTTGCATTCACCCACCTCCATAAATAGGAGGCTCCTCGCAGCCTCCAAGGTATAATCTCTTTCACTCTCAATCCCGATTCTAAACCTCTACTGACTTGAGCGTCGGAGTGTCTGCAGGCACACACCCCCATTTGTTCCAACGTTCAACGGAAGTATTCCACCACCTTACAACCACCGCATTAAAGAAACACCGGCAGGCAACTGCTGATCAGGTACAATCAATATAAATGCCAACAAATAGCTTTGTAGCTTTGTACACCTTAATTTACAAGTATACCGTAGAAGTTCCCAATAATTTTATAAAAGGAAAGGAATAATCATGTATTATAATAGAACAAAATATGGCAAATTCTTTTTTTTTTTTTATGGTATATTTATGTTGGAAAAAGATTCAAGATGTTATAAAAAAAAACGTGTATTCTCTCAACAAAGTTGAATCAATTACAAACAATATTCCATGTTTAGAATCAATTCCATTGGCACATTTAATTACAACGACTTGGTGACTTAATGGGCAATAAAAAAAAAGTGTGAATTCATTCATGTATCATAACTTCCATTTCGAGGTCAATAGATCCTTACTAGTAAAAACCATCCACCAACCACCCACCAATTCTAAGTAATAATAACTTGCAATCTTGGAGTATGCTTATCTCAAGGTTTTAGAAGCAATAATTGATTTCCTCTGGTGTCAATTTTGATGCAGCGAGATTGATCCTTTCAGATTACTCGGTCTTTAGATCGGATACGGAAACCGAGTTTAAAAAAAAAATATTCTAAGTAACAATTCTCCATAAATAAATTTTAGAATGAGTTAAACACGAACTCAAAACCGTATATAATTTCTTTAAATCTCCATCAAAGACATCAAAATAATACATAGATAAATGATACACTTAGCATATTCGTTTGACAATATAATAACTTTAAAATTGAATAGTAAACCGTTTTGGTGCCTCAATTGAATATTGTCAATTTAAGGACTTCATTATGTGTCAATCCTTTTACATTCGTGGCTAAAAATATGAGAGACCAAAATCAAATAAAATTCAATATAAACTAGAAAACTTTTACAAATTCATGATTCGACAGAATAATAGAGGTTTCATTGATATCTTATTATGGATGGGATAAATAACAAAATGGATAAATCAAAAAGACAATAATATAGGGATTCATTGAGATTCTAAAATTAAATTGGATGGAACGATACTGAATTTCGGGTGAGCCAATAGGATGAACTGATTGTATCATTAACTATGTAAAATGTATGTAAGATGTATATCCGGCTACGAAAAAGAAAAAGTAGGATCAAAGAAAATCAAAAGAAATGGACCGATTTTTTTTATAATCTAATGCTCCCTTCCGCCATGCATAAACTAAACCAACAATTAGGATAAGCACGAAGATGAAAGCTTCAAGAAATACGGATACCCCCAATACATCAAAACTCATTGCCCATGGGTAAAGAAAGACTGTTTCAACATCAAAAACAACAAAAACTAGAGCAAACATATAATAACGGATTTGAAATTGTAACCAAGCATCGCCCATCGGTTCTATCCCAGACAAATCAAAATCGATAAAAAAAAAAAAAGCAAAAATAATTAGGGTTTCAACTCAACTTTTTATTCCTCTTATAACATTCAAATCAAATCAAAATCGATAAAAAAGCAAAAATAATTAGGATTTCAAACTCTAATAACTTTTTATTCCTCTTATAATATCAAGGTCGAAATTGACTAAGATATAGTAGCATTATTCATGAAAAACAAGAAAGAAACTAGTAGTCTACTACTCTACTATTGTAGGAAGGAAACTAGTATTCTAATGGTTTAATAACATATTTGAGATAATAAGAATAATCTCAGCAACATTGTTGACAACTTCAGCTTGTTTTGGCAGCGAAGAGGTATCTGGATAAGGAATTCCATCACCGGTACGGCAGTTATAAACATCGCTCATGACACCGCTGATATGCACATTCACACCATTGTAATCAGATTGGTTCAAGAGGTCTTGTGCTTCCTCAATCTCACCAAGAGCTCCTTCATCCTCTGCATAATAAGACAAACAAGCCTTATAATGGTTTTTTTTTCTTGAGATCATTGCCACTTTGTGCAATTAGTTTTGTGATTAAAGAGATTGTTTCGGACACATCCGTACGAAGCACACCAAGGGTGTACTTTAACAGACTAATGAGGTCTCCACCTACACCACCGGGCTTTGTTTTCAGAAAATTCAAGCAAAAAGAAGGATCTTTGGCTTTCTGGCAAATGGCTTGTGGATCTGCAACATTAGCTGCATAGGAGGATGCAAGACAGAAAAGAAAAACAGCAACTAGGGTTAGGGTTGAGAAACGAAACATATTGTTTTTGCTCATTCTCTCTCTCTATCTTAATTCTTCTATTGTGTGTTGGTGATTTCCTTTGTTTCACTCCTTAAGGGCTTTATATAGATTCCATGAATTGAAAACAATACAATAAAATATGGTCAAGGCTGATAGTAAACCAGGTCAAGGCCCACAGTATAAATTAGTTTTGTATCTATAAATGATTATGAATAATTTTATTCTGCTATTATACGATATATATTTGTATTCTACTGCGGTATTTTTTTTCCCATATATATGATATCGCCTGATTGGCATGTTTTATTTGATATATTTATTTTTTTTGACAAATATTTGATATTTTTATTAAAATTGAAATTCTTTTCATTTTGTTTTTATAATAATACTTCAAATTGAGCATTGCTATTTATCTATCTAAAGAGATTTTATCAAGAATTCATCAAGAAAAAGTCTAAGCCAATTAAACTTGTTATTTGCCAGAAATCAAGGGAGATAATGGTGTATAATTAAAGAAATGTATTAACAAATATACTGTCTTGAAATTTTCTTTTCTTTTCTTGATACATTTTGTCACTGTATCTATCATTTCCCTTTTTCCAATTTCATCAGCAGTCCTATATATCCCGATGCAAATTGTCCTGAAGGGATTGCGAAAAACAATTACCAATAATCTGTGTACCTGGCCGCAGTGGCGAAGCTAGGAATTTTACAGAGCCTGGGCAAAAATTATAGAGGTAAGAATTCTTGTGCGCGCACGTGTGAAAATATTGAGTTTGCCCAAAAAATAATTTTTTAAATGGGTTAATGGGCTATTGAGTTGGGCGAAATATAAAAAAAGTAACGATTGAGCCTGAGCGAGTGCCCGGGGTCGCCAGGTGGTGGCTCCGCCACTGCCTGGCCGGAAAAAGGGTGGTAGTTGCTATAGATTAGGAAAAGATATTGAGTAAACACTGGCTCGTGAAATTGTCGCTAGGTGATTGTTCGCTATAAGCAGCATTTCCTTCCAATTTTGTTCACGTTTATGGAATCTGTTATTTATTGACGACGTAATCTCCTATGCTCCTATGCATACATTTGTTTTATAAGTTAGGAGAAATGACAAGTTTCAAGAGGAAACAACGACAATAGTTTGACAATTTAATAAAAAACGACATCCCAACTAGATTGTTACCCTGCGAAACCTCCATCCTATGTGGCCAAACTAAAAAAAAAATTGTAAGAAAAAGAGAAAAATATAAACAAGTAAAGAGGAGGGACTAGACCAAAATCTTCACAATACGAAAAGAAAAGAAAAGAAAAGAAAAGAAAAGAAAAGAAAAAAAGAAAAAAAGAACAGTAGACTAACAGACAAAGAGAATATGTAGTTAGATAGACCACACCAACCATAAAAGAAATCAAGATGCAAATAACCAAACTGAACCCTGAACTAAATGACCCATATTAACCAACCTATCAGCGCAGCAGTTACCTTTGTGGTGTGGTCAGGGACGGAGCCAAATGTATTGGAAAAGGTGCTGTCGCCACCCCCAATCTTAGAATACTAGTAGTATACTACCTATCCCATATTAGAAAAGAGAATACTAGTATAGTAGTATTCGCCCCCCTTGATATTGCTATGTGTAAGAATTAAAGCAATTGTAGCACATCTTTTTCAAATGATTTAGCACAATAATATTTTAATCCCACTTTCAATTAACCAAATTAGTACCTTTTTTTTTAATAACCAAACCAAATTAGTACTTACTAATAGCATCTTTTTCAAATGATTTAGCACAATAATATTTTAATCCCACTTTCAATTAACCAAATTAGTACTTTTTTTTAATAACCAAACCAAATTTAGTACTTATTAAAATCATAAAAATACTTATGCCTATGTTTGTTACAAGTTTATTAAATTTTATTCCCGCGTATAAAATGTGCATGAGAATAGAAAAATTTTCCCAAAGAAAAGGGTGGGAATAAAGTTCCCATAAAGATGAGAATAAAATTATGTGTTATTACCTATTATAATCCCTATTTTTAAGGTTTTTTGGAATATTATAAAGTTAACCAAACATATTTCCGTTTGATGGTCAGGATAGAATAGAGACATGATATGATATAAAGCTGGATAGAGATAGGATATGATAAGAACATGATAAACATTAAGACCGTTTGATGGTCAGGATATGATAGAGGCATGATATGATATAAAGCTGGATAGAGATAGGATATGATAAGGACATGATAAACATTAATCCTATCATGTGTTTGATGCGCACATGATAACAAACAGGATATCATTATAATTAAATAAAAAATTGCTCTCATAATTAATTAAATATTATAAAAATGGCATGTTATTAATTATTATGGAAAATACACGCTATCATTATTTTAAAAATGACAATATTTTAAAAACGGCAGAGTATCAAGATAATAAATAAGAAATGATCTTCTAATCGTATAATTCCTAACACAACCTATACTCAGGATATAAATTACAAAGGAAAGTCAGGATATGATAGGAAAATGGTTTATTTTATCCTATCCTTTTGGTGCATTAAACATAAGATTTAAGCAGGATATGATTAATGTATCATATCTTGTCTTCCTATCCTGACCATCAAACGGACCCATCCTATCATGTGTTTGACGCGGACAAGATAACAAACATGATATCATTATAATTAAATGAAAAAATTGCTCTCATAATTAATTAAATATTATAGAAATGGAATGTTATTAATTATAATAGAAAAATACATGCTACCATTATTTTTAAAATGACAATATTCTAAAAACGGCAGAATATCAAGATAATAAATAAGGAATGATCTTCTAATCCATCAGGATAATTTCTAACCCAGCCTATACTCATGATAGAAATTACAAAGGAAAGTCAGGATAGGATAGGAAAATGGTTTATTTTATCCTATCACATTGATGCATCAAACATGAGATTTAAGCAGGATATGATTAATGTATCATATCCTGTCTCCCTATCCTGACCATCAAACGGATAGAGACATGATATGATATAAAGCTGGATAGAGATAGGATATGATAAAAACATGATAAACATTAATCCTATCATGTGTTTGACGCGGACAAGATAACAAACATGATATCATTATAATTAAATGAAAAAATTGCTCTCATAATTAATTAAATATTATAGAAATGGAATGTTATTAATTATAATAGAAAAATACATGCTACCATTATTTTAAAATGACAATATTCTAAAAAAGGCAAAATATCAAGATAATAAATAAGTAATGATCTTCTAATCCATCAGGATAATTTCTAACCCAGCCTATACTCATGATAGAAATTACAAATGAAAGTCAGGATATGATAGGAAAATGGTTTATTTTATCCTATCACATTGGTGCATCAAACATGCGATTTAAGCATGATATGATTAATGTATCATATCTTGTCTCCCTATCCTGACCATCAAACGGACCCTAAATACCTTAGAATAAAATTCTTATCTTTATATTCCAAGGAATGTTATTCCTAGGAATAAATTTAATAAACATAAAACAAACACACCCTAATATTTTATTCCCACTTTCAGTTAACCAAATTAGTACTTACTAATAGCTATTCATTGAATTGTTCACTAGAAGATAGCATCATTAAATTAATAAAAAAGGGAAAATTAATATGGTGTTGCAAGTTGATAGATGTTTGGGCTCTCTAGACGTGTCCGATCGAGCATTCAATTCTTAGATTGTTACTTTTCTCATCCTATGAGTTTTTCGCACGTTATTCGAATTTTAAAATCCGAAATATTTCAACGTGTTTAGGAGATTTTTATGGGATGTTTATGCCGGCCGTTTGGATTCTATAATTCAAACTGCATGGGGAGCATGAGAAACTCATAGGGTGAAAAAAGAAGCAACTCAATTCCTAACTCTAAAATAACTTCTTTTATGGAAGAGAGTATCTTAAAAAATGTCGAGAAATAAAGTATGCTTAATTGTTTCATAATAAATAAGCAGGATGCTTACGAAAATAAACCTTTTTTCCCTGCAAAAATCAAAGCTTCTTAGTTAATAAAATAGATGATAGTTTTCTTATCAAATATTTTCACTGCTGCAAACACATTCACTAATCACTATCAAAGAAAATGCTTATGGTATTTAACATTATGCATATGATTTATATTTATGACATTTAATATTAACTAAATATACCATTATTAAAAATACAAGTCAGTTATGGTTTATTTTGCTTATCATTTGTTTGTTAATTTTTTTTTCTCTTATCGTTTGTTCAATTATCTCCCCCCTCAACCTTTTTCTCTAGCTTCGTCTCTGGGTGTGGTCAGGCATTACGCCATTTGTTCCGAAGCATAACCGGGACTAGAGAAACGTTTCTAAAAATCATCATATCAATGGTGGAGTCACTCTCTAACCAAATATCCGTCCACCCATTTTGAGCAGCAGACTCAAGGGAAAAAATTAAACCTTTAATTTCAGAGTGAAAAACAGAGGAATTACTAAGGTTACAAGTAAAGACCCCAAGGAATTACCGATCCATCATGTTAACCTTCAACCAAGGAGATGTAGGAACCTTCCACAAAACCATAGGAATTTCTCTAACTCTCCGGTTATGTGGGGAAACCGAGAAGGAGTCAAGAAGACTTGAATCCGATGCCAAGCACTTACCAGCCGAAGCATTACCACTCATAGTTACCAAAGAATGAATGTGAACCTTTGCAGCATGAATAGTGGATGTGTTTAACGAGAAACACAAAATGTTACAAGATATCCAAATAGTATGCAAAGTGTGCACCACCGCAGCTATAAACCAAAGCTAGATCCAATACACAATTGAGACCAATTCCAAAGATCCATCGCAAAAGGAGACTTTTTATAGATTGATTACATAATTTTCAATGTCATAACTATTATATAACTTCCTTTGTTAGTATCCTTAACGAGATCCCGATGTAGTGGTTATAATTCTCTATAAATTTGAGAATGAGTTAAACATGAATTCAAAACCATATTTATTAAAATATGGCTTAAATGCAATCTTGATCCCTCTATTTTCGAATTTGTTAACTTTTGACACCTTATTTTCTAAAACAAGTTTTTTGATCCCCTATTTAAAAAGTAAACAATTTCTTTTTGTCCGCATCCTCTTTAGATGATGTGGCGTGCTCATTAATTACATAGATCCTACATGACATTGGTGACATGATATCATTATTAGACACATAATTTCCATGTCATCTTTATATATCTAAATATTAAACAGTTTTGTAATATCATTTGTCTTCCACTATTTGATATCCAATATTAAACTCCCTTTTTATAAAACAATTAATTCTTTTTCCTTTTTTTCCAAACGGTTTTGAACTCTTTATGCAGATTAACCCTAATCCCACCACTGATTAACCCTAATTCAGCCTTTTTTGAAAGGTTTAAAAAATCTTTATTAAAAATAACTATTGAGGGATTTGAACCCACAACCATTTGTTTCCATCCAACCGATTTTGCCACTTCACCATTAGCTGTTTTACTAATTTAATTTGCTTCCGCTACATAATATCCAATATTAAACTCCATTTTCAAAAAACCAATTAATTCCTTTTCCTTTCTTTCCAAACGGTTTCGAACTCTTTTTTCTCCTTTCTTCTTCACAATTTAAACCCAAAAGTCTGCGTTTTTCATCCATTTTTTCCCCTTTTTCCTACGACATATGTCTTGAAAAATGAAAATGTAGGTGACCTTATAGGCTTCTATGGTTGAATCACTTGATATGTTTCTTATACTAACTTTATGCAGTAACTTTTTTCCTTTGATGTGTATTTTGAACTATTTAATTTGTTCATTGTTTAAATTTTGCTCATTGTTTAGATTTTGTATGACGAGTTCCAACTTCGGTGCATTTTGCTATTGTAGTCTTTTTTGAAATGTTATACATAATACATTTAAACACGTCGACAACTAATAATATAGTCAACATGATGCTTATATATGAAAATCGAAACAAACCCGTGCATCGCACGGGTCGGCGTCTAGTTTTAATTAAAAATATAATCATAAAATTAATTAATTAGAATTTTAAAAAAAAAATATCAATATTATTCAAGAACCCTAACATCAAAAATCTCCAAATTGATTTTCAATTAGTCCCTTTTTTAATCAGTGTCACCGTCGCATCCATTCAACATTGTTGCCGTTTTTCCCTCAAGCATTGTCTTCCTTCTTCTTTATTCCTTATTTATTCCTTATTCCTTTTTAACATGGAGACTTTCTCTCTCGTCTACTACTTCAATTTTATCATGTACCCAATTTTCTATTATATTATGTATCTAAATATTAATTGGGGTTAGGTTCTTTTATGTGCCTTCCCCGGTTTCTCTCACGATTTCGTCATTCATCGCATTTTTGGCGTTAGGGTCTTGAATAATATTGATATTTTATTTTCAGATTTTTATTTAAAATTCTAATTAAATAATTTTATGATCATATTTTTAATTAAAATGACGTGGAAATTATTTGTCTAATGATGATACCATGTCATCAATGTTATGTAAGATCCATGTAGTTAATAAGCATGCCACATCATCTAAAGAGGAGGGGGACCAAATTTTTTTGTTGACTTTCTAAATAGGGATAAAAAACTTAATTTAGAAAATGGGGTATAAAAAATTAATAAAATCGAAAAGAGTAATGTTATATACAACGAAAACAATCCACCAATGAAAAAGCAGGACTGGCGGAAATAGTCACTGCAAAGGATCCATTCCCGGCAGAAATCATAGGGGAGTTATTATGCAAATATGAAAGTCAACAAAAATGGCTTGATGGAAAACACATGTCGGGATAACTAGAATTATTGATTCGAAAATAGGGGATCAAAATTGCATTGAAGTTTTAAAAAAAACGAATTCAAAACCATTTATAATTTCTTTAAATCACCATCAAAGTCATCAGAATAATACATAGATAAATGATACACTTTGCACATTCGTTTGACAAATAACTTTAAAATCGAGACGTAAACCGTCGGTGTATCAATTTAATATTGTCAATGTTTAAGGATCTTATTATTTTATTAACAGGCAAAATGAATTATATTAACACTGACACCGTAATTATTATAGCGCAAGGTGTGCTATAACAGTCACGGAGTGAACAAAATACAACCAATATTACAACCAAATCAATCGATGCCCAAACATAAAAGAAGGCTCGACCACCAACTCTGAGTACCAAAGCTAGATACTACATTTTTAGCTTTTAGCCACACCAATGAAGATGATTTAACTTTATCTAACAGCTGTATCAAGGACCTTTGTCTATTTCTAAAAATCCTATCATTCCTCTCATTCCACAACACTGAAATGCAAAGCAACCAAATCAAGTGAAAGAATGTACGTCTCGGTCTCGCACAACCAGCATAATTAATAAATTGCAAAATATGATCCGTAGTTGTCTGAGATTCGACCCCACTCACACCTAGCCACGCTTGCACTAATGCCCAAAGCTCACCAAAAAGTGGACAAGACAAGAACAAATGATTAACATCTTCAACGTGCCCACAACCAGCAACACACAACCTCGCTTCCAAGGGAATAATGCCACGGTTTGCCAAATTATATTTTGTAGGTAAGCGATCATGTAAAAGCCTCCAAGCAAGAATAGATACTTTAAGAGGTACCTGTTTATGCCATATGAGTTCCACATTTGAATGAACCTGGGGCTGCACTTGCGATGTCAATATATCATAGGCACCACATACAGAATATCCACCAACCTGATCCGGTAACCACTCCCATATGTCTGTCACTGAATCCTGCAAAGAAACTGTAAGTAATAAAATCCTACACTCCTCTACCAACTCCTCCTCCCACGCCCACAACCTACGATGCCACTCCACGCTCCCCCTTCCACGCCCACAGCCTACGACGCCACTGCCACACTCCCCCTCCCACATCCACCCCCAACAAAAACATGTTCCTAACTGTGATAGATTTATTAACAGACAAGTCATATAGGCGACTAAAACGGTCACACAGCGGAACATCACCACACCAACAATCACGCCAGAAATCAGTCGCAACACCATTACCCACCCTCCTCCTGACACATGTCCTAAACCAACCCTCTCCTCCCTCACCTATCCCATCTCTAATCGGCACAATCTTCCTCCACCAAGAAGAACAACTCCGGCCCCGATCCTCCAAACCACCATCCGCCCCACCATATCTCGCCACCAACACCCTACGCCATAAAGCATCCCTCTCTACTAACAACCGCCAACACCACTTACCTAACGTAGCAGTGTTAAACTCTCTCAATCTCCTAACTCTAATCCTCTATCCTCCTTCCTCAAACAAAAATTATTCCACCCAATCCAAGTAACCTTTTTTTTATCCTCACCCCCCCCCCCCCCCCCCCCCCCCCCCAATTTTTTTTTTTATTAAACAAAGATTCAATGAAACAGATTATACCTGTCGGAGCTTTGAAGAAGGAAAGAGCATAAACAGGTAGAGCAGTCAGAATGGACCGAAGAAGAATCAGGCGACCACCAAAAGAAAGAAACCAATTATGCCAACCAGACAATCTAGATTTATTGCGATTAACAACAGGTTCCCAAAACACTAATCGACGCGGATCACCCTCAATCGGAAGCCCCAAATAGAGAAACGGGATTTTACCCACTTTACAACCCAACACAGAAGCCGCTTCAGACAACCAAGAAGCATTGATGTTAACCCCAACCAGAGAGCTTTTATGGAAATTCACCTTCAAACCAGACATAGCCTCAAACAAAACGAGACCAGCCCTCATTAATCGCATATTACCTCAGCTTTTAGTTCCAATAAGAAGAGTATCATCAGCAAACTATAAATGAGAAACAACCACCGGCCTCTCACACCCCACGCTATAACCCGTAAAAATACCTCTAACTACCAGGGATTGCATCACAACATTCAACCTTTCCTCAGCCAAAAGAAATAAAAAGGGAGATAGGGGGTCACCCTGACGTAAACCCCGCTCAAGAGGAAACTCATCAGTGGGACTACCATTCACTAAAACCGAAGCAGTGGCGGTTCCGACACACTCTTTAATCCACTTACGCCACAACGTAGGAAACGACATACTCCCCATAACCTCATCAAGATACCCCTAATCAACAGAATCATATGCCTTTTCAAAATCCACTTTAAACAACAAAAGCTCCTTCTTATGCTTCCGAGCCTCGTCAACCACTTCATTAGCAATCAAAATACCATCAAGAATTTGTCTATTTTTCACAAAAGCAGACTGCACTTCTGACACAACACTCCCAATAACTTGTCTCAGCCTATTAGCTAGGATTTTGGCCAATATTTTATACAAACTCCCCACCAACGAGATATGTCTACACTCATTTAAGGTATGAGGATTATCCACTTTGGGTATCAGAGCTATGAACGTAGAATTAATACCTTTCGATAATTTCCCATTCCTATGAAACTCTGTAACAAACCGCACAATATCATCCTTCATCTCTTGCCAAAAATTCTTGATAAATCCAAGGTTGATTCCATCCGGACCCGGACTCTTGTAACTATCCCAATCCTACACCGCCGCCTTAATTTCATCAACCGAAAAAGGTATGATCAAGCTGCCCATATCAATAACCGAAAGTTTCCGAAACTGCAAATGACCCACCCTCGGTCGGTCCATCGTTTGAGCAAGAAAGTGATTTTTAAAATGCGTGTACACAGCCTGACGGACCGGTTGCACACCCTCCACGACTACCCCATTCACCATAATCGAAGACAAAGAATTAAGCCTTCTACGTGCTGCCATAACAGAATGAAATTTTTTAGAATTCGCATCACCATCCCGAACAATTTAATCTCGCCTGCTGTCAACATATACTAGTATTAAGGCGGGACATAGAATGAATATCCGTCGAAATGCTATGAAGTTCACCAAGCTCTTCCTCAAACAAATCCTCCTCCTCTCCTTTATTGTCTAAAAACTCTTGTCTGTTTTTTAAAGAATCAATCTTTGCCGGCAGATTATGAGTATTCGAAGCATGCCATTCCTTGAGAGCAGTTTTAATGAGTTTCAATTTTTCTTTAAGAACAAAATCGCCCCACCCGGAAACCTGAAAAGAGCTCCATTTTTCGCGAACAAAATTATTATACCCAGGCATATCTTGCCAGCACTTCAACAACCGAACCGGGCGTGGGCCCCAGTTCTGTTCGTCAACCGACAGCACAATAGGACAGTGGTCAGAAAGACCCCGCAACTGAGCCACCTGAAGACAATTAGGCCACACAAGACCCCACTCTTCCGATATCAAAAACATGTCCAACCTACTCATAGAACGCCCATCCCCCTTGTACCAAGTGAACTTTCGACCACACAGCGGTAAATCAATCAAAACATTATCAACAATAAAATCATTAAAACTTGTACTATCATCCATCACATGAGTCCCCCTAACTAAACGCCTTTCACCTGCCGACCGCACAGAATTAAAATCCCCGCACAGGCACACATTGCTGCTACCTAACGATAACAAACGAGCTGAAAGAGATGTCCACAACACTTGTTTAGCATTTCGATCACAGGGCGCGTAGACATTAAAGATATAAAATTATTCACCAGATTTGATGCACCTTCCATAAATCATCAGAAAGTGTTCACCCCGAGCCGTTAACCACACCTCCACCTCCGACGTATCCCAAATCGTAATCAAACCTCCAGACTCCCCCTGGGACGGACTGTAAGAAAAATCATGATTCGTAGACCCCCACAACGATGTACATAAAAAACTATCAACAACCTGCAACTTAGATTCTTGAATACACAACACAAAAGGCGTCTTTTCCTTCACCAACTCCTTAACTTCCTTCCGTTTCTCCTGCCCACCTAACCCACGCACATTCCAGGACACAATCCTCATCTTTCACACCCTCACCCCCCACCAACGTCCGCCACCACCTAATTCTCATCACCAACCAACCCACCACTCCTTCCCTCAACGCTCCTACTTATCTCCCGCTTGCTATGCCCTTTCCTATCAAGCACTCCAAACATGTTATGTGTATCCCATTCAAACTGTAACCCTATAGCCTTCCATATCCCCCATACATCATCAGCCGCCTCCTTCTCTTTACCATGTAGCACCACCCAATTATTCCACTCTTTGTTAACAGATGCAGAAGATGCAGCTTCATCAGAATTGCTTTGAGAGCCAACTTCACTAACATGCTGCTTTTTCTTAACAGCTCGCTTTTTTAAAGTACGTAAAACAGCAATTCTATCTTTGCTAGACATATGAGCCACCTTTTTCAGAGTGTGAATCGTATGACGTAATTCACCTCCGATTTTCCGACGTTTAGTACCTTCCACTACTTCCTGGCAATTCTTCACTTTTCGTTTCCCCACTTTTATAACCTTCCTCTTAGCAGAAAAAATAATACCGGCTCCCCCATGATGATCGTTCATCCACTCTGTACTCCAAGGTCCTGACATCTTCGACTTACCTTCACATGTAGGGGCGGACTGTAACGCCCACTTTATTTATTTAATTATTTTATTAGAGTATATAGTATATTATTATATATTATATGATTTTAATGATGTTTGTGACGTATGAGATGGTGTTGTGGTGTGACGTTTATTTTATTGTTTAATAAAATAAAATATGTGATGAAAATTAAAATGTGATATAAAAACAAATATTTTGAGAGATGGGGTTGTTTTCATAAATAAGATAGAGTTGTGGGGATAAGTGAGAATAGAAAGATGTATAAAAGGAAATTAGGTTTAGAGAGAAACAGTCAGTACGTTCAGACTTTTGCAAAAAGAAGAGAAAAGTGGCCGGAGAAGAGAGAACCTCAATTCTGCGAACATACCAGGTAAGGGTGAGCCTAACTTCAATTGTATTTACTGTAATTCATCTAGTTGTGATTAACATAGGAGTTGAAAGAGAGTTTGAGAGATTTCATAAACTAGGGTTTAGAGGATTTTTTGATGAATTGATGAGAGAATGACGTGAATTGATGTAGAACCTTGTTACAGAACCTAGATTAATCACTAGGACTATAATTCTGAGAGATTAGAAGCATAACATGATGAATTGGACGAGTTTTGGCGAGGTTATGAGCGAACCCGCAGCCTGTTCTGCGACCGCTCGCCGTGGCGAGCAGAACAGTTTAACTCGCGAGGCGAGTAACATCACTCGCCGTGGCGAGTAGTTAGGTATTCACTCGCGAGGCGAGCCGCTGTGGCGAGCAACCCTTTAGTGCGCGCGAGGCGAGCAACATCACTCGCCGTAGCGAGCAAGTGGCAGAACGCAATTTAAGTAGCTCGCCGTGGCGAGCAGTCCCACTCGCCACAGCGAGCAATGTGGTCTCAGACCACTATAACTTGAGTTTTAGAACTCTGTTTTGAGCGAGGCTTTGAAGGTAGACTTTTGGATAGCATTAGAGATGTTTAAGACCTAAACTAGAACCTGTAATGACGTTGTAAGATGATTTTAAGACGTTGGCGGTAATCTATGATTAAAAGATTATTAAGTGAGGTTTATGAACGAAGTATAAATGATGCTTGTGATTGATAACTATGTGCTGTAAATATATATATGTTAAGTGTGCTGAGCTGCTGCCATGTATTGTATAATTGCATGTGTCAATAAAGAGTCGTATTTGATGTTAAGACGTTGTAATATCTTGTTTAAGAATTAAAGAGTCGAGTCCATGCATTTGCATATTTTGAGACGGTGGAGCTTATGCTCAAAGCGACGGTGGAGCATTTGCTCAAAGCGACGGTGAAGCTTATTAAAGCTAAAATATTGGTACCACATGCATGATGTTAAGATGTTAGAGTTGCATTTGTCGAGTCATGTGTCTGAGATGTTTTGAGATGGTTGTTTATGAAGATTTCTAAGATGATTTGTATATGTGGATGTTTGAGACGTTTCTGTTCTATGTGATGAAGAATGTTGTTATTGTTAAGCATAACTATTTGAATTATATGTTAATATAATTGTTGTGAATCTCACCCCTTCTGTTGGAATTGCCGCCTTGTGGGCAAGTGCAGGTGACCAAGCTTAGGTTCGTCGATGTGAGAGGTTCTTGTGGAGTCTTAGGAGCTCTGATACGTAACGGGATGGGGATTATTATTATTTCTATTCCTTTTATGTATCATGTTGATTAATTATGATGTTTGCGACGTAACTTGATTTGAGATGTTTTATGAGGCTTTTGTGCCAAGAATAATTTATTTAAGATTTTGAGAAGTTTATTAATTCCGCTGCTATGTTTGAATTTTGTTTAAGAATAAATTATTATTCAATTTGATTTTAAAGATTTTATGAAATGTGACATCCTGATTTAGGTGTTATACTCTGATTATTTGAATGAAATTTTTAAGTCGGGATTTCGGGGTGTTACACGGACACTGCCGCAACAATAACCTTTCCTTCCGAATGAGGGGCAGATACCTTGCCTTGAACTCGATCCTCATCCCCTACCTCCTCAACCTGGTTGCCTAATATCAAGACTCCATCTTCTTGAGTCATTTCCCCATCACAAGTAGTCTTATCCTCAGTACCAGACATATAACTCACCCCCACCGGCTCCGAAGTACTCTGAATAGCCGCATCCCCATCATTATTCGTTGATGCTTGCGCCCCCACTTTCGACAAATCTTCCGAGATATCATCAACTTTAACATAGCCCACTTCATCGGCATCCTTCACCTCACACACATTATCCAACTCCACCACCTCTAGCTCCTTTACTATCTGTTCAACAATAGTATCAATGTTTTTATAAAACTCCGGATCCCCTTGAATTTCCTCGTCATCTGACGGAGAATTTTCCTCATCTTCATCCTCAAAAAGACATGCGTCATCTCCAACATTAGCACCCCTTTCCTCCAAAATTTTAATGTCAAACAAAACCTCATCAATCGACAGTTGATCCACACACGAAATGATGTCTAAAGAGAGCGTTGAAATCAGAACTATGGCAAAATCAAATCTTCCTCTTTCCAAAGACATATCATCAGTACCCAGAAAAGTTCCACAGTCCATCACACATAATTTAAAAAAATTCTCATTCCAAGCATGAATTGGAATTCCATACAATCTCAACCACGCCCCCCGACGAAAGGGTACCACTTCCTTGTCCCACCGCACCGCATTAGTAAAAAAGTGGGCAAAAAAAATCTTTCGCTTCCCCAAGCATATCCCATGCAACTTTAGCAGGCCTACTCCGCAAGAAGACTCTATCCGCTCCTAAAGGAATAAATTCAATATCCTCAAAGCCAGCATCCGCCACCCGCTTTTGGACTACCGTGATCGCTTCCCCATTCACCACATTAGCCATTACTCCAGCTCGTGCCCAGCTAACATCATTCTCGATTGACCTATACATCCTTACCATCTTCGTTGCACCCAGTTTCTGCTTCTCCGACGCAAATAATACACCATCCCTCACATCTCTAACCACGTTCCCCACCTTAACACTATCGACACACAACCCCCCTCCACCTCCAGCTTTTCCTACATCGTTCCTCTCCGTAACAACCACGTCCCCCACCGAGTCCACGTCAACACCGTTTACCTCTTCCGGGCTGCCTTTCCCATTCCAATCCTTCATAGCTCCCTCCGGCGCACCCTTTACTCCCTCACCAATCCGATGCGTCCCATTACAAACATCTAACTTGACTCCCTCACCAACTTGCTTATTAACCACAACACCTCTCCCTTCCTCAACCTCCTTACCACGGTTTCCCTCTCCCTCCACACTGCGATCAAAGTGAGCTACTTTTGCCATAACACGATAACTACCAAACCAAACAGCATTCAAAGCCTTTAACAACTTCCCAATATCTCGGACTTTTGAAAAACGAACGAACCCATACACATTCCTATACACATTCCTACGACTCGGAACAACAACCTCCTTAAGAATCTCACAAACCTCAAAGGCCTTACGAAGATAGAAATTAGATAAAAACGGCGAAAAGTTAGTAAAATAAAACATTACGAACCGTTTATACTGCGAAACTGTCAGCATTTCATTCCGCTGCTCGCTCTCAACCCTCCTGCAGCCTCAACGGCTCTCTCCCCTCCTGCAGCCTCAACGGCTCTCTCCCCTCCTGCAGCCTCAACGTCGCCGGTCAGCTACCTCACTGGGTTGTCTGGCTCCGTACTTCTGTTGCCAATTCCGACAGTCCTGTCCTTGAGCTTTCCCCTGTCGCCGTCTCACAACAAGCCAATCGGCCCCAATTCCCCAATATGTGGCACCCTACTTGGATCCCTTCCCCTTGTGAGCCTCCCCTCCAACGAAAATGGCCGTCGTCGAGGTTGCACGCCGTTAAGGCCTCTCATCTCAAAATCACTTAATTCCGTATTCTTTAAAATTTCATTATGTATCAACCCCTTTACATTCGTGGCTAAAAATATGGAGAGACCGAAATCAAATCAAATTCAATACAAACTAGAAAACTTTTACATAATCATGGTTCAAATCAAATCAAAATCGATAAAAAAAAAAAAAAAAAGCAAAAATAATTAGGGTTTCAACTCTCATAACTTTTTATTCCTCTTATAATATTAAGGTTGAAATTGACTAAGATATAGTAGCATTATTCATGAAACACAAGAAAGAAACTAGTAGTCTACTACTCTACTATTTGTAGGAAGGAAACTAGTATTCTAATGGTTTAATAACATATTTGAGATGATAAGAATAATCTCAGCAACATTGTTGACAACTTCAGCTTGTTTTGGCAGCGAAGAGGTATCTGGATAAGGAAGTCCATCACCGGTACGGCAGTTATAAACATCGCTCATGACACCGCTGATATGCACATTCACACCATTGTAATCAGATTGGTTCAAGAGGTCTTGTGCTTCCTCAATCTCACCAAGAGCTCCTTCATCCTCTGCATAATAAGACAAACAAGCCTTATAATGGTTTTTTTTTCTTTCTTGAGATCATTGCCACTTTGTGCAATTAGTTTTGTGATTAAAGAGATTGTTTCGGACACATCCGTACGAAGCACACCAAGGCTATACTTTAACAGACTAATGAGGTCTCCACCTACACCACCGGGCTTTGTTTTCAGAAAATTCAAGCAAAAAGAAGGATCTTTGGCTTTCTGGCAAATGGTTTGTGGATCTGAAACATTAGCTGCATAGGAGGATGCAACACAGAAAAGAAAAACAGCCAACTAGGGTTAGGGTTGAGAATCTAAACATATTGTTTTTGCTCATTCTCTCTCTCTCTCTCTCTCTCTCTCTCTCTCTCTCTCTCAATTCTTCTATTGTGTGTTGGTGATTTCCTTTTTTGCTCTCCTTAAGGGCTTTATATAGATTTCATCAGTTGAAACTAATACAATAAAATATGGTCAAGGCCCAAAGTATAATTTAGTTTTGTATCTAAATAAAGGATTATGAATAATTTTATTCTGCTATTATACGATATATTTTTTGTATTCTTATGCGATATTCTCTTCAAATATATTTTTCTGAAGAAATTCTTTCCAAATATATGAAATCACCTGATCGACATATTATTATTTGATATTTTCTTTAAAATTTAAATTCTGCATTTTATTTTTAACTTTGTTTTTTTTTTTGAAAGAACTTTGTTCTTATATTTTTGTTAAGGCCCAGAGTGTAATTATTTTTCTGAAGGAATATGTGTGGAATCTGTTTATTTATTGTTGAAACATAAGAGACAAATTCTAAACCTAAAATAAATATAAAGGATTAAACATGCAATTAAATCTAATTAAAAACATTTTTCTCGTTCTTTTATATGTATCAATGAAAAATATTTCTCCGTGTTTGGTGTATATTTATCAAAAACAAATTTGCCTCATTTGATGGAAGGCAATCTCAAGGTAGAGTGAACATAGCAAGACATGCAATGTGGTAGAACAAGCCATTGAAAATTGAGTATACGATAAGTGACAAACATTTGTCCGTGTATAACTTTTATAATAAATTATAATTATCGCTGATAAATTTTTGTCCATTATTTTATATTTATCATAGACAAATATTTATCAATGAAAATTATTTGTCTCAGATTTTTTTTTTATTTATCAATGATAACTACTTGTCCCTTATTTTTTTATGTATTAGTGACAACATTTGACTCTAGTATTTTTATTTATTGTTGACAAATATTTGTCAAAAAAAAAAAGAAGTTATAGAAAGAGAGAAATAAAGCACAAATCAAAAATTACTAAGACCTCTCGGAGAGCGATCTTTTATAGGTTGTTTTGCAGGTAATCTCAGAGACCACTATGTGTTTGAGGCCGAAATTTTTGGCTTTATTATGGCTATGGAGCACGCTTGACAGCAAGGTTGGAGAAACATTTGGTTAGAGAGCGATTCAACTAGTGCACTGTTGGCATTTAAGAACGCATCTCTGGTTCCCATCCGTTTGAGAAATAGGTGGCATAATTGTTTTCGGCAAGATTTTAGGTGATTTCTTCGCATATATTCTGGGAAGGAAATGGTTGTACGGACTTGTTAGCTAATCCTTGTCATTGTATTCAGGGAGTTTGGTGGTCCACCACTCTTCTTGATTTTATTCAGGCTCCGTTCTTTTTTTGACCATTTTGGTTGGCCTAAATATCGTTTTCCCTAGATATTTTTTTGTTTTTCTTTGGTTTTTGTTTTTGATTTGAGGGTCAGGTCTAGCCCCTCTCTTTTGTACATATTTTCCTCTTTTTTAATAATATTATTTTATGGGTTCGACGGCATAGAATGGAACTTACGTGGAGGTGTCAACCTAGTTGGGATGTCTACCCACATTTCCTTGATGTTTGCCCCCCTTGATTCAACCTTATTTTTTTACTAAGACAGTTTTTTTTTTTAACAAAAGTTAAAGAGTGATAAACACAGAATGAAAATTAATGAAACTCGTCATTTAGATAAATGGACTTCATGATCAGTTTCCACAGTTTTTTCACTTGTGTCTATCTATTTCACAAGTGAATAATAAATGACAAGTAAATAAATGAAACAAATCCAAACCTTGCAACATGAGATGAAAAAATCCCATAAAAATGAAGAAACTGACTCATGTCAGAGGTACATTTATCTGCCGTTTGATGTTTTTTTTATTAATAATGAAAAATTTCTTAAAGAACTCAAATGACATAACTTTTATATCGAAAATGATGTAATTATGATGTGTTTGACTTATGTTTTAAAATATTTTTTTCTTAAATATCGTCCGTAGCAGGAAGGGCTCACTTAGTGAAGTATGTTGTGCAAAGTATCTTAACTCACTCTCTCAGTTTATGATTGGCCAATTTCTTTAATTAGAGATTTGGAAAGAGCTATTAGGAACTTTATCAGGAGTATGGATATAGATAAAAGAAAATTGGTGATTGAAGGTGAAAAAAACACAAAAAGAGGAGAAGTTGAATTGTGTTGGGTTTTTCAAAAATTTACCTAAGTGTTTATCAAAAATAGGTATGAGTCTAATAAGAAGCAGAGTTCTTATCAGAATCTGAAACAGAGTTATGCAATGAAATTAAATTAAACACAAAGAGAGAGAATAGACAAAGAGACGACACAAGCAAATTATATTGGTTCCTCTCACAAACCGAGAGTAAGAGACTTCATTTATTCAATCACACAAGAAAGAGACTTATACAACCAGAACATAATCAAATAAAAAGATTGTTCTTTACACTTGATATACAATCATATGTGTAAGAAGTTTGAGTTCAGATGACTTATAATACTTAAGAAATTCTAAGATATAAAAATTTGTAAGAATTTCTCTAATTGTTTATGTGCTATTTAATTTGACAGAGGAAGGACACTTATAAAATGATAGAAGTCTTATTATATTTCTTCAACTGTTCATGTCCTTATGTATGAGGGAATGAGAGAACCGTTGTTGAAGAAGTGTTAGAGCATCAAATTAGTCCTTGAGAAGCTTGATCAAAGAAGTTGGATCTTTTCCTAAAATGGATAATGTCGTTGAGTAGTCATTTAAAATTTTGTTGTTTTTAATAGAATGGTCTGTTATATTCTCTTTATCCTTGAATTTCTTTGTTTGTTTCTGCACATGATCGAAAGAGGACAAAATGTACTACTCTGATATTGAAAGCGACCTTCCTTCAAAAAACGATAAAAATGGTCAAAGTCTTCATCTATTGTCGTGGTCTTCTGATGCATCATCCTTCAGAGTCTTATTTCCTTCAGATCCTTCTGAACAAAAATTCGATTCTAATCAAAATGTTGACTTTTTGGTTGACCTTTCTTCAGATCTTGTTTCAAGACTTAACAACTTATCTTTTACTTCAGATGCACTCTTATGCGCTCAGAGTCTTGATGTTTTAGAACATAAACTTGACTTAAGAGTCAGAATTTAATTCTTTGATCCTGCACACTTGAATATATATTAACATATTCAATTGTTCTTTCATACTTTGTTATCATCAAAACGTCAGAGGCATGTTCAAAACCCATTTTGGTTTGAGTGTCTGTGGCTTGAAAGAAGGTTTTATAGACCTATATCTCATGGGGTTCTTGGTATTAGATGCTAGATTTCTCTCAATCAAGCCTCTAATATCAAGTTGTGTTAGGATTTGATTCATTCTAGAGTGAAGGCTGAGTATAATGTGACATTGAATAACTTTAATTGGTTGCTTGGTGATGGTAACTCCATTTCTTTATGGAGAGATGCTTGGTATGGAAAACCCTTTGATCTTACATTTGCCTGCTAATGTATCAATTGATGACAACATTTTGGTGGGGAATTTAATTCTTGATCAACAATGGAGTTTCCCTGATGATTTTATTACTCAATTACCTCTTCAATGCAACCTTGCAAAGCAAGTAATCGTTTATATGGAGCAAAATAAGGACCAACTATGTTGGAAACATTCAAGCAATGAAGGTTTTAATGTCAAAGTGGCATAAAAGTTCAAATCTAAGCTCTCTCGAGAGATTAAGTGGGCCAAGCACAACTGGTCTATCAATATTCCCCCTTTTAAATCTTTGCTAGCTTGGAGATTAATGAATGCCAATGTCTCAGCAGATGACAAGTTGAAAGAAAGAGGTTGTGTTTTACCATCTATGTGCAAACTCTGTAGGAATCATGAAGAATATACTTTTCATCATTTCTTTGTTTGCAATTATGTTGTTGATATTTGGAGATGGCTGACATCAGTTCTGAACTTGTCTTTTGAATTATAATCTCTTGAAGACATTTGGAGCCTGTGTGAGAAAGGTTGGTCTCATCAGTGTACTTTGGTGACAAAAGATGCATTTTTTTTTTTGACAAAATAAATGATATTCATTCATTCAAATTGATAGAGTACATCAATATAATGCAAATTTGCTAAAGATAAAAAAGATGAATCTGTGAACAGACTCACAACATCCATGTTAATAGCATAAAACAGCGAAGTACAAATGCCTACACATATGACTATATTTAGATCTCTTAAATAACCATGTCTCCGGATCTGCAACGTGGATGACGCCAAAGTCATTGATTGGATCTGCACTGGATTGAAGCTGATCTCATAATTTGAACTGATCAAATACCTGAGAGAAATAAGAAAAACAAAACAGTGTCGCGCAAAGACGACAGACAAACCAACATCGCACGAAGACGACGACGAAATCACAAAATAAAATACGAAATAGATGTGAAAGTCACTTATTTCAATAAAAGGAAAAGAGAAAAACGAGTTGGAGGGGTGATTTTGGGTCAAAATTGACCCTAAAAATCACCCTTATATGGTGGATGAATGAGAAGAAACTAGGGTTTTGGCGACGGCTCATGTGACACAAGATGCTATTATTAATATTTCGAATGACATCTGGCATGCTAGAAACTCTGTCAGGTTTAATAATAAGCATATTCTTTGGAAATCATGTGTTGCTCAAATTATCTCTAATGTCTCTATCACTGCTAGCCATTCTAAGCTGCCTGCTAGCTCATCTATGTCAAAATTCATGATTTTGAAGGCTTTTCGTGTCAAAATTCACTCTCCTAAGAAAAACATAATTAAGGAAGTCATTTGGTACCCTCCCATTTTCATTTGGATAAAATGTAACTGTGATGGGGCGTCTGTAGGAAACACCGTCTCTTGCGAGGTAATTTTCAGAAATAAAGAGGCTATATTTTTTGATTGCTTTGTTGAAGGTCATGGATCTGGTAATCTTATTATGCTGAGCTTTGTGGAGCAATGAAAGCTATAAAATTTGATGATTCTAAAAATTGGAAAAACTTTGTGGCTTGAAACAAATTCTATGTTGGTAGTCAAAGCATTCAAAAATGCTAGAGAAGTTTCTTAGAGGATAAGAAACAAATGGACCAACTGTCCTGCAATTATATCATCTATGAATTTTGTAGTTTCTCATGTATATAGAAAAGGTAATACTTGTGCTAAAAACTGGAAAAACTTTGTGGCTTGAAACAAATTCTATGTTGGTAGTCAAAACGTTCAAAGATTCTGGAGAAGTTTCTTAGAGGCTAAGAAATAAATGGACCAACTGTCATGCAATTATATCATCTATGAATTTTGTAGTTTCTCATGTATATAGAAAAGGTAATACTTGTGCTATTGCTTTAGCAAACATAGGTTTGAATTTGAACTCGTTTATTATTATACTATTCTAATGGAAGTTAGGAGTGATTATGGTAAAAATAGACTTGGTTGACCTAATTTTTGGTTCACTCACTTTTGAGAAAGTTTTGATATAGTCTCCTTCTCTTTTTTGTAACAATTTTATTTTGTTAATGCATCTTAGTGGGTGGGGTTTAGCATGCGAAAAGAGAGTTGTTTCCCACCATACAAAAATAAGTTTTAACCATTAGATCAAATGAAGAAAATACTTTTATCATACTCTCTCAACACTAGATTATTTTCTATGCGATCTTCCACCCTCTCTCTCTTTTATGTCGCCACTCACCCACCACCACCACCACCAAAACACATAGTCTTATTCAACCTTACTATCTTCTACCTCACTATCTTTAACCCATACTACAACCACCATCACCAAATCCCAGTGCAGATAAATTTACCACCGGTGAAATAGAATAACAATTTTTTTTTTGGTAGTTTAGAAAACATCAAGCCCACCGACCGCTGCTCAATCTATCTATCTATCTATCTATCTATCTATCTATCTATCTATCTCTCTCTCCCTCCCTCCCTCCCTCCCTCCCTCCCTCTCTCTCTCTCTCTCGTTAATTCAGAAGTTCTCTACATAAAAATGTCAAGTTAATCCCCCTACAAGTTTCAAACACAGTTACACAAAATTCACCCATTTTCAATTTTGGCCTTTTTTTGTTGAGATTTTTAGTTCATGACTTGTTGTGTAGATGAATTGAAAATTCATTAGATTTGGAGAATAAATAAATTTAATTATTGTTTGTGAGTTAGCCCTCTTTTGTAATTCAAGAAGAAAAAAGAGTGTCGATGAAAGCTTGGACAAAAACAATGGCCTTATGCTGGTGGTGGGTGAGTGACCATGGAGGAGAGAGAGTGATGGTAGAAGATAGTGTGGAAAAATCTAGTGTTGAGAGAGTAGGATTAAGTATATGTTTGGTTCAACTTCGACGTCCTTTAAAAGCACTTTTGGTAGCGTTAAAAGTGAAAACTAGCAATTCCAACATGTTTGACTCAACTTTTCAAAATCAATTCTCATCTCCAAAAGCAATTCTAGTTGAAGCTACAATTTCTAACTTTTGAGTTAACTAGAATTAATTCTTCAATAAATTTTATATTTTGACTATTATAACCTATTATTTTTAACAATTCTCCCTCTTTTTGCTTTGTATTTAATTTGATGAACCACATTTAATCAGAAAACTCAACGAACCAAATTAGCCCAGAAAATATTTATGGTCATGAGTTACCAAGTTTTGGTTTTACTATATTTTTTATTTTACCTTTCTTTTACGCTATATTTTATCAAAAAATATAAAAATATATGAACAAATATTTTGTAAAAAAAATTGGTTTAATGATTGTATTTATTATTTTTTAAATTCATATATTAAAAATTTATTTTTTTAAATTAAATAATATATCTACATTTACTGATCTACATATACGTTCAACTATGCTATATCCATTTTAGTAATTATACATTCAAAAACAATTTTGATCAAAATTATCCAAACAATATTTATTTTGTTTAATCAATTCTGCATTATTATATTAAAACATAAATAAATTCTATCAGAATCAATTATGTTAGAATCAATTTTATCCAAAGCTGAACCAAATACAAACTAAAATGTATTCCTCATTTGATACAATGGTTAAAACTTACCCACGGTAAAAAAAACAACTTTCATTTCCTACACTTAACCCCACCATCTCAGAGTGTGTGTTTGGATTAGCTTCTACCACCAAAAAGTCACGTTTGAAATAGGGATGGTAATTGGACCCAAATCCAATTGGTACCCGCAAAAAATATCCACAATGGATAGGGTAAAACTCCGCTTGTATGGTCCGAGCTTGGGTCAGGATATTACCCATAAATTTAAATGGGTATGAGCACGGGTAAGGGTATTATATTGTCCAGCTCTGCAACCCGCATATACATATAATTAGTTTACTTTTGGTATAATTAGTTAATTAATTTAGTTATTTAAGCCTAAACCTAAAAACTACTTAATACAATAACTAATCTCTCCTGCTGGCATACAATTTTTTAAGGATGTTTTTTATTTTGTCAAATACCAGGATTCGTACTATTTTATGAGTTGATTTGAATAAATTTGAACCATAGTTTTATTTCAATTGTGATATTTTTATTGTCTTTTTATAATTGAAATGCGGGTAATAAGTGCGAGTATGGACACTAAGATACCCATAGGGTATGGGTAAGGACACTAAAATTGTTGCCCACGAGAATATGAACTCAGTTACAGGTATATTTTACAAACGCGGGTACGAGGAAAGACAATATAGTATCCTACCCATAAAGTACCCATTGTCGTCCCTAATTTGAAAGCACCTTTGTACCTTACTACACACCTTGCTTAAAAAAATATTGTTTTTTTTTCAAATTAAAAATATATTTTACAACAATAATAGGTTGACACTTTAAATGTGTACACCCTTTACACCATCGTAGAAAATTAAAGTCAACCAAATATATGGTACGTACGACTACAAATTTTTAGTTGCGTGACCAGTATTTGTCTAAAATTTATTTGATTAACTAAGTGAAAAAATAGTAATCACGCAACCGAAAAAATAAAAATATAGTTAAAAAACTATATATTTTTTTAACTTAAATTTTCCAAAATGGTACATTAAGAGTATCATCTACTATCTTTATACTTTATTTTAAAGTAAATAAATTATGTGTTTGGAGAGACAACACATAGCAGCAGAGGATTCGTTTCCAGAAGAATCTGGTCCATGGAGACACAAACTTTATAGCATCAATTTTCCAATCCAAAATCACAGAACTCTGTTTCTCTCTAACCATTTAAAACATGCCATTTTCTTCTTCTCTTCCTCTTCGCAACTATAACCAATTCCCATTCTTCCATTTCATTCCTACAACAACTTTCAACAATAATAACTTTTTTCCTCTAATAACCAAAAAATCACAATCTATGTCCTCTTTCTCTTCCTCTTCTTCTAATTCCAACAACCCAACACAACAAAAACAACAACCTCAAAATCCAAACATTGAACAACAACAAAACAAACTCACACATGTTCTTAAATACCACAACCTAACCAAACACAATTTCAACAACTATGCAAGAGGACCACATGGTCTTGATTGGGCAAACCAACCAAACCCATTTCGTAGGTTTCTCAATTCACCTCTTCTTTCTCTTCCCCATTTTACCCCTCAACAAGAACAACAATCACCCTTTTACCCTTCTCTCTTCAATTCTCTTCCATCTCCAAAACCCATTTCCAAATCCACTATTTCTCACTTCCTCTATCATTCTCTTGCTCTTTCAGCTTGGAAAAGTACTTCCTTTTCAACATGGTCGTTAAGGGTTAATCCTAGTAGTGGTAACTTGCATCCCACGGAAGCTTATATCATTGCCCCTTCCATTGAATCTCTCTCAGATTCTCCTTTTGTTGCTCATTATGCTCCAAAGGAACATTCTTTGGAACTTAGAGCAAAAATCCCATCTGGGTTTTTTGATAAGTTTTTTCCACCTAATTCTTTTCTTGTTGGGTTTTCTTCAATTTTTTGGCGTGAAAGTTGGAAGTATGGTGAACGTGGTTTTCGGTATTGTAATCATGATGTTGGTCATGCTATTGGTGCTGTTTCAATGGCTGCTGCTAGTCTTGGTTGGGATGTGAAGCTTTTGGATTCATTAGGGTGTGAAGAGTTGAAGTATCTTATGGGACTTCATGTTTTTCCTGAATTTGAAACACCGTCGAGGGCTGTTAAAGGTAAGATTCCTGAGATTGAGTTTGAACATCCTGATTGTGTAATGCTTGTTTTTCCAAGTGGGGTTAGTGAGTTTGATATGGATTATAATGAGTTGAGTAATGCTATATTAGAGTTTTCGAAGTTGGATTGGATAGGGAAGCCTAATTCTCTTAGCAAGGAACATGTTTGTTGGGATATCATATATAAAACCTCCGAGATTGTGAAAAAGCCTTTAACTTTAGGAGATAGGTTAGTGGTTGATCCATTTCAAAGTAGTGGACTTAATAGTGAAAGTGTTTACAAGGGTTTAACTGTGAGCGAAGTTGTTAGGAAGCGTAGAAGTGCGGTCGATATGGATGGAGTTACAACAATGGAGAGGGACACATTTTATCAGATTTTGTCGCATTGTCTTCCTTCTGGCTGCGAAGCTGGAAAGAAGCAAAGGAAACAACTTTCCTTGCCGTTCCGAGCACTTCCTTGGGATGCTGAGGTTCATGCTGCTTTGTTTGTTCATAGAGTGGACGGGTTACCTCAGGGATTGTATTTCCTTGTGAGGAATGACGATCATTATGGCGAGTTGAAGAAAGCTATGAATCCTGACTTTGTCTGGACCAAACCAGAGGGTTGCCCTGATGATCTTCCTCTGTATGAACTCTTTAGATCTGATTGTCGGCGGCTTGCCAAACAACTTTCGTGCCACCAGGTATGCGACTAGTTGTGATTGTCTTTGTGCTTTTTAAAATATTTGCATTTTGCTATGGAGTTTCTTAAAGTCTGTGGAAGTTATGTTGTTACTATAGCATCAAACTTGTAGTTGAATTGTGGCTGTGAGACACAATGGTATTGAGAGGATTAAAAATTTCGCCCTTTGTTTAGGTCCTAAACTTTGTTATCACGGTGTTGATGATTTTTGCGAATTGCCTTCAGTATATGCAGATTATGTGTTGTGAATTTGATTTTTGGTTATCATTTCTTTGGTTAATTTCATTTTCATCTCCTTGGATGTTTGGTGTTCGTTGGGTTGGTTTAACCTCGTCTCTGTCGTACTCGTTTTCTGCATTAATTTCATTCTCATGAAATTGACATGTTGCTCCTGAAACTGACTGCTTATTGAAGGTTTTAAAGAGAGTGAAACATTGAAGTCCATTTTATAGAAGGCTCTATAAAACATTGAAACATTGCTGATTTTTATACTTACCACATATTTGAGTTCATTTGGTGTTTTATGTCTTTTTGGTTTCCTTGACATGGCTGAGCGACATATGAAAAATTGGAAATGGAACTAGACGAAACACAAAGGGACAAAGTGAAACACGTTTTATTGATGAAGAATGAAAAGTAATTTTGGTAAAAAAAACGAAAGAAAAGTAATTTTGGTCAAAGAAAGAAAGGAAAGTAATGACGGATGAGACTGTCAATAGATGGATATCAGAAACAAGGGTCTATAGAGATATTTATTAAATAAATAAGGGAGGTTTGTGCTTTCTTAGAAAATAAAGTGGGTGGGAGTTACATTTAGACAAACCTTAAGGAGGTGAGTGTATTTTTCCCTAGTAATATTTATCCATTTCATAATACGCATATTATAGTCCTTCTATTCCTTACTGTTAAGAATTAGTGAATAAGCTGCTGTTTGATCTTAATAGCATAAAAGTATGGAACTTGAATAGGGTTATCAAAACTTTGTTACTTTCTTGCTTTTGTTATCCTAAATTCCTGAGAGTGATCAGTTTTGACTTTTGAAGGATAGAAATCATTGGGATTTGTGATTTATTCCGTCTATTAATATCTAGTCAATAGTCAATACCACTGGGGTGTAGCACAAGTGGTTGATGCAGTCTGAGTGAGTGTTGTAAACGCCGGGGCATAAAGTTCGATTCCTACTGATAAAAAAATCTCTAATCGATGTTGTTAAACAGAGGCCGCTATAGCAGCTGAAGCGGCCGGTATCTCATTCTGCAACGCTACGACGATTAGTGTAGCGGTTCATCGCCGCTACGCTACGCACGGCCGTTATAGCGCCGCTATTGACTACTATGGCGGTATTTGAACAAATAGTTATTGTTACGCGATATATGCTATTTGGTACAAATAGTGGTGCAATAGCATTGTTTGTTGCATAGCGGAATTTGATCAAACTTCTATTTTCTGCAACTGACAACATTGTCTGTAATATAAAGTGACTATGCTCCATTCATTGGATAACAGTCCTATTTCTGACTAGAGTCTAAACATATATTCAGTCTTTAGTGTATCTCCTGTTTTGAATGTGACATCTACTTGCAGGACATTGCAAGTGATGGCTGCTTTAGCCTTGGTATGTTGGCCCGCATGGAGTCTACTTTGCGTGAGAAGGACGTCTGGATGTATCCACGTTTATTTTGGGAGACTGGAGTTCTTGGACAGGTGTTGTACCTGGAAGCTCATGCAGTTGGAATCTCTGCAACTGGAATTGGCTGCTTTTTTGATGACCCTGGTATGATTCTTTTTTCTGACTATTCGCTTTGAGATTTTTTGTCTAATAGCAAATTTTTGTTGGTAACTGTGATGCAACCTGTAAAATAGAGAAAAAGAAACTGTATGTTATTTAATGAAAAGTGAGCTAAAGGCTCTACATGGTGGAAAACTGAAAATGAAAGCGATAAACCAGAGTGTGAACATTCCTACCAGAGCACAATGCCAATTACCGGAGAAAAACTTTCCTAGCCAACTCTGACTATATTTTTCAATGACTTACTCAATACCCTTCCATCCCTTTTATAACAGAATATTCCCTAAAATCAAGGAAAGTCGTGACTAACTCTAATTCCCTATGCTTCTTCAATCTTCTAGGAAGAGTGCTCATGTAAAGTGGGCCTAGAGATTGGGCCAGCTAATGTATTGGACCTTGGTATTCTAAGTGTGATGTTTTTCCGAGTTCACAGAAAACTGATTATTACGAATTACCAATACTGAGTTCTATATGAAAATAGTTAATTTCTAATCATCGTTAAGGCAACTGCACTTTCATCAAGTGAAAATCGATAATTTGGCATCATACTTTCATGTCCCATCACGACGACAAGCATTAGAGTTTAGCTATTATCATATAAAATCCACTTAGTTTCTAGTTGAGGGAATGGTACTATAATATGTAGATCCAAAATGTTGGAAGTACAGTAGTCCTGCTTGATTTGATGATAACTGGAGTAGACTTTATGTCAGTGGTCAATGGCGGATGGCAGAAGGCCAAAAATCCGTGATTGCAGCCTATGGCAATGCTGTGGCAGGTATCTCTTCACAAATTGCCTATGGCGGTTGTCGCAAAATCAGCCACGTCGCCATGGCCGTCAATACTGCTTCATGTACACAATTATTGCTAATGATAGCAACATTGGATCATTATAGTCTCCTAACTTCTTCAGTAGTTTGTTCTCCATGTGTTGGCTTCTAGAATTTGCCACCTATTAATTAATTTTCCATAACAGTCCATACAAAATTTTCTATTTGGTCATTCTATGATTGAAGATGGCCAAAATCCTAAAGGGAAAATGCAGAATTTTTGATTGCAGAATTTTCAACATAGAATTCTTATTATACTCTAAAGGGAAAATGCAAATGTAAATATTTTAGGTATACTGTACTTGTATTCTTGCATTAGTTTAGTAATATAAAAATATTGTGTTCTTTTGCAGTGCATCAGTTACTTGGGTTAAAAGGGTCAACTTTCCAGAGTCTATATCATTTTACTGTTGGAGCTCCCGTCTTGGACAAGCGTATAATGAGTTTACCAGCCTATCCAGGGCCCGATGTCGATCCTTAATGCCACATAATGACTTGCATTTGCATACCAAGTGATCTCTCACCCTGAACCCTTTTATATTGTTATCGTTATAACACCTTTGTATACACGAGTCCGCTGCCTTTTAAATTTTGTGCTGACACACATCCACAAATTTGATAGTTTTTATGGCGAGTTTAGTAATAAATTTGGATTGGTTAGTCATAGTTAAAGGAATTACAAATTCACTGATGTATACATGGGAAATCATACTTCTGTATAGTTTGAGATTAGTTGTATTAGTCGGATTAGTCAGCATAAATAATCACTAGTTTTTTTCTTTCCATCTTATATTTTTCTCTTTTCTACCATATTTCTCAGCATTTATCTGAAGAATTTTCTTCTTTTCTACCAGATTCCAGTCACTGCTTAGGATTTAAGGATTGTTTATATGATTTTGTTGATAGGTTTAGAATTATGATATATTATATTTAGATAAATAATAGTATGTTCATTTTGTCTGGAATAAAGGAGTTATTGAGTACTAATCATCTAGCATTCTTGGCTTGTGGAAGTGATAGAGTTATGCAGTTTCATTTCACAAGTTCTGACTTTCAAACTCATTGGCTATTTTAATTCAATTTATGATACTAATGTGAGATTGTGACATACACTTGATTTTTGCATATAGATGAGAGTTGTGCTGAGATAAAAAAAGAGGCATATGAAGTCAGTAAGATGAAAATACTTTGATAGGTTATATATTTCACGTATTGATTATAAATTAATTATTGCTTTAATGTTAAAGTTGTGTGGTTTTTGGCTTTGATCTGGTAGTTAGGTGGGTCAAGTTTTTGGTATTCAATCTTTGGAGTCATGTATTATTTTCTGTTATGTAATTATTTAAGATTAACATATATTTGTGTTTTATTTTGAAGGATGGTAGCTTAAACATAGAAGAAATGTTTCTAATTTTCTTTTTAAGCTTTATTTGGTTAAATGGTTTTGAATAATCACTACTTATGTGTTAATTAATTTATTTTTTTTAAAAAACTCAGCATCTGATTCAAGAACTGACTAATATGAGAGAATATCACACCGTCCACTTGCGAGGGACTACTGAATGTTGAATAATTGATTGTAGGTTCCTCCAGAGACGTATATGGTTCAAGATTAATATATGGAATTGCAACTAGTGAATGTTGTAAGATAAAATTTCAAAGTCTTTTCGCAACTATATGCTATATTACAACAAGAGGTGATATAAAGCAACAAGTAGAAACACTCTACATTTTAACAAATACTCCTTTATATTATATACTAGGGGAATCAATTTTGGTTTTGATGCTCATAAGGTTACGAGTCGTCATTTTATTGTGTAGCTGAGTTTACAACGGAGCTAGAATATCAAAATTCTTAAAAGCAACCAACTTTGCACTTTTTAGATCCTAGTTACTTTCTTATATCTTAGTAATGATCATGCTTTTTAGGAGATGATAAGATGAAGAACATACTATTTAATAGAAAAGCCTAATACAAACTTTGTCCCAATACATATTTAAGTGTTGGTCTATATGGTTAGTTAGTTACCAAATTAGAGGGGATGAATAGTTTTTCAAAAGATTTTTATGAGACTTGATAAACACATATTTTAATGAAATTGACTATTGTAATTTGCTTGAACAATCACAATCAATGATTCAACAAAAAGCAAATATGTGCTATAAGATTTAATCTTAGAATTGAGAGATTCACGATATAAATCTTATTATACAATCAAATATTAATAGACCTTGAACAAAGTGCAAAACAATATACAATTTCAAACCAAACCTATATGAACAAAATTACTATGCTAACAAATCAAAACACAATGCAAATGTAATTTGAATTATTGAATAGACTCTGTAATCAATTGATCTAAGAGAGTAATGTGAAACCTAACTCAATGAATTATGTTAATTTTCAATAAAAACTACTTAGATCAACACTAGCAATTAACATATTGATTATTCAATTTAAACACAAGCAATATCAAAAGTAAAAAGGATAGGGAAAGAGAGATAACACTGGTGTTTGTAGCAGTTCATCCTTTTTCGTCCTCGCTAAGGGCTACATCTACTCTATTTGATGAAGTACACCTTCACCAAGGTCATCCCTATGAAACAAATGTTGATTACAATGTTTACAAGAGTTCCTTCAAATTAAAACCCTAATTCTTCAACTCATATGTAAAACACTCCCCCAAACTACAAGTACCCTTTGAATTTGGTGCTTCTTGAATCTTCGGATCCTAGAGTTACATGTGTACTCCTTCGAACTCTTTACTCGAGTCTTCAATGCTACGTCCAGCAAACGAACCCCCTTCGACTTCAAGAACGGTTAGAAAGACCCCCAAGTCCTTTGGAGGTGGAATGAGATTATTCACTTCCTTTGAAGCCTTAATTAAGCCCGATCAATCTTCTTGAGAGAACCAACTTACAATCCCTACTAGCACCCTAGAGAATCTATGCACTCAAGGACAAAGTGATTCTAAGAAAAAGTGTTTAATCTTGAAGAATGTATGAGCAATGAGTTTTTGAGACCTAGAGATAATAGATGCAAATGATTCAATAATTTTGGAGTTGTGAGGAGAAGTGAATATGCAAGTAAAGAGAAAAAGGACTCAATTTTCGCACAAAATAACCAGATTGAATCGATTTAGTAAATACATGAATCAATTCAGACAGCTAAAAAACAAGACAGAAGCAAGCAAAGAATGAAACGATTCACACTACATTTGAATCGATTCAAATGAATCTAGGATGAAGATGATATGATTCAAAACTCTTATGAATCGACTCAGGTGAAGTCAGAGAGATTTGTGAGACTATTCAAATACAAAAGAGACGATTCATTCATGAATCGATTCAGGTGGATGTGAATGGTTTCAACTGAAGTCAAAGACTTCACTGAATAGATTCAGACTGCATTGAGTCGATTCAACAAGGATAACACTGAATTTTGACAAAATTTCAACAGACTCACAACAACAAGACCAATACACAAGACTCCATGGTGCTTTAACATGCTAACCAAAAGACAATCAACAAAAGATAAACTAACCTAAGGAACATCATCAAAAACATATAAACTAAGCATATAAACTAAGCTAAGTCTTCAGTAAGCATCAAAACAAATCAAACGCCTGAATGACTTGCGAGAATCTATATATTATCAGTGATGTTTTCATCTATGGCAATAGCTTCAACTTTCCCAGCAAAACGAAGTAAAAATCACAAATTTCTAAACAACAAAAGCACCAAAAGAACTATTCATTACGATAAATTACTAGCATATCCAACCAAAATAGAAAAAGAAAAATGGAAAATCTAACATAATTAGATTAAGGAGAATGCTAACAAGTGCTCTAAGGGCATTGGTTAAGCATTCAAAACAAACAAATTTTAATGGAAAAGTTGTGTAATCATTATTTGATCAAAAGTAATATCTTCATGACAAAATTTCACACAACTGAGGTAAGGGCGCACACATGCAACTTAGGACGCACACTTTTGTGTCAAAGATAACTTGCTTACTCAACTTAGAAGAGTTAGATATTCACAATGTTGATCAGATATGCCACGACCCACTTCCAGACAATTCATGTGAAAATCTCAGTCTTAGAAAGGTCACTCGTTGTGTCTAGTTTAAAAGCTTTAATGATTAAAAGTACTCTCAAACTTCGTGAAAATATATGTTTACGAATATGACAATAAAAGAGTTTGTTCCGAGAGACTGTTGTTCAAGTGCAGATAGTGACATGGTTAGTCAAAAAATTGAATCTATTTTATTACGCACATTTCATAATTTCTGCTTTCACACCAAATCGTAACAAACATAAATTATAAAGTGTGTGATTATGATTTCCATTTTAAACTGTGTATAAAAGAAATTCACTTTATTATTAGTCATGTCAGTATATCCACAAAATTTTAAAGTTAGTTAACCATCAAACCAAATATAACGTATTTTAAATTAACACAACACTTTTATAATACTAAGCTTTTCCGATGAATCTAGTGCAAGCAAATCATAACATATTTTATCGTAAACAATTTTTTTAAGTTGAGAAAATTAATTTAATTCAAATTCTTCTAGAGTCGACCGTGTATTTCATTGTTAATGACAAAAATGTTTCACCAAAGAAATCTTGCACCATTCAATTGGCAATGACAATCTGTAACATATTGGTGATTTTCAAAATAATGGAATCACTTTAGAATCAAAAGTTGTAACTCTTCACCAAGAGTTGTAACTCTTCATGAGAGTCTTTTATATACATTGGAACCTTTGGCAAATATGTGCTTAATGAACCTTTGCATTGATTCAAGTGTATATGATTATAATCTTTAGCAAAGAGGTGCTTAATGAACTTTGATATTGATTCAAGTGTGTATGATAATAACCTTTGGCAAAAGGATACTTAATCATCCATAACATTGATTCAAGTCAAAGAGGTGCTTTCTCTCATGTGAAAGGTCATATAATGCACTATAAATATTTGGCATTTGGACATTAATTTGACACACAATTTTGGACAGAATTTGGTTCCATTAACAACATAATTCTCCATCATTCTCTTACTCTAAATCATCCATCAATTCTCTAATGCATGAGTGAATTGGTGGGGGCAAATCGAACCTAAAGGTTAGTGTGGCAACCCCATGCGATTTGAGTTTTACATGCATAATCATTAAACATTTCAGGTTTCAAGTGCAGCAGCTTCTTCCCAACAAACAAGATATCTAACAATCTTTAGGTTCGATTACTATGGCTGCTTCATTGAAAGAAATGACTTCTGACTTTGTTAAGATGGAAAAGTTTGATTGGGGAAATTTCATCCGCTGGCAGAAGAAGATGAAGTTTCTTCTTACAACATTGAAAGTGGCATACATTCTGAACATGGCAAGGCCTGAGGAGAAGGATGATGAAACCGTTGTTGAGACAAGAGACAGACAGAAATGGGACAATGACTACTACATTTACATGAGTCACATCCTCTACGGTATGTCAGACTCCTTGTTCGATATTTATCAAAGAAGTATTTCCGCAAATAAACTATGGGACAAATTAGAGACAAGGTACATGCAAGAAGACGCCACAAGTAAGAAATTTCTAGTTGCCCAATTCAATAATTATAAAATGGTTGATAATGTATCTATTATGGAACAAATACATGAAATTGAACTTATTCTCAATAATTACAAACAACATAAGATGCACATGGATGAGACCATTATTATATCTTCCATAATAGACAAACGTCCTCCTTCTTGGAAAGATTTTAAAAGAAATATGAAGAAGAGTATCGAAAACAAGAAGATACTAAAGACCAATACACTCATGAGAAGACATATGTTGTGGAAGATGGAAAGTCTAGTAAGTCCAATGATAAAATGGATATAGACGAAGATAAGGTTCATGACAACAATGGAAATGGACCAGACAAAAAGAGAAAAAGAAGGTGTTTCTATTGTGGCAAACCGGCACATTTCAAGCGTGAATGTAGGTTCTTGAAAAAGAACAAAGAGAAGAACTCTAATGCACAAAAGGATCATTTTGTTGCATAGAAGTAACTTCTAGAAAATTACTCACTATTAAAGATGTGTATTATGTGCCCGATAGTTTGAAATTTGTAATTTAAGTGTGTGTTGCTTGTAATTAGTTATAATGATGTATTTGGTGTGTATAATCTATTGTGTGTAATATTTGGTGTGCATTATTTATTGAGCCTAATATTTTACAATGTAATATTGTGATATGTATTTATAATAAGCACTGCTAAAGCGCACGACCATATATTAACACGACATTGCACGACTGTGTTTGTGGCTTCATTTAATTTGTTTAAATCAATTTTTAATTAAAATGATTTTTTCAAATTGGAAGAGTGTTTTGCAGAATACATTGGTCGTGTGTATTGCACGACGGCAAGTGCCGTGCGGCTAAGCATTTTCCATTTATAATATCAAGTTTGAATGATTGTTAAATATGGTGCCTAATTTTTATGAATTAATCATTATATGCTAAATAGAGGGTTGATTTAGTGGCATGCATATTTTCAATTTTTGCAAGATAGTCACTATGGATTTAAGAATTTTTTGAAAAACCATAATTTCATTAAACTTTAAAATTAATTTTCTTTAATAACTATATATATATATATATATATATATATATATATATGCATATAATGCTTAAAAAATTGACATAAATGTACTATGTAACATTTTTATTGTAGTTATCATTGCAAATTTGTATCTTGACAATATACATTGCTTGATCATTGATAAACATGCTTATAAAATTGTTTGTGATGGTATATTAAATCAAATTTTGGAAAATTATTATGTTATGATCAGGCACAAATTGTTTAAAGACACAAATTCTATAATGTTTGACATGATTTATCCGAACACCCAAAATTAAGGATGAATTAGTGTAAGATTTAATAATAAATTTTATCTTTATGCAAGTGTGTATATCTATATGTTATGTGAAATTATAAATATTGTCTCAAGAATGAAATTAATTATGGGTTTTTAGATTTAATTTGGTCATGTGTTTATAATTAACATGTTTGGTTTATATATTAATTATATGTTGGTTATGAGAAACTTTAATTTATAATGATGAATGTTGTTGATTTCAAAATATCAATATCATATATGTTGTTGTTAATACACGTTTGTTGTATTTATAATGTTTGGTTGTAATAAAGTGGAACTTTAAATCGTAAAACTTGTTATTAAATGTCTTAATAACAAAAGTGAAAGGATTTAAAATGTATGTTAACGCCTAAAAGTCATGAATTTGTGATAGTTGGTTAAACTATTAAGAATACATATAAGACATAGCTATGCGAGTGATAGAATATTCAAAGTTATAAAGTTACAAGAAAATCTTGCAATTATTTGACGAAATGATTGACAAGGATATGATGTCTTAGGATATTATGTTAAAGGACATTGAAGACATCATTAGGGATGTGATACAAGCTCATATCTAATTGATTACCAATAGTGGAAACTCAAACCACACTTGAGTAGCATCAAGTCTTGGGTTCAATGGTGAAAGTACAATATTAGAGTAATTGTAGTACTTGACAATAGATACATCCCAAGGATAAAAGTACTTGGACCATAAGAAGAAAAAGGGTAGGATGAGGTTTTTCTCTTAATGGACATATAGCATATATTTGCTGGAATGCATACTTATGGGGCATTCCCGATATACTCTACCTATGTGAGAATGAAGTTTGGCCGCTTCACAGAGTTCAAGGGTTTGACTATTAAATTCTCATGAAAAGGATATGTGACACAAGGTCTTCTTTATGTGTTATTTTACAAGTCTCTTTATCAACGGTACCGAGATTCTATGTGTAAGTTATCCACACTTGTTCTACTACAACAACAACCTTAACAGCAGAATCGGTAATTCCTGGATGGCTAAAGCAGCATCAATCACTCCCTATTGAGCAAGAGAGAGCCGGCGAGAAGAGAAGAAAAGAGATTTTTTTTTTTTTTAAGGAAGAAGAAACAAGATATGAAGAGAGAGATTTTATTTAAATCATAATTTTTCTTGTTTTTTTTAATTATTTCTGGGTTATGTGCTGCAGTATTCTTTTTTTGTTTTGTTTTGTTTTGGTGATTTTTATTACTGGAAAATTCAAGAGAAATAAGGAAAGACCATATGAATTATCATATGTTGTGAGTCCATTGTATGATCATGTGCTTTTCAAATCTAACCCTTGATCTCATATCTTAAATGGCACGTGGAAAGGGTTAACGGTTGTTGAAAAGAAAACTAACATAAATGACTAACTTGATTGACAGAAGCGAAGATAAGGGACTAAATTGAGACGTTTTATAGTTCTAGGACCATTTTAAAAAAATGAATTAAGTTAAGGGATCGGGTGTTCAATTAAGCCTTTTGAATTTTTGCGCCACTTTTTTTCCTTGCTTTGCTTGCTGCACAAGTTATTTATTTATTTTTTCCTTGTTATTTTTTTATTCAATAGACATAGAGTAATATGGTTGAAAATGTGGCGGATGATGGTGATGAACTGAAACCGGCCAAAATCAAAGCTTCCGACGTAGGCGTAGGTTATGGCGTAGCATCCGGCGATGTCAAACCAACCAAAGATGTGAAGTTCAAAGTGAAAATTCCCTTTCAAGCTCACATTGGTCACAACCAAGTAAAACCTAAACCGGTAACTTTGAAGAAAAGCCTAAACCGTTACCTACCAGTGTTCGTGTTATTGAAGTAAACATCGAGTCATTTTTTACAACAAATGAAAGATGGAGAGATCGAGAAGAATTACATGGTTGGGTTCGTCGACAAGCGACAAGGGGCGGATTTACCATTTCTATAGATAAATCTAGTACAATAAGGCAATACATGACGATGCAATGTGAAAGGAGTGGTGAATACAAGCCACCTAAGACGAGAAAGAAAACGAAGCTTGAAGGCACGGGCTCAAGGAAATGTAATTGTCCGTTAGGGTTAAAATGCTTCTTTGAAAAATATACACAAGATTGGTGGATTGCAATGCTTTGTGGAATTCACAACCATGACTTGGCGCCAAAGTTAACCGGCCACCTTCTTGCGGGTCGACTAAAAGTGGAGGAGAAGTAAAGAGTTATCGTCATGCACTTATTAATGAGTTGAAAAATCATAAGAGTGACTACTTGCCGATATATGGTACTGAGAGACCTTTTAAATTTATCTTGGATGGTTTACACCCTCCAACAAGTAAAAGTGGTATTGCGCCGGTAGATAAGTGATTGACCACTCAAGATATGGGTCACATTATTGCTACTTGCTACAATAGAACCGTTGTTCTATTGACTTTGCGCGAAATAGGTATATGTGAGACATATTTCTCAATCCGAAGTGCTCCACCACTTAAGCCACATTCCAACATAATGTGTCCTTGCTTAATTCCCGGCCACTTTCTTCATGTTTTGTTGAAAGAAGATTGTCCGTTACCACCTCCTTGTAAGGAGGTGGATGAATCACAAGATTGGTGAGGCGGAGAAATGGCTTTTTGAGTTTATGGATAGACAGGCCGTCTTCAATGAGCTCATGCCTAAGGAGCCGAAGCCGCCAAAGAAACCAACAAATGAGCACAATCCTATTACTTTTGACACTCCGACTCCGGAAAAGCCAAATCAAGATTTCGAAGTAATGGATGAAGATGTTGATTATGCACTATCACTAGCCTAGTTTGATAGGTTATGACACTTTTAGGTCGGTCGGTGTTCGTCCTATTTTTTGTGGTATTACACCCGATGTATTTTTTGGTGGCCGATTATATAATTTGGATATTTGTGGCCAATATGTAACTAATATTATATATATTATATAAATATATGAAGTGAATTTTTTTTGTGGCCGGTTATGTCACGCCAATTATTTCTCGCATTTTTTTGTCTTTAATTATTCAACTATTTATTTTATCTTATTTTTCACATATTTGTTTTTCATTATATTTTGTGAAGTGGAATATGTCTGAAGATGCACACGATCCAGTTAAACTTCATGTTCGTTATGTAGATATGAAAAAGAGGGCTAGGTTCTCTGTAAAACTCACTGACAAGATGGACGAGTTGAAGACAAAACATGACGACTTCTTTATCCATATTGGTTCAAATCAAAGAACATGTGATGTAATAGTAGATGTGCCAGGCGTGGACTTGGGGGATGATAAGGAAGGGGACTTTTGGAAGACCGTGTATTTTCCACTACTTGTCGAAGATGGTAGCGATGTTGATTACATATTTCGCGTGATGGTTAAAAATAACACTTTACATCTTTATGTCCGATCCGTTGAAGTGTAATATTTATTAACGTGTAATATCGTAATTTGTTTGAATTTGTGTACGTGTTGTTGAATTTTAATGAATTTGTGTTTATGTAATTTAACGATGAATTTGGGTAATTTTTACCGTTTATGTGAGATTATGTAATTTTCAAAATTTATGGACAAATTGGTGTAATTTGGATTGTTTACGTGTCATTAAGTGTGATTAAGTGATTACGGGTCATTACCGTCGAATTTGTGTAATTTGGACCGTTTGAATCGTTTATGGGTGATTATGTGATTGAGAAAAACGATGATTTTGTGTTATTTGGATTATGTCGTATTATCTTATAATGTTTTTAAACTGGCGTAATTCTCTTTAGTTATGAATGTGTCGTGATTACGAGTCATTTATGACTTTTCAAAATTCTGTTCAGTTACTGCACTGCATTTAATGCAGTTTCTGCTGTTCGTTATAAATGTGAGTTAACTCACGCAGCGTGTGTTAACTTACGTTGGGGTCGACTTACACTCTTGTGTGGTTTTACCGGGTTAGGTTTATGTCTCCGATATTTTTTGTATTTCTTCTCTTCTTTTAATAATATTTATGAGCATTTGACAAAAGATTAGAGTAGAGTGTTAACTTAGTTAGGAGTCTCTCTTTTCGATACCATTTTGATCTTGCCTTATAAAAAAGAATGGTGTCTTTTTCTCGCAATTTCATATTTTTATTGTCTTTTACTATTTTATATATCATACCTTTAATTTAATAAATTTGAGTTATTGATTTTTTTTTTTTAAAGATTGTAAAATGTAATTTAAGCTATTAAACAGGAATAACATTTTATATACCTTTTCCCACTTTTTTTTAGAAGGGAATATCATTTTATATTTATAATATTTATACTATTGATTACTTTGACTTTTTGAATCTGAAATATTATTAATGTTTTCATATGATAATAATAGTAAAATCAATATATATGGAATATAAACGTGTTCATATATAAAATTAACAGTCAAATGACAATTAATGATATTCAATAAAGTAAAAATAAAGTTATTTTATAATACATTTTCAATGTCTATATAATAGAAGGATGTTAGTGTTATATATTACAAGAAATAAAATATAAGGTGAAATCGTACAAAATGACCTCCTACACCAATCAATCTTATCTATTTGGTATTTTTTGCATTTTTTTTATCATCAGTTCAGGTAATGCAAAAATTAGTTTAATTTTTGAACTGCATTTTTATACACAATTTACTTCTCAAATTGAAAATTATTATTGAATGTTATATTGTGTTCATATTCTACATATTAAAAACAATTTGGTTTATTAAATCGGTATGACTGGAACACTTAAATGAAGTTGTATTGTTTGTATGAATGTTTTAAAATTATTTAAATTTTTTTTTTTTTTCTGAATCATAATAAGTTGGTTAGTCAATTCATGAGCACAAATAATATTGGATAGAAATTGTATTTTGAAAAAGGAAGTAACGATACCTATGTTTAATATCTAATTTTGACTTTATATTTATTTAGGATTGGTTACTAGTTTGATAAACCCTCCAAGTACTGTATGTACCATACCTTGCAATAAATCTTGCGATAAAGATTGTCGTGCTAAGGGATTTAAGAGAGGTGGATGCGTGGATACTTATGTTAAGAAGGGGATTTGTTGTTGTTCTGACTCTTAAGATGGGGATTTGTTGTGGTTTTGGTTAATAAGTTCTATTGTATCATGGAACCAAAATAAATAAAATAAATTTTATATAATTTTCATTCTCTTTTTGGCGTTTATAATGTGAAAATATTTTAATGATTTTGATATTGAAGTTCATGTATATTCACAAATTAAAACTAATTTTTTTTCCACTAGAAAATTACCACATTCATACAAAACTTTTAAGATATATTTAGTTGTACTAAAATAATAAGTAGTTGTAAAGAAAAATTTCGGTCTCAATTGAATTGAATTATTATCAAAATTTTGAGAAATTTAGATTAACTAATTTAATGGACCAACTATATTACTTGATTGTCTAATTACGCTACATTAAACTGCGATTATAAAAATAAATAGAGATTGCAATTAGAAAAGAGATAGATACAAAAAATAGATGGTCGGTCCTATCCAGTGGCGGAGTCAGAAAAAAAAAATTGGGATGACCGCTATCAAATAAATTAAAATATATAAATAATATTTTTTTAATGGTGAATTTATTAATACACTCCACCTGAACAAGAGGTAGCAGACTAGCAGGTAGAGGATTGAACGGATGCCAATTGTACAAATACATAAAGAAGCCAAACCAAGTCTACTGACTACTGGTACACAAGGAAACCAAAAAGCCACACAAAGGCACCATCATACCCACTCAAAACACCAGCAACTGCTATCCTCACCTAAAACACTAAAAAAAAGTCCAAAACCAAAGCCTAAAAACCGGAAAATCCAATATCAGCATGCTCCCGTAAAATCCAAAGAGAAGAAAACAAAACACAAGCTGTAAACAGCTCCTAGCAGCCGCAGCAACATCATAACAGTCCCACAAATCTACTGTCATCTTTCCATCTTCATAGCTCTTATCTAATAAGGCACTCCATCGAATTCCAATTAACTCGGAACTAATACATCACCTATCAAAATAATATAATGATAGTGTTAAAACTCAACAAAATGAATGGACAGCATGGTGCATTTTCCGGGCCAACATATTAGAGGGAGTGGAAAGCAAGGTATATTTCCGAATTTTTTGCTCATCCGGAGTCAATTAAATTGCTCAACACCTTTCCGACCGTTTTGGTCATGGACTCCACTTACAAAACCAACAACTACCGAATGCCGTTGTTTGAGATAGTTGGTTGCACCTCTACAAAAATGACGTATTCCGTTGGTTTCGCCTTCCTTCACTTTGAACTAGAGGACAACTTTGCTTGGGCACTTACGATGTTGAAAGGTCTTTTCTCCTCAAAAGACAACATGCGTAAGGTGATTGTCACCGACAAAGATGGTGCTTTGATGAATGTCGTTGGCAAAGTTATCCCTAAAACATACACCATGCTTTGCTATTTTCATATTGGGAAGAATGTAAGGGCTAAGTGCATCACGGATTGTAAAGTTCACCAAAAGCCTCCTAAGGGTGCAAAAGTTGACAAGAAAGAGTTAAAGAAGAGCAAGGTGAAGAATAGAGAAGTTGTTGAGAAAGTCGTGATCGCTTATCTACCGGCACAATACCAATTGTACATTTTGGAGGGTGTAAACCATTCAAGATTTTGTTATAATGCTCCTCCGTGACATATATCGGCATGTAGTCACTCTTATGAGTTTTCAACTCATGAATAAGTTGATGACGAATCAACACATGATCTTCCTCATCCATCCCCAAGTGCCTAGCTATGACCCGGAATCCACAATGACCATCCCCTTTAACATTCACAATGTCTTCAACAAAAGGTCTCATGAGATTTGAAATTTGTGAAATGTAAGGGATGCTCCGAAGCGGTTTTGAAGTAGAGGATGAAGCTTGTGAGCGAGAGTACGTGCCAAGGCATGCATCTTTTCTCTTTAAAAGTGACCTCTTGGGTTGTGAAGGTTGACTATCCGGATTTTGAGAATCAATAGTCTCCCATCTAGAGGGGATTCGACCCGTTGATGACACTTTGAGTGTAGTCCTCTTCCTTTTAGGTGCTCCCTTGGTTACCGCTTTTTTGAAGGTGGACACATATTTGTGGTTTTTGGAAAGGCTATTTGACGCATCATCTCTTTGATGTGGAGTTTCATATTGTAAGGGCTTGTCTTGAGACGTTCTTGAATGTCATTCCACTCTTCCACCACGGAAAAATCATCATCAATCTCTTCTCCTTGTACACTTAACCTTCTCCAATGAGGGTATATATCATCAAAGACAAGAGGTAATTTTTGCTTGCACCTCATGGCAATAATACACACACAAGGTAACCTGTACGATGTCGCTTGCACACAACCACAATCTTTCTTCTCAAAGTCGAATGTCTTGGAACGTTGCAATTCATCATAGATAAATTTCAATGCGCGTCTAGATACATAACCCTCCAACTCTCCCATCATCTTGATTTCTTTGTATTTGTGTTCAAAGACCGTTTTGTTCCTCCCAAAACTTCCTTCTATCTCACCGAATTGCACGACCAACATCTTGTCTATTTCATCCCAACATGATGCCAAATCACTCACGCTACTCCTCAAATATTTTTTCAACACTCCATGAGCCGATTCAACGATGTTGGTGGTTCTACACCGTAGATGCAATACTTTATCCGTCCATGCCCTCACAAATTTATCCTTAAGGTTCAAAACCCTTTCTTCAACATATTTTATGAATTCCGGAAATGGCATGCATACCTCTTTGAATTTCAATAAATTACTTGCATATGATTCCTCCATAGGTGATTCTACCAACTCACTCCAAGCGATCACAACTTTCTCAACAACTTCTCTATTCTTCACCTTGCTCTTCTTCAACTCTTTCTTGTCAACTTTTGCACCCTTAGGAGGCTTTCGGTGAACTTTACAATCCGTGATGCACTTAGCCCTTACATTCTTCCCAATATGAAAATAGCAAAGCATGGTGTATGTTTTAGGGAAAACTGTGCCAACGACATTCATCAAAGCACCATCTCTGTCGGTGACAATCACCTTAAGCATGTTGTCTTTTGAGGAGAAAAGATCTTTCAACATCGTAAGAGCCCAAGCAAAGTTGTCCTCTAGTTCAAAGTGAAGGAAGGCGAAACCAACGGAATACGTCATTTTTGTAGATGTGCAACCAACTATCTCAAACAACGGCATTCAGTAGTTGTTGGTTTTGTAAGTGGAGTCCATGACCAAAACGGTCGGAAATGTGTTGAGCAATTTAATTGACTCCGGATGAGCAAAAAATACGTCTTCAATAGTGTTTTCCTCATTATTGCCACTTAACTAGCGCAGCGCATACGCCCTGCGCACGTTAACTGGCGCAACACATATGCAATGCGCAAGTTAACTTGAGGACCATGCCTACTGCCTACGAAAAACTGACTGACCAAGCTCAAAAACCAGCAAAATGAGATGAGTTTTTATGATACATTACCTGATATTTGATGCTTGATGAGCGTAGAAACTTGCTTCCTGACGATTTGCAATGATTTGGGATCAGATTTTGACCCAAAAAATCGCACTTTTTGGGTTTTTGAAGGTGGAGGGAAAGAAAATGGTGTTTGGAGTTCAGACTGATGGGTCTTGAACAAAATCGGTAACCTTGCACAAGTTAACTTGCGCTGCGCATGTTAACTTGCGCAGGGGTAAATTTGGAAAGCTTGCAGGGCGGGAGTGTATTTTGCATGGGGGAGAGCAGCATTCAAGATATAAAGCCCAGCTTGCTTGGGGCTTAAGTCACGCTAAAATAAGTCAACAAAGGGCTATAAATACCACTTTTGATATCATTCTCAAGGCATCACATAAACAGTCTAAACTGTAGATTCTCAAGGCAAGTACGCTAACAAAAACAAATCACAAAAGTCACGAGCATATCCAACCAAAATAGAAGAAAATGAATAAAAATCAGTAAAATCAAGCTGATGAGAATAATTCAGAAACATGGAAGAAACTATGTAGTGGGCATCAGTTAAGAAGAAAAAGAAAAACAATTTCACCTCAATTCCCTATTAATGAAACAATTTCTTTTATTGATATTTAAGAGATAACGTGACATTTGCTAAGTTTAACAAATACCTTTTCACACTTACGTAGAAGAAATACATCTATGAAAGTGTGAAATCTTAACGTATTTTTATTTTACTTCACGTAGATGCTTATCACATCAAGGCATCTCAAAAACATTAAGAAATGACTCCAAGAAATGCCAGAAAGAAATCGTCACATTGAGAGAATAAGGAGGATTCTTTGTGCACATCTTCTAAATTTGACTTAACTATAATGCAATATTTTGTAAGTCCTTATCAAATAGCGCTCATGGGGTTTCTTTTTGGTAAATTATACAATGGCATACTAGATACGTATGAAAAACTCTTTTTTTTAGAAGCAAAAATGTTAAATATTAACAAAACCACACGAGTCTTCTCAGTACAAGGTGTACTAAAAAGACCCGTCAAATGTTACAATCTGTCAGGCTAAAACTACAAGAACAAAGGTTAGCCGATACCCAAGCAAGACAACGAGTCCGACCACCATCTCAGACAACCAAACACAAAAATGACATTATTAGCTTTCAGCTACCAAAAGGAATGGAACTTTACTTTATCTAACATCTCATGAATATTGTAATGAGAATTATTAAAAAAACATGTTATTTCTTTCATTCCAAATTACCAAGACACGCACAAGCCAAAGAAGTTGGAGGAATGATCACCGCGTCTTCAACTCATCTAAACAATAAGTAAACTGAACGAAGTGATCACGAATGTTGTGAGGATCAACACCTGTAACCCCTAACCAAGATCGAACCGTCTTCCACAAAGAGCCAAAAGTGTCGCAATGCAAGAGCAATGAGAGATCGTCTCATTTTGGCCACATGTTGCCATACATAAAGAAGTCTCGGGCGCTATATGATAATGCGATTCACCCGATTAGATTTAGTCGGTAACCTGTCACGAAGCAAAAGCCAAGTAAGAATAGTCACTTTCAGTGAAACCTAAGTATGCCAAATAAGATTATCTGGTGTATCCGTCTAGATGACGTCTTGAGAAGTGGGAAGCTGGTAACCTGTACGCACTAACTAACCCCTTCAATATCGGGGAGCCACTGCCACTTATCCAAAGCACTGGAAAACTGAATTCAAAACTTTGTATGCAAGAAGGACAGAAACCGCTAATTGCACAAAATATCCAAAGCAAATAATATTATTCATTGTAACCTATGTGACGCTGATATTCAAAAGAATAAACAGAATTTCATACAAAAATGAAGGCAACATTAAGGTATGAAAAATTGAAGATAGAGAAGGCAACAACAATAAGATAGAAGGAGCCGTGTTCTATTTTTATTTTTATTTTTGTTTTGAGTACTCAATTCTCTACATAAATCAGACGAGGTATTAAAGTTAGAAAGTGGTTTTGTTTTGACCACCTGTTTTGTTTTTGTTTTAATTAATTAAAGTAAACTTACAAAACTGCCCTTCATTTAAAATTGGTTTCATCGGTAACTAGTGGATATTTTGGTTAAAAGCAAGTGAGAGTAGGCTTACTAACTTACGCCTTCATGTTTTTACGTGGGAGTAAGTTACCCCATATATATATGTGTGTGTGTGTCTATATATATATATATATATATATATATATATATAGGGTTTTGCTGGAAGTCGTCCACAAAGTTGTCTTTTAGCAATCCACACCTCAAGATGTAATTTCTACTTTTTAGTTATAATTTTGCTAAAAGATACATTCGTAAAAAATAAGTTGGTATCTTTTAGCAAATGGTCATAGAATAACTTGCTAAAAAACACCTTCATAAAATGTGTCTTCTAGCAAAATCCATATATATATATATATATATATAAAGGGTTGCTAACTTACTCTCACCTAAAAAACCCTACTACTACTTGCATTTTACCAAAAATCCAACTTACTTATATACAAACCAATTTTAAATGTATGGGTAGTTTTGTAACTTTCCTTTAATTATTAAAACAAAAATATAAACCTTTCTCAAAAATAAAATTACTGTCACTTGTCGGTGTCAGTGTGATTTCGTTACGTTTTTTTATACATATTTGTTTTTTTGAAATATACATTTTTTTGGTACATGTGTTGTTGTTGTGTTATATATTGAGTAAACAAGAAATTGATAGAAAACGAGAGAAAGTAAGAGAAACTATAATGAAGAATGAAAGAAAATCACGTTGACTTGTAAAAGAAGTTATTACATACTTTTATAGTTTGTTAGTGAAGGTTAACTCTCTATGATCTAACTCCAGTTTAACATACATAACCTCTCATATGATTACGGAATTTAGTTATACAACATAACTAACTCTAAAACACTCTAAGCTACAATATCTTGTGGCACAAGTAACTAGAGTGTATCATGATCTTTTTCTTTGTTGTCCAATAAGCTAGATTCAATTTCTTCTGTATTATATTTTAACACCGTCTCACAAGGTGGACCATGATAAATGTTTATCATTCCACCTTTGGAAGGAGTTAGAGCATTTGTTAGAAAATCAGATAGTTGTTCATGTATTGAAATAGATTTTGGTTCGCTTTGGTTTGGTTCGTATGCAACAAAACGATTAACCGAACCTTTAGTTCAATTCGTCCCAAACCACAAACAGTTCGGTTCAATTTTCTGAACCATTAGAACAACATTTTTCAATTCAGTTTATTTTTTTTCTACAACCGAACCATACCCACGCCCAGCAATAATGATGAAAAATGAAAATATAATCGCTTAGAATCCCACTCCAAGAGAAATACAACCTGCATTATGCACACCATATTGTAAGTCAAAGTTTTGCTCGGTACTAATTGGCAAGACAAGTAAACAACACTACAATAATCTTCTGAGAGGGATTTTGAGACAATTTAGCCACAATAAAAATATTCAAAACAAAACTTGAACCAAAATGACACGCACCAACATTGTTCAATGACTGAGAAATTGTGCTAGCATTGACCCCCTCTTACGATCGAAGAGGGGCATCACATCCAACTTGTCCAAATTGAGAAAAACTAAAAGTTGAAATGCATTTTTATACACTATTTTCATTTTTATGAAGTTTTAATTCCCTATTTTAAAATTTAGTTTTTCAATCCCTAATTCAATTTTTTTCTAACTTTTGATCCCATCTCGTATCGATGTCAAGTTTGATGACGTATCCAAGTTATTAATGATGTGGTTGAGAACATGTGGACATATTGAATTAGTTACTTGCCCACATGTGTGATGTCACGTCATTAATAATTTGGACACATGATCAAAGTTAACTCTAAAATGGGTTGACGATCAAAAGTTTAAAAAAAAATATATGAAAAGGAGATTACCAAGATGAATTTCAAAATAGAGATACAAAAACTCAATAAAAAATAAAAATAGGGTATCAAAACAATAAACAACTTTAATGTTAAAAAATGAAAATAGGCTTTTTCGTCCTTTATATTTTTTTATTTAATCTTTTATGTTATAAATTGTCAATATTGTATCCTTTTTATGAGATTTTTTAATGAAATATGAGTTCTAAGCTTTTTATGATGAAGATTTGAGTTTGCTTATGAGTTTGATGATTTTTTTTTTTTGAGTTTTTGAGTTTTTTTATAATAAAAGGATAATGATGTTGACATTTTACTTTAGATTAAAGGACGAATTGTGTATTTTTGCTAAAAAGAAAGGGTAAAAAATAAAACCTAAGAAGTAGAGAAAGCAAATGTAAGAGAACAAGAAAAAAAAAAGACCATGGACGTGGAGGTCGCTGGATTTTTTTACCGTGGCGGTGCATGGCTAAACGAGGAGGATTGGCAGTTTAAGTGGTGGAGTTTTTTTTTTATTGATGTGGTATTTGAGAGGAACAAGTGTTATTCTTTTTTCTACTCTTCTTCTCTACCCTTCCTTGCCTCTCCTATTTTTATATCAGTAGAATTCTAGAGTTTATGCCACATTTTTATGAAGAAAATGCCAACTAATTGTGTACTGAGAGCAAAAAATGAGTTTTTTTTATGAAGTGTTTGTTTGGTTGCGAGCAGAACACATGTGATAAGCATGATTTTCTTGGGTAATACTAAGTGAGACGTAAGGGAAAGTATGAGAAAAACGGTTCAAAAATAGAATGCACATACATACTAACAAACAAGCTTCCAATGTCATGAGTAATGTGCATACATACTCAAATTCATGTACCTATTCAAATTCAAAAGAAGGACAAATGAGATGAGAATGAGTTTTGCTAATCAAAGGGTTATTGCGATAGCTCCAATCCACAATGCACACGTGTCAATGGAAGGACTAATTTAAGACCCATTAATTCCTTAGTCGCTAATTATAAATATTATTATTATTATTTCATCTATTTCAAAATAAGTGTTAATTGGACATTCAGTCGGGTGCGGGCCTAAAACCCTCGACCTAAATTAAACTGCAGATGCTATCACAAGTTCCGATTTCGTCCGCTTTAGAAAATCAGTTTAATAATCTGGTGGTTTGTATGGCACCCAAACAGGAACATAATTCAATAATACCAGACACAAATTAACTTAGGATAGCTCATAATATTCCCATAATTCAGATTACGCACAACCAGTCAACCAGGTCACAGATAAAACTTCGAAGTTCAAACGTGACAAATTGTGCATATACACGGCTTTCAATAATCATAGCAATCTGTTCAAATAAACCAAAGGAATAGGAAGCAATAGTTCCGGTAATTTTACGCAAACCCTTCCTAGATTTCAACAGAGACGGCCAAATGTACTCACGCACGCAGATATTCTAGGATAGGGTATGTTATTCCTAGAGCGTCAGATTGCTCCGACGGGCCAAAATGAGTGGACAGCATGATGCATTTTCCAGACCAACAATCAATAATCTATAGCATCAGATTGATCCAACCGATTAGAGGGAGTCGAAAGTATGGTACATTTCCCACGCCAACAGTCCATAATCAATTTTGAAATTTAGTTGTGTGATTCGAGTAAGCACCATATATGCAAAAATCTTCACCACAATTGCATATTAAAAAGCTGAATCTATATTAGTACAAATGCCATTGTTGTAAAGTTCTACAAGACATTTATTTATTGTATAACAATTAGTTTTGAAAAATTCGTGTATTTCAATTTACAATGCCTTTACTGGAAAGATTTAAGATATAATTAGCACAAATAATCAAATATTATAAGTGTTGATTGCTTAACATAACATGATCCAAATTCATATCTGACAACTTAGATTACACATTTACCAAATCAGTAAGATTAGGCAGTCAAGAATGCAATTACTACGGTGTATCCAATTCCACGTAACATCTAGCATTACTAGTGTCCCATTTCAAAATAATTTGTTGATATTACTTTTTTTCCAGAGGGGATGATAAAAGGGAGTAAGGTCACAAATATCTTGAAATTCAAGTTTTAGTAAATTTGCAATTGTGTTTAAGGGTTCGTTTGATGGTCAGAATAGAGATTAATCATGTTTGATGCACTAAAGAGATAGGATAAAATAAACCATTTTCATATCCTATCCTGACTTTCTTTTGTAATTTATATCCTGAGATAGGTTGAGTTAGAAATTATCCTGATGGGATTATAAGATTATTCCTTATTTATCATTTTGATATTCTGCCATTTTTTAAATATTGTCATTTTTAAAATAATGATAGCATGTATTTTCTATTATAATTAATAACATGTCATTTTTATAATATTTAATTAATTATAATGATATTATGTTTGTTATCATGTGCGCATCAAACACATGATAGAATTAATGTTTATCATGTCTTTATCATATCCTATCTCTATCCAGTTTTATATCATATCCTGCCTCTATTCTATCCTGACCATCAAACGGACCTTAAATGTATATAACTTGGCCATCATGTTTAGCTAAAATTGACAAATGTACACATAAAATCATAATCAGCTTCTTTCAGGTATTGAAAGGTTCAAAGCATTTCTATTGAAAGAAAAACTTGCATTCTAAAAAGAATCTTGGAAACCAGGGAACATGTAACGAAACACAATACTCATGTCTGCATTGAGAAGAATCTCAACAATTAGGTAGGCTAATAAACCAAATACAAAATTTTATTGCACCTTTTTTTATACTAGAAGATATCTAGGTTGAACACCACTTTTTAATAAAGAAAAAGCCAAAATTAAATGTGTATCGTGTGTTTGGTAGAGGTTGAGTCTGGCTTCTTTTCTTTTTTCTTTGATTTTATGTTATAATTGTGTTTTCTAACAACTTTTTCTTCGTTCCACCAATTTTCTTCTCTGATTGTTTATTTTATCTTTCTTGAACAGACATGTCTGTTGCAAGTTCTTCAGAAAATATTAATGGTGGATACATTGTTTATATTTCCAAAATAAAGTTACCAAATTGATACTCTAAGTTCATATTTTATGTATCCATATGAGAGGTGTCGTTCTTGTTACCCCTTTGTTATCTGGAAATAACTGCTATTCTTGGTCATATGAAAACTCTAAGTCCATATATTACAATAATCGTTTTGATCTTAAAACCACCAGTTATGAATGATAGAAACTATATTAAATTATATTAAAACTCAAATAAGTAAAAGCAACAAAGGTAAGGAAGGAGAGCATAATTGGAATAGTTTGTTAATTTCAATCTAGAGACATAAACACAAACGAGAAACACATAATAAAAGTGTCATGTAGAGGTGCTATCGATATTGATTTGGAGCCACATCATGGCTCTTAACGTCGTCTTAAAACAGATGTTAACAGAGGAACTAAATTGAGCAATGTTTGAATCATAATCGATTGAATAATAATCGAATCAATGACCAATTTGAGAGTAACTTGCAAAAACAGGAACAATTTTGGTGGTTTACTCATTTAGAATTTGTTATACAAAAAGAATTAGTTTTCAACTATGCTGTTAAATGTCCCAATTTCCCTTGATGTTTCCCATTCAAAATCATTGCTAAGCTATATTGGAACTTATTAAAATAAATCATAATAAACACAATGCATGTACCACTCTCATTTTGGTTTTTTTATTATTTTGAATATTATAAAACAAAACTGAAACTCTCTACATTGTTTCCAACTCCGGCGGAGGGTTCTTTCACTACGTTAAATGTGAGAGAAAACCCCAATAGAGAATGAAATAATGCGTACAATTTAAATTATGTTTTAAACTCTTTATGATTGTGTGTCTACGAGCCTTACGCAACAAGCTTTTGTTGTGTTTTTCATGCTCTTCTACTTCCTTTTTACCAAGTAAAATTTACTAGTCACAAATAAAGTTACTGTTTTAAGGGAAACAGTTCAAAAACAAATCTAGTGCTTCAAATCTAAAGTTTCTCAATTTCAACAAGTAACATGCCAAAATTGATATGAATGTCAAAATTGAAACAACATATATTATATTTTGTTACCAATTTTTGCTTACATTTTAGGACGGACGGAGTATATATCTTAGTAATGATATGCTTGTTAGGAGGTCACAAGAGGAAGTTCATAGTTATTTAATAGAGAAACTTAATACAAATTTTGTTTTAATACATGTTTATTGTAAGCATCAGAATAAATCATACGCCTAAATGTCTCGTGATAAATTATATCTTAAATCACATCAACATAAGCAAACAACAAGAAGCATGGTGCAACAACAGCGGGTTTAAATTTCCATCTTTTTTTTTTTTTTAAACTAAATCCAATTCTCAATGTTCTTCCTATAATTTCCCTCTTTCCACTTAACCAAAAATTCCTTCACATTTAAATCACTAGAATTGGAAAAAATTACCATTCTAAATAAAACATGATGAAGATTAAAAAACCAACTTATACAAAGCTAAGAAAAACGAAGCACAAATTTCTAACACAAAAGTACCAATAATCACAATCAATCATGATCATATCCAACCAAAATGGAAGAAAAGGAAGAAAAATCAGTAAAATCAAGCAGAAGAAGTTAATTGAGAAACATGGAAGAAAATATCTTCTATTTGCTTCAACAGTTTTTGAGCTTTCGAAAATTGTGAAAATTTATGTTGGTGAATGTGGTACTGTAAAAGAAATTGTGATAAGAGACAATTGTTCAAGTACATAAAATGGCCGGCATGACGACTGAAAAAATTTGAATTTATTTCTTTTAAAGACTTTGATGTTGGACCGTTTTCACACACTTCACAATTTCTACTCTAATGCTAGATCATAAGAGCAGAAATTGTAAGGTGCGTACAAATGGTTAAAACTTCGAATTCTTCATAAAAAATTAAATCAGATTTTTAATTAGTAATGCATTGTATATACTTGAATTGTTCCACTTTATTACATTATCGGTCAGAAACCCACATCTACAAACAAAGATCACATGTTTCCAAAGTCATTTCACTACTAAAGCAAATATAATGTATTTTAATCGAAGCAACAAGTGACTTTGATAATTTTGTGCTTTCGTAATGAATGAACTTCAAACGTGTTATGGTATAATTGTTGCAAATAATCAATATTGTGAAGTTCTAGCTCTTTCGAGTTTATAAAGAAAATATTGCCCATGTTGCATTCCATTAAGTAGACTATGCATGTCAATGTTAATTGTATTTGACAAGAGTCATGTTATACATAGCGAGAATAATTATCCTGAATTTATCAAGAATGAAAACAAGCCAATCAAAAGCAACTTTGAGCGGATATCCGAGGATGTGGAGAGAAAAATGTGAAAAATCCTAAGATAGTGGATGAGTGGCATACAGCCACATGTATTGTGAAACAGGAAGCTATTTTTCGCTTTAAATAGCATTCTTGATTTGACAAATGTGTTTCCCCGTTTAATTCGCATCAACCATAAAAAAAAAAATGCACAATTGTTTGAGCATCACAAGCAACCAAAGATAGTTTGCATTACTAATAAGTAAATCAAAAGAGAAAACAAGGAACAAGGAAATAGAAGTTATAAGCTTCTAAAATATGTGAGAAATTAAAACCAACACACGAAAGTGGATTTGAGTTTCTTCACTAATTAACATTTAGTAGTCACAACCTAAATTATTGTTGAAGAGAAAACAGAGTAAAACAAATTTATTAATCCAAATCCAATGTTTCCGACAACATTTTACATCAGGTATAGGTATAGGTTCTTTTCTGTTTGACCAAAGAAGCATGCATAGGTTTGAAATTTGCGAAGGGAGAAAATTTGAAAACCTACGAGTCAAAAACATATAGAGTTGTTATAATTTCCAATCTACAAATGAGAACACAAATTAGGAGTTTAATAGAGAAAAGTAATGAATTATAATGCACACCGGAAACAGAAGAAAGTGGTGCAGACGACTACCATAGAAAACATTTAGGCTAAAAGAACAAAGTAAGTACTTAGAGGAGAGGCAGAGATTAGGTGAGAACAGAGAGGAGAAAATGAGATTTTGAGTTTTGTAGTGAGCATAACAAAACAAAAATTGATATGTATGATTATTATTGTTTGGGTAATGTGACTGAGAAGAGAGGGAAAGAGTTAATGGCTCCAAAATAGAATGTAAATCATACTCCCAAACAAGCATCCAATGCCATGATCCATGTGCATACTCAAATTTAAAAGAAGAGCAAATGAGATGAGGATGAACTTTGGTAATCAAAGAGTTTTGGTGATAATTTCGGTCCACAATGAACATTTGCCAATGGAAGGACAAGAGACCAGATTAATTACTTCCTCGGTCCTCAATCAAAAACGAATATACACACTCACAAACATCATATGCCTGACCCATGTTCATAATCATATTCTAATTCTAATGAAGGATTATTATTTACTGTCAGGTTTAAACCTATGACCTCCAATACTTTATCCCATTGAGCAGATATACCACGACCAACTTGCAGTTAATTAATTTGAAAAACTCGGTTTTATACAATACAAATCACTTTTGCAAGACACGACGTTACATTCTAAAAAAACTAATAGCTCAAATGCATTTTTTCTACACTATTTTTATTTTTTGAAGTTTTTTATTTTAAAATTTATCTTTTCAATTTTCATTCCAAAATTTTCTAATTTTTTATCTCAAGTCCTTGTTAAGGTCAACTTTGATGATGTGTCCAAATTATTAACGACGTGGATAGAACATGTGGAACATGTGGGCATATTGAATTAGTTACTTGTCCACATGTAATATGATGTCATTAATAATTTTGACGCGTGATCAAATTCACTCCAAATTAGAGAGATGATCAAAAGTTAGAAAAAAATGAAAAAAGATTGTTAAGGTGAATTATAAAGTAGAGATACAAAAACTTCAAAAATAAAAATAAAAATAGGGTATACAAAATGTACTAACCAACTTTAATGCTCAAAATAAAAATAGGCTTTTTCCTCCTTTAAATTTTTGTCCTGGTTTTATCATTTATGATATCAAATGTCTATATTGTATTCCTTTTTAAAGGATTTTTTCAATGAAATTTGAGTTTCTAAATTTGTATGATGAAGAATTGAGTTTGTTTACAACTTTACTGATTTTATTTTTATTTTTTTATAAAAATGGATAATGATGTTGACATTTTATAACATAAGGATTAAATCCAAAAATTAAAATAAAATAAAGGATGTAAGTGTTATCTGCAATCAAGTTAAAAGATGAATTGTGTAATTTTACCAAAAAGAAAAGATAAGAAATAAAACCCTATGTAGTGAAAGAAAACGTAATAGAACAAAGGAAAAAGAAAGACCATGGATGTGGAGATCGTTGGATCTTTGACGGTGGCGGTGCGCGGCTAAACGAGGAGGATCGGCAGTTTAAGTGGTTTTTTTTTTTAATTGATGTGGTGTTAGAGAGGAACAAGTGTTTTTTTTTTTTGAAGGAAGAGGAACAAGTGTTGTTCTTTTTGTTACTCTTCTTCTCTACCCTTCCTTGCCTCTCCTATTTTTATATCAGTAGAAGTCTAGAGTTTATGCCACATTTTTATGAAGAAAATGCCAACTAATTGTGTACTGGGAACCAAAAAATGAGTTTTTCTATGAAGTGTTTGTTTGGTTGTGAGCAGAACACATGTGATAGGCATGATTTTCTTGAGTAATAACTAATGAGTGAGACGTGAGGGGAAAGTATGAGAAAAACGGTTCAAAAGTAGAATGCACATACATACTCACAAACAAGCATCCAATGTCATGAGTAATGTGCATACATACTCAAATTCATGTACCTATTCAAATTCAAAAGAAGGACAAATGAGATGAGAATGAGTTTTGCTAATCAAAGGGTTATTGCGATAGCTCCAATCCACAATGCACACGTGTCAATGGAAGGACTAATTTAAGACCCGTTAATTCCTTAGTCGCTAATTATAAATATTATTATTATTATTTCATCTATTTCAAAATAAGTGTTAGTTGGACATTCTATCGGATGCGGGCTCTAAACCTTAACCTAAATTAAACCGCAGATGCTATCACAAGGTCCGATTTCGTCCGCTTTACAAAAACCAGTTTGATAATCTGGTGGTTTGTATGGCACACAAGAGGATCATAGCTTGATAAATAGGCAGGATTAAAGATATAAGTAGCACAAATAATCAAATATTCTAAGTGCTGATTGCTTAACATAACATGATCCAAATTCACTGTTGTAACTCCATCAGATAATCAACAATTTGATATCAGACAACTTAGATTACACATTTACCAAATCAGTAAGATTAGGCGGTCAAAAATGCAATTACTGCAGTGTATCCGATTCCACATAACATCTAGCATTACTGGCGTCTCATTTCAAAATAATATGCAGATATTACTTTTTTCCAGAATGATGAAGGGGAAGTAAGGTCACAGATATCTTGAGATTCAAGTTTTAGTAAATTTGCAATTGTGATTAAATTTAAATGTATATAACTTGGCCATCAAGTTTAGCTGAAATTGACAAATGTGCATATAAAAATGGTAAGTTTGCATAAAAATGCAAATTCTTTTCCTTGATTACTCACATTATATATAGACATAATGAACAGCTTTTCAGAAGATTCACAAGCCTGGTACTGATATGAAAAAACAAATAAATGAATCAACAAATGACACTGTATGTTGTTCTTGATAGAACCTGAAAGACATGCACCTGACGTATTGTTAAAAAATCTTGTACTTGTTGCAATAAAGATCATCCACAATCACTTGTCTGAAGTTGTATTTGAGCTGAATTGCACAATTTGTATCGAACTAGGTCACAAGTAGAACAACAGCTCGAGTTTAACAAATACCATCATCTACGCAAGCAACACAACATAAATGTGAACATCTTCATGCTCCGATTTATCAAAACGCCACTGCATATTGAACACCAAGGAAACGATCTTGCCAGCAAGGATCTGATGCCAAGACGTATATGAAAAATGGAACTTGGGGATGAGGGAGATGGTTTCTCAAACTGAACAGAACTCAATGGAGATTTACTTGAACAATTTAAACTATGTTGTTAAATGTGCCAATGTCCTTTAATGTTCCCCATTCAAAGCCATTGCTAAGCTGATCATAAATACAATAACAGACTATGAAGCATTGACACAGGACACCGGACACACCTTCAATCTCAAGAGTTGATGCTATATAGCTTACAAATGATTAACCTTACACAACTCGCATGTCCTCGCTTGTGATGAAAAATCACTGAGTAGGCTGTAAAAAAAGCCAACTCATGAAAAAGCACTGAGAAATTCTGATTTTCATGGAAGGTATCATTGCAAACCCAATATAAAATCAAATTAATATTTGAATGAATCCAAGAAAAGTCCCAATGTAAGGCCAGCTTTCCAATAATTAAACACTGATATCAGGCTTTTGGTAAATAAAGGAAGAGAAGCACTGTACATAAGAGCACCAATGCCTTCCACAACAACAACAGCTAAGGCAGCAGATAGAATATCCCAATCACCAGTTTGTCCAATAACAGTGGAAAAGGCAGTTGCACAATAAAATCCAACCAAGAAGAAAAGAAGCTTCATTGGAAGATTTTTCTTTATCTTCTGAATTTTAGAATCTAACGTGGTCTGAAACTCTTGAATCACTCTAATTATACGTGTCCTTCCGTTAGTTCCGTTTGAAGGACTGAAACTGCTGTCGTTTATGCTGCTTCTCACTGACCAAGTCATCCTCCTGAAGTAAAATAAAAGGACTTGTTACCCCAAGAAATGTTCAAAATTAGCAATATATAATTCTATTCTAAAATTGACTTATGATATTCACATTTCACACATAGAGTGTTGAGAGCAATGTTATCAATAGAAGATGGCAGAACATAGAGGAGCGCCAAAACTTTGTTATGTGAAATAGCAGATAGCATTGAGGTCAAATAGAAGCTGAAATATATTGAAATATTTAGGTATTATGGTGAATATAGGAGTAATACTTAATGAATCTTCAGTTTTTCTATTTTAAAAATAGGTAATATTTGGCACATAAGCAAACTCGTCAATATTAATAAAAAAAATCATAAAAATCTATTTTTTCCATTATTGTCGCTACATTTGGTAGCAGAAATTGGAATAGCGGCCGCTGTTGCCCTAATAGCAAAATAAGGACAGTGACATGGTTTTTATAGCAGAATCAGCAAAATCCGCTATGCTATAGTGATAATATCGTGGCTATTTGACAACACTCTCTGAGTGTTTCAAACAGCATGCATACAGGTGAAAAACAGATGAGCGAGTTCCTATTTATATCCCTAAATATAACTGTAAAATATCAACCTTTCTGAATCATATAACAATGCTAATCTAACCTTACCCTTTTTTAAAACAATCTTTTGAAAGAACACAAACATGACATTGTTTTACATCAAATTTAATTTATCAAGATTTTAGTTATCAAACACGCTACATCCATCATGTGAACATAACTTCCAGGATATTGAAGATATTCTTATCCGGTATTGTCAATCGCGGATTTGTTCAAATTCCACGAAACTACAGTGCTATGTTGCCATTGTAGCCGCTATCCAACCACACTTTGTACTAATAGTGTATCGTAGAACAATAGTTATTTGTTCAAATTTTTCTATGCTATAGCTGCTATTTGACAACAACGGTCTTATCATCATCTGTGTTGGTGCTTAAAGACCTAAACAAAACCCTTTGTTATCAATTTAACTACATAATTACACCTAGCCAATAAAACACTAGTATAGAACCATCAAACATCTAACAATGAAGACAAAAGCCACTTGATTTGGCATGTTGATGTTGGCTTGAGACCTTGGAGTATGCTCCTCTCAAGGTCTCAAGTTTGATTCCCCCGGTGCCAATTTCGGCGGGCTAGTTTATACAGAGCTTTGCTCTGACTTTAAATGGGGTCCCTGCAAGTGGACTATGGGATTGGACCCCTTGGATTCGTTGGTCCCTGGGCCAGATACCAAGTTTTAAAAAAAAAAATATTAATAATGTAGACAAGTTTAAAATAATAATGGTATATCACAGAACTTACATCTCAAGTTCCATATATGGGCTGATTTGCTACAGAACTTCCAATTATGCAATCAATACTTAAATCAATGGCATTATATGTCATAGGTCTTATGAAGATTAAATTATCGTAAGCATAAACGGCTACTGACTTACTTGAAACCAACCATTAAACAAGGCTGAGCAAAATGAAAGGAGAAACATGGAGATAGCTTCTGGCCAAATGCAGTTTTGTAAAAGAATGCAGCAAGACCAACTTCAGAAACTCTCGAACTGATATAACCAAAAGATATAACTTTGGCACTTGTCATACAATTGGATAACATCGTTTTGGTCGTAACTCAGAAACAGCATGCAGAGTCCTCACTCCTGGAGATGATGCAAAATGTAAGAAACATCAATAGGCACAATACTCCTTGATGCAAAGAACGATGGCACGTGGAACCTTGAACAATTAAATTGCTCCAAATGAACTATCATTAATAATGGAACTATTATAAAACAAGGAATTACCATTCATGTGAGTTTCTAACTACAAAGTTGCATGGAGAGATAGACAAAAAAATATGCAGGGCATCACAATTTTTTACTGGGCTGCACCTGTTTCATATTTGTGACTGTTTATATCTAATTGTTTGGGAAGAATTTTTTTTTTTTTTAAAAGTTCTATCAGAAAGCTCCCTTTTATGGATGAAGCTTTATATACAAGGTGAACCCATGGGTCTGCTCCTATTGGAAGCAAACTTGTTAAAGGAGTTTTATGTCACTATATTGGTGCATCGTCTATAGGGTTTCAAACTTCGATCATAGATCGGCACGTTGTGGAAACCAGCAATATCTGTTAGACTCAACTACCATTGGTAGCAAAAGCTAAATATTTCACCACCATGTTATATTATATCCCCGCTCAAAAAGCTACAAAAGTCGACAATGTTGTTAAATAGTAGCTATAGCAGTACTATAGCACTATAGCGTAGAGGAATTTGAACAAACCGATGTTGTTTCGTGATATGCTATCTAGTACAAAGTGTTGTCATTTGTCAAATAGTGACTACATTACAGAAGTGCTATAGAACTGTGGCACAATGGAACTTAAACAATCCGCCGTTTTTTTCACAGTTCACAATTGATAACACTGTTTGAAAATAAGCTAAATCAAACAAAAATTTGTATCATCCATCTGTTTCATCTACCTTTTCCATGCATTCATGTTAGAAACAACAAACATAACAACTAGTTCAATTTCTACCAAACAGTGCCTTAAAATGTTCAAATCTGTTTTCCTTGTCTCCTCCTCATTATGTTGCAATTATGTGACTCAATTCAATTCAACCACTTGCCCTCATTGATAGACTATATAACATATGATATCCAATTCCATGTACAAATAAAAAATTAAAAAACCAATCTTTCTTGGGTTTTATCAATACCCAGATGATAAAAAACAAAAATTTAAAACGAAATGAAACAAAAATCATTGAAACAAGTTGAAAACAGAAAAGGGGTGTTTCTGAAACATAAAGTTAAAGGTAGAATAAACATACTTAGTGTGTATTAGAGTGAAGTAAGAATGAGAAGAGATTATTGTTGTAATTGTTCTTTCACCGAAACCTTGGTTGGAGTTGGAAGCTTATTATCATTTCCGAAGAAAAACATAGTCATATGTTGAACTTGAATGTTGATGCTCTTTGTTGTGGCATATGATGGGTTTGGTGTCTTTATTTACCCTTTCTTAACTTTGTCTTTTATTCTTTTTTATTTTTTGACCAAAAAAACCTTGTTTTTTAGTATTTTTAAAAGGTTTTTATTTGTATATACCAAAAGAGGCAAAGCTTATAACATGTTTATTAAAGGCTTAATACATGTTTCGGTCCCTTAACTTATTTTTGAATTTCAATTTGGTCATCTAAATTTAAACTTTCTCAATTTGATCCCCTATGTATACCTCTGTTTACTTAAGTGGTCCCTTCTGTTAGTTTTTGTCAAAAAAACGTTAACTTTGTCCATGTTGGTATTCCAAAAAAGTTAACGTTTTTTGACAAAAATTAACATAAGTGACCACTTGAGTAAACTGAGGTATATTTAGTGGACCAAATTGAGACAGTTTAAAGTTAGGGGACCAAATTGAAATCCAAAAATAAACTAAGGGACTAAAGCATGTATTAAGCCTTTATTAAAACAAACTCATTAGTTGTTTGTTAAAAAAAAGTAGTTTTGTCCTAAAAACACTACTTATGCTACATATATTAGGTTGGTCTAATGATTTTAGTTTCTGATGTAAAGTGTGCTCTTTCTCAAAGTTTCAATTTCGATTCTCTTTCAATTGATATTACTTTTTCACACAAGATTGGTTGTTTTAAAGTAGGATTGATTTTGTCTCAATAATTGATATAACTTTTTTTACACAAAAATTAAGTTTACTTGAAGGTAGAAACTTATGAGTGTATGAACAAAGCATTTATAGGATAAATAGTGTATTTACTGCATTTTTTTTTATGACAAATGTTATAGTTAGTTTGTTAGATTAATGTTTTTATTTATTTTTTGTTTAGGTTTGAATCCAAAATCTCCAACTCATTTTTTTTTAATTCAGACCAATTAAGCAAGTCAAATGACGTGATCTACAACACTTAAACCTTCGGTCGGCTAATTTCATAAGTGTCACATATAACTTCCTTGTTAGTGGGATCGTGACGCACGACGTTCGACTTCAATCTCATTTCCTTGACATGATTCGTTGATGATGTCATTTTGTGCATAGCTATGCTAGAGATTGTGTCTTCTCCCTCATTTTGTGCATAATTTTGATTCTTCCACTTTATTTTTTACAAATTTGATTTCCTTACATATTCTTTCATAATTTTTTTGGTTTCATATTATTTTCATAAGTTAATCACCGCACTTTTTAATTTACATTTTTAATCCTCAAACTAGGAGGACTTTGGGCACTTTTTGTCCCTTCAGAATCAAAAGAATGAAAAATTCACAAAATAAATAGATCAAAAGTGTAATTAAAACAGTGCAAAGATGAAACTGTAAAAAACAATGTGTGGTGAGAATGATGCCCTTCCAGAGAGCTGAAGTATCGGAGGAGAGATCTTTTCCCTCTAATATGTGTCTTTTGGTTCTGCCTGCATAAACATCTTAATTAACCATTTATTTTATAATCCTATAAACACCAAGTGTTTATGAATAAACTATTTCTATAACAAAAAGTAAAATAAAATCAATTAAGTAAGGTAATAAGATGTTTCTATAACCTATTTTCGAGAATTTATAGACATGTAAGTTATTTTCATAAGTTCTTTCAAAGAGTCTCGCAATTGTTTATGTCAAGTAAACAACTTCAAATAAGACAATCCAGATAGCATCTTAAACCAAGGAGCTGCTGGTTGATTCCCCAAAGTCTCATAACATTATGGTTTGTATTTAAATTGGTAAAGAGGCTCAGATCATAGTTGCAGAGAAGTTTTATGTACCTTGACTGTTTGGTTTGGAAAATCTCACTAAATTGTATCAAAGCTGTATCATATACTCGGATTCTTTTACCATTCCATATTTATAAGGGCTGAGCTATGTATCGGAAATTTATTGCCATATAACTGGCTGAGATAACTCTTATTAGTTTGCTATTGTATTTTTGTTTATACCTTTCTTTTCTGTTTTGCATCTTGTTTCTGGTGCAATATTTTCAGCAGAACATATGCTTCTAAACTTTTCATCCTCTTATTCGATTAATACATATTTTTGGCTTATAAAAACACAAACATAACAAGGACTAAAAGCAATATTTCATACATTTCAAGGACTAAAACAAACAGAAACTCAGGAACTAAGACTAAAGCAACAAAATTAGGTTAGTTTGTTTTGTTTGGTAGGAAAAAGCAGGTTACAAACAGAGTATGAAACAAATAACCAATGATTGAACTACAGAAAATCACATTCCAAAGAATGTTGGCAAGTAGTTTACTAAAGAAATTTATCAATTGGTATTCTCTTAGATTTCAAGTATATGAAGAGCAACTCTTAAATTTCGCAATCGAGTTCGCTTTAAAGACGATGATCTTTGAAGTTGATTCAAAATATAACGTGAATAACACAAACAAAAAATTAGGAGAATCAAACTGTATAATAGTCTTTTATCTTCTTTTACTCAACTTTTTACTCAACTATTTGGTAGAGTTTACTAGAAAGAGAATCAATGTACTCACACCTCAGTAGAGGTGGCTATGTTCATGACTATCTTTCAAATTTGTGATTTTGTTACCATTTGTCCCTGTAATTTTGACCATAAATAATATAGATTAACTTTCTATTTAAAAACAAATGAATATAATTATAACACCTACCTGGCCACTACCATTGACAGATAAAAACAACACATCTTTTTATGCTATCTAATTAGACCACTTCAACATAGATAATCAATCTATCTCATACCAGTTTCAAGAACCAAGCCATTCATTAGCTCTGTTTTCTATCATGAATATCAATTTGAAACCATATATAACAATCAATCTAAAAAAATATGAATAGTTAAGGGTATCATACCATCACAGATGTTCGATGGCATCCGACATAATAATTGTCAAAATAGCAATCTTGCATGATAGTATGACTGCTAAATACAGCTAATCGGATCATAATCTACATAGAGACAATAATAAGAAGTAAATATTAAGCTAAACCCTTTTGGAATAGAATCCCAAAATATAATACAGATCTTCTTGCCCTTGTCAAATCCTCAATCAAAATTACAAATGACCCGTCTCACTTTTCCATCACGAATCAATGAAAACCCCCGAGTAAAAAAAATCTCAGGACTGAAGCAAGAATATCACTAAGTTGCGGAAGACTTGTAGCTATGAGCAAAGCAATTTAGTTGCTTGAGGTCATTCAAAGCTATTTCTCAAGGTTTTTTTCGAAGAATCAATCCGAACTTAAATCTTTGTCCGTCTAAATTCAAACCATATCTCATAGTGATTAAACAGAATGCTATCATGTGTATGCTTCCCGAGATACTCGAGTCCTAAACTCGTAAGCCTTTTTGTGCATTCCTCTCCTCCCAGCCTTGAACAGAACTTTATATTATGTGATACATATATTCGTCCATCATAAGGTTTCAATTTGGATGCTAATCTTTCAAGTCCAATCCATACGAGTTTATCAGGCATATGAAGAAATACAGCACTCGCATAAATCAAATCATACGTTATGCCAGAACCGAACTTGCTAAAATCCATGTCCTCGCCCTTAACTATCAAAGGTCGTTTGTGTAAGAGGCCTTGTGCTGGAAGCTCGTACCTAAATGCAGCCATCAGAGAGAGCTCGTCCCTTTCAAGACAATGGAAGTGTTCAGGGTTTAGATATCGAATGAAATGCAAACCAACTCGAAGCGTGCCACAACCTATCTCAAGCACCTGCGAGTCTGGTCTGAGCTGAATCGCTTGAGCAAGAAACTCGTACACATCCCTTCCACCTGCCCAAGGTTCACCGTAGTTACTATGGTGCTCTTCAACTAGAAGTTCTCCAGGGCATGGAAAGGCGGTGTGGTTATTTGAGTCAGGTCCCTCATAGTGTGATATGCCCTTAAATCTGCACTTGGAGGGATAAAATATAATCAGGAAACCCAACAGGGAAGTCATATAGTCATGATCAAACAAAATGAAATTAGAAATCAACCATTTCTATAAAACTATGAACTTGACTTGAGTGTGATGTGAATTTAAACTAAGACGATAAAGCGTTGAATTATAACCATTGATGATGAATAAATGGTTGAAATTTTAACAGTTCAAAATTATTAATACATGTGTATATATTTTTTCACAATCTCAATACTTGATTTTTCAATTAATATTTTACCACAATCTCAACACTTTGATTTTTCTAACAACTGCACTCCTCTGAAGTATGACCTCTCAATTTAGAGGAGCCAAATCCCATAACCATAAAAATCTCTGGTGTGGCTAACAAAACAATCAGATCCTTTCTTTGGAAACTTATGGAGAGACAGACAAATATGGACAGTAAGTAAACAAATGTTCTGTAGTTATGAAGACATCATAATCTAAGGCCAAGACCAAAACATTCTTTAGTACCTTAATTTAATCTTATTATAAATATTATAAAAGCATTCTTTTGCACTTTTAAACTATGCTATGTATGGTGTTTGACTTTGAAAACCCATGTGCTTGTTCACAACTGAACAGATCAGTTATCATCTGTACAGGCTGTAAAGCAAAGGTCGGAGAGAGGGAAGCATCTATACTACAAATTGCAAATTAAAAATTGAGAAACATCCCAATTCAAAGAATGTGATGACAAGATGAACATAAAGCGAATAAACTTTAGTGTAAAGCATAGAATCATTTAAACAATACTAGAGATGTATTCCCCTAAAAAAGATACTAGAGAAACCAATAAAAGCAGGAGTATGGAAATTTCCCGGTAGTCCAATTTCCACTCATTGTTGCCGATCTACTATTCGGCAGAATAATTTATTTTCCTACATTGGTTAATATATGAAGTCAGAGTTATCGGAACCAATTCTCCCACCTCACTCCACGTTCTATCTCTACCAAAAAACTTCCAATGCAATCTACAAATGGTAAGATTTTCACAAAATCTAATTCTAAAGAGTAAAGCCTCTAATCAAGCAAATAAAATTAAAATGTGGAATAACAAAACAGATATATATTGTGTCACACACACATGGATAAAATAAATTGAGAAGATGGGTCTTACTGTCTAAGATCCTCAAGTTGTTGAGCCCTAGTGCGAGGGTTAATACCCTTGCGGAGCACATTTTCTTGCATATGAAGTCCATTTGCTTGTATTTGACCTTTCACCCAATCAACATCCTCCTTCCTTGTTGCTAAAAAACCGTTACCTCTGCTAGACTCAGACAAATCAACATCAATGTTCCTAACTTTGTTGGCAGGGGTGGATGAAGGTTGTGAAGGGCATGAGCAAGAAGAGAGAGACGACAAAAGGAAAAACAGAAAAACAGCAGCCACTGAAACAGTGAGAACCAGAGCCGGCACTGTCATCACTATGCCTTTCGACATAGCCCGAGGAACTGAAAGTGCCATCAATGACTACACCTCTTAACCTCACCCTGTGAACTGGCAGAAACAACCAAATCAGAACGAAGCAAACATCCCATTGCTAATCACAAATAGCATAAAATAGTGAATTCTTCAAATTCAACTACTCTAAAAACTAAAAAGTGCCATAATACTGCTATTTGACAATACTGTAAAATTGATTTTGCGGTGACAAGAATTGATTCTGATTAAAATTGAGCTGAAGAAGGTAAAATGATTTATGTTTGGATACATTCATGTAAAAGTGCATTGAACTATAAATCAGTGTGTAAAAATCAGTTCTAGAATCAAAAGCTACAAATCTTAGCTTGGAGTAGAATCAATTCTGGAGGCAAAATCAAATCTAATTGAAAGCAACCAAACATGTCAGAATCAATTCTACACCGCCATAATCATTCTTGGCCCCTCTAGAAGTGGAACCAAACATACACTTAGCCTATGTTTGGTTGGGTGGTACAATTTTCACATCTCGGCAAAAGCACAGCATGAATTCACATTCACAGCACGGCAAAAAGTGCTCCAAAAAGTGATTCACAAAAAGTGCCCCAATTGAAATATCCATGTTTAGTAGCTAGAACAACGAATCATTCACAAAACAAACCTAATTGTATAGTAAAAAGTGACCCAGTTGAATAATGAAACTAAGGAGCGAGAAAATGAAGTAAAAACAAACAATAAACGGAATGAGAGCATTGCTTGCAAATTTCGTAAAGAATCGTACCCGTTTAAAGAGTAGATCTAGTGAGAGAGAGAGAGAGAGAGTCCGACAAGAGTCACCGGTCGGAACGACAGTAAAGAGTGCTGCCTGCTAATACAGCCTGTTCGTTCGTGATTGGAATTATGATGGAAAACTAATCCTGTTCTAATCTTCTTCTTAACAAACTATTTAATCTAATTATCATCAAACAAAAGTTTTGAGTTTAATTTACAAAGACAGTTATATGTAAGGTTTATATTTTCGGAAGTTAAATATGTTTTTCATCCTTATACACATGTTCATTCTTTTTTTAGTTTTTTTTTTAAAAATTCTTCAATTTTTACTCTTTACAAAAATTTTAAGATTCACTTTTAGTCCCTCTTTTAAAGTAAATTCATACGTAAAAATTTTGAACAGGGTTAAATATGTTTTTTGTCCTTATAAATATATAAATTTTTCATTTTAGTTTCTATAAAAATTTCCTTCAACTTGTAGTCCCTATAAAATTTTAATTTTTCTTGAAAGAGATTCTTATAATATTATAAGTAATTTTAGAAAAGATGAATTGGCGCATAAATGTAGTATGGTTAGGGTTTGCAAGGGTGGTTGTAATGTTCAAAAAGATTAGAAATAAAGTTACATTCTCATAGGAAAAAAAATTGGAACATACTCTATAAAGAAAATTATAGAAGGCATTCTCTCAAAAGAAAAGAAAAAAGAAAAAAACGGAAGCACAATTGATAACTATTTTAGTTTGAGTTAAAAGGATAAAAATGGATTTTAAATATAAACATAAGGTAAAATTGGAAGAAAAGATTATAAACTATAAGTTATAAGCTCAAATGTTTATTTTTATTTTTTTAAGAAATCAAAATGAAATATATTAACAACGGTGATGGCAACTCATCAATACAAGGTGTACAAGAGGTTCCAACCCGACAAACAACCTGTCACAATGTATAATTACAAATAAAAGTCAGTCGATACCCAGACAATATAAAGGGTTCGACCACCAACTTTGGGATCCGTACACAAAAGTGACTTTAAGCCACCACAACGAATGAAATTTAGCTTTAGCTAATAGCTGCTCAATAGGTGTTTCAATGTTTTTAAATAGTATGTTATTTCGTTCATTTCACACCAGCCAAATGCAAAGAAGCCATAATAATTGTAAGAATGAACGACGAGCCTTTGAATAACCTGTATAATGGATAAATTGATGGAAGTGCTCACTGACATTGTCAGTATCGACACCAATCACGCCAATCCAAGATCTAATATGCTGCCAAAGAGAACCAAAAACATGGCAGTGCAAAAACAAATGTGATGTCGACTCCTCTTTACCACAAAAAAATGAAAAAATCTTTTTTTTTCTTTGTAATTTCGGATTATTTTTTTTCGATTTTTTAATCCTGAAAATTAATTTTCAGATTTTTGAAAAGGAATAAATTCTTTTTAATTTTGAAAGCAAAATCTGAAGATAAATTTCCTCAATTTTTTAAAATTTTAGAAAAATGTTTTTATTTTACAATAATTAATTTCCAGAAAAAAATAGAAAAACCTTTTTATTTTGAATTTGTTTTTCTAATTTTCGAAAATCTTTTTCTATTTCTTTTTCTTTTTAATTTTGAAAATTAAGTTCCATATTTTTTAATATTTTTTATTAATTTTGTTTTTTTCAAATTTTTTATATCGAAAATTAATTTCCAGTGTTTTTTGTTAATTTTGTTTTTTCTTTCAATTTTTTTAGTTTTTATTTCGAAAATATGTATTTTGTTTTTTAAAAATTGATTTTAAATAATTAAAATGAAATCAGTTACACGTGGTTGCCTCATGTGCACAATTAAACGGTCAGCAAATGACACCTATGCAAAAACCAGACACATAAGCAAGAAAGTGGGCCTAATGACCGTTTTAAAAAACAAAAAAATTTGTAGGGATTGATTTCAATTTTTTTTTACTAGGGAACCAAAACCCAAATTCGTTATATTTGCAGGGACCAAAAGCATATTTTAGCCTAAAATGAAACGATTCTTCTCTCCCACCAACCTCCTGACTTCCCTCATTTTCTCTATACCTCCCAACCCCCGCACATTCCACGAAACTAGCTTTATAACACACACCAACCACGCACACACCCTACTCCACGACAGACTACTACACTCCCTCCTCCTCCTCCTCATCTCTCTCATCTACCACAGACGTCAACACAAGCCCTAACTCAACATTTTTTTGCTGGGATAGCACACTAAACTTGTTGTGGCAACTTTCTTTAAAAGAGACACCTATTACCTTACCAATACATTGAACGTCTGCTGCCTTCGACACTTCACTTCCATTTAAAGCTACCCAATTCGACCAATCATTATTCACTGAACCCAAAGATGAAGATTCATTTAGTGAATTAATACTCACCGCCTCTAATGACCTTGTGGATCTCTCCCTTTGTCGACGTCGGTTCTGTCATAATTTTTTACTTTCGCAATACCTTCATATCCTCTTCTCTATCCTTGCTTGCTGCCACCTTTTTAAAAGTGAGAACTGGATGTCGAAGAACTCCACCTGCCTTCTTTTTGACATTATCTTTCAAGCATCTCCCACCAGAACCTCCAGTTGCATTCCCCACCTTTTTCAGCCGCTTGTTTTTAGTAGAAATGAGGCCTATGTCTCCTTTTTGAATGTTTTGGAGCCAATCTACACTCCATGGCCCTCAATTAACCAAAGAACAAGGTGAGAGATTGTTTCTACCTATCTTTCGTTTCGACCCCACTTCATCTGTTTTATTTTGGACAGCCGCCATAGATATTGCGCCCCCTGCACTTGACATTTCTTCATTTAAATTAGTCCCTATTGTGGCTTGTTTGTCTTTCTCCTTACAAGAACTGTCCTTACAAATAGATGTCTCGGATAGTGTATGTGCTTCAATTGTCTGTTTAACTACAAGTGGACTATCTGACCCTCCATTAGGATGAAAATTATCGAGCACCTTAATGGATTCTGTAGTCTCACTCGTTGACTTACCAGTCTTGGTCATATCAACACCTTGAATGTTGTCTGCTGCCACTAAATCTTGCACAATTTTATCAGCTATTATCTCAACCTTTTCAATATTTTCAAAATCATTATGTATGTCCACATTTTCTTGAAATTCGGATACAACTTTATTCTCCTCATCATACAGACAGACGTCATCACCTAAATTAAAACCCCATTCTTCTATGATTTTAATCTCCACCATCACTCCATTGACAAGAATATGATCCGAAGTATTTGCCACATCCAATAAAGACGTGGAAATCAACACTCTAGCATAATCAAACCTTTCTCTATTTAAAGAGCAGTTGTTTGTTCTTAAAAATCTTCCACTGTAAAGGACACATAATTTAAAGAAGCTTTCATTCCAAGCATGTATCGGTATTCCATACAAACGAATCCAAGCTCCCCTATGAAACGGTAATACCTATTCTTTCCAAGACACCAAATTAGAGAAAATTAAATCAAAAAATTGTCTTGCTTCTTTAACAATAACGAAAACATATGCACTCGAAAGCGAGTGGACAAAAACCTTGTCAGCCCCAAGCGGTATTATGTCAATGTCCGTAAAACCCGCGTCTTCCACCCTATCCTGAATAAGCGGTGTCGACGCCCCATCAAATACAGTACCAATGAAACCACGTTTTTCCCACTCCAAGTCCTCTTTATATGTCGTGTATTTCCGAATAAGCTTTTTATTCAATGAGTTGTTATCTGTGCTTGCCTTCCTCGCCGCCTTTCCACCAACTCCCTCACCTCCCTTCTTCCCCGCTCCTCCCACCCTCACCAAAACCGATCCTACCCTCACCCCTCCAACCTTTCCCTCCTTCAACCCTTCATCCTTCTTCGACCCCTCCTCACCTCTACCCATTGGCCCTTCATTTCTTTTTTCTCCCTCTGGCTTCTTCTCCCTCTCCCTCACCTTCATTCCCCCACCCTCCACTGTCTCCTTCTTACCACCTACACCCTCATCCTCTCTCACTACTTTCCTATCAAACCTAGAAAGCACAACGCGAACACATTATTTCCCAAAACACACATTATTTAATGCTTTCAATAACTTATCGACATCACGCACCTTCGCATAACGAACAAAACCAAAAACTTCACCATTTTTATTTCTATTATTAGCAACAAAGACCTCTTCTAAAATACCGCAAACTTCAAAACCTTTTCGCAAGAAAAAATTTGAAGCTTGAGGGGGGAAATTAGTGATGTAAAAGGTAACGAACCGTTTGAGTGACGAGTTTGAAGCCTTGCCTTTTTCATCTATTCCTTCATCACACACGTAATGCTTTGTTGTTGTAACTGTTCCGCCTTGATTCTGTATGCTCTCCCCATTCAATTGCTGAACCGGACGAATCCTGTGATTGTTTGTAGCTGAAATCGAGCCAAATTGTTTCTGAAGACGCTCCTCATTCAACTGCAGAACTGGGCGTTTATTGTAATCACGCCGTTTCCGCATATGTGCAGGCCTCTGATCGCGCCATTCATGTTGATGATGTCGAGGTGGACCATCATCAACTTCAGCATGTTCCTCATCGCAATCGCCCCACCTTGATGGTCTTGCATCTGATAATTCCGTACTTGTGTCGCAGTCCTCATAATACCGATCTTCCCGTGAAGTATACCTAACCCTAGCTTGAGGAAACTGAAAATCCTCCTTAACCCTAAGCCGTTCTTCATCTTCCTGTAATCTGTCCTGACCCTGAAAATCCTGTCGCAGCGCTTTCCTCCTTCGCGGTCTCACGTCGATCCATTGTCCCTCAATCCCACCCCTTTGTGGCACCCTGCTTTAAACCCTATCCCCCCCCCCCCCCCCCAAAGTTCCTCACTTCCGACGAAGCATGCCGGTGCGCTTGCCCGTGGCGTTGCCACTAGCCATCGCGGTACTCTCGCTCACCCCCTCTCCTCATCTTTTCACTTATAAAGTTTTTATATATTTTAAACTTCCTATAAGCTCAAACATTACTTGAAATTGCGTATGAAAATTAGCTTATAAGCTCGTGAAATAAGCTATAAGCTTGGTGAAAGACCATTATCAAATAAGGCTTTTTTTGTCAGACGAGCTTATAAACTATCTGCTATAAGCTATAAGCTCGTTCAGTGGTCTTACCAAATAGACCTAAGGTTTTAGCTTATGTCCTTTCTTTTGAATTTTATTGAATCCTTTCCTTGATTTTTTTAAATTTTGGTATGAATTTAGATGACAAGAAAAGCATCGAGAGGAATACTAATTACCTTCGGGATTAAATACATGAGGATAAATTAAGCTACGTGATCCTCTTAAAAAAAAAATTAATTTTTTTTTTTGTTTGTTATAGCAAATGAAATAAAGACCAAAATACTAATTACCTTCGGGATTAAATACATCAGGACAAATTAAGCTACGTGATCCTCTTAAAAAAAATCTGAAATCAATTTTTTTTGTTTGTTATAGCAAATGAAATAAAGACCAATCTAGATAAATCTATTCTAAGAGAAAACAACTAATCGTGATCCTCTTAAAAAAAAACTAATCGTGATTCTAAAAGATAAACTCTAATTAAATCTAACTTTAATAAATATCAAACCTAATCTACAAAGATAAGGCTACCCCTTAAAAATAAAATCGTGATCCTTTTATAGTATTTTTATTTTAGCCTAATTTTAATATTTTTAGTTTTATTTTCTATTTTGGATTTTCGGTTCATTAGAGTTTGTTATTTCCCTTTTTATGGGTAACATTTGTAGCTTAAGAAGCAACTTTTATTCATTCAAAACAAAATCCAATCTCATGAACCGCGGCATTATACATGTGGATGATTCTCTCTGTGTAGCGGGCTGCAGTCAAATTGAAAGCACGCAACATTTGTTTATTAATTGCAGTTTTTTTGGCTCTTTGTGGCAGCATGTCAGATTTTGGCTTGGTTTTTCAGGTGTGGATCACAACGTCCCAAGCACCCACTTCCATCAATTCACAAATTACTTGGGTGGTAGGAGGAGTTGTAGATCTTTCCTCCAGCTTCTGTGGCTTTTTTATGTGTGGCTCATATGGAAAGAACGTAATAATAGAATTTATTTTTAATAATGTTCATTCTTCCATTACAGAGCTTTTGAAAAAAGTTAAGTTCCACGCTTATTGGTGGTTAAATGCGAATAACGCCTCTTTTGTGTATGGTTGCGAGCAATGGCGGCTGAACCCTTTGTGTTGTTTGGGTATCAGCCACTGCTAGGCCTTGTATATATTTGTCAGACACCTTGTTTTTTGAGCGCCTTTTTAGTACACCTTGTGCTTAAAAGACGTCTCAGTCGTTATTAATATATCCCATTTTAGTTTCTTCAAAAAAACTTTTATTCATTCAATATTATTTTACAATTTTTGGTGGATTCCGGAATCCTATTTTCGCAAGTTTGTAACTTGCGAACTTGTTTCTTTTCAATCTAGACTTAGCGCTTGCTAGCCTAAGCTTCTGTTCTGCGTCAGTTGGTATCAGAGCAGGTTTCTCCTGTTCTTTTCCTAAGGTGATCAACCATGAGAGATCAACCGTAGAATATTACAAACTTCATTCTTTCTGGCAAAACAAGAATGGGTGTTAGTTGAACTTCGAGAGTAAGCTAGTTGTTGTTGACGGTTAGAATAATTTTCAGAGACTAAAACAATATTTGAAAATTTTGAAATGGGAATGTTATCTAACTCATGCAAAATTAAATGAGCATATTTACGAGTAGACATTTAATGATTTGTGATAATTTTGACAGAATCTTAAAGCGATTGAAATTGAAATAGCCAAGAAATAAACTAATGGGTTGCCTCCCATTAAACTAATGAGAATGTTATCTAACTCATGCAAAATTAAATGAGCATATTTACGAGTAGACATTTAATGATTTGTGATAATTTTGACAGAATCTTAAAGCGATTGAAATTGAAATAGCCAAGAAATAATCTAATGGGTTGCCTCCCATTAAACTAATGGGAATGTTATCTAACTCATGCAAAATTAAATGAGCATGTTTACGAGTAGACATTTAATGATTTGTGATAATTTTGACAGAATCTTAAAGCGATTGAAATTGAAATAGCCAAGAAATAAACTAATGGGTTGCCTCCCATTAAACTAATGGGAATGTTATCTAACTCATGCAAAATTAAATGAGCATATTTACGAGTAGACATTTAATGATTTGTGATAATTTTGACAGAATCTTAAAGCGATTGAAATTGAAATAGCCAAGAAATAAACTAATGGGTTGCCTCCCATTAAACTAATGAGAATGTTATCTAACTCATGCAAAATTAAATGAGCATATTTACGAGTAGACATTTAATGATTTGTGATAATTTTGACAGAATCTTAAAGCGATTGAAATTGAAATAGCCAAGAAATAATCTAATGGGTTGCCTCCCATTAAACTAATGGGAATGTTATCTAACTCATGCAAAATTAAATGAGCATGTTTACGAGTAGACATTTAATGATTTGTGATAATTTTGACAGAATCTTAAAGCGATTGAAATTGAAATAGCCAAGAAATAAACTAATGGGTTGCCTCCCATTAAACTAATGGGAATGTTATCTAACTCATGCAAAATTAAATGAGCATATTTACGAGTAGACATTTAATGATTTGTGATAATTTTGACAGAATCTTAAAGCGATTGAAATTGAAATAGCCAAGAAATAAACTAATGGGTTGCCTCCCATTCAACGCGTGTTTTACATCTCAACTCTCATACTTGATGGATGAGTCTACATTGTGCCTTTAAACCTCTTCTAAGCAGGTTCATCTTCTTCAATCCATCCTTCCTCATCAGCGTCTTTTTCCAGCTTCAGTTATGAATTTCCAACCTTTACATACCACATATGTCATCCCATATTTTCACATAACAACTCCTGCATATGTGTGTTGTTACTGTATATGATCCATACCAAGCTCCTTGAGTATGAGTTGGTGTGAATAGAAAATGTAAGGATCCTTAGCCAGTACCTTATCTCCTGAAATCAGGGATTTCTTCATGCTTGGGTTAGTACTCTATCGTGAGGTTTTCACAGGTACTTGAAACAATGCATAGTTGAAATTCTTAAATTTTAATTTAAAGAAACCACTTTTCCATACAAATCTTAGCATATCAGCACATACCCTAGTTATCTCTAATTGATTTAAGAAATAAGAATACAGTTTATATGTAACAATTTTAATAGATTTAGTAATTCATTTAGTTAGAGTTAATTTTATCTTGTTTTAAAAGTTTGTTTAGAAACTTGCATGACAAGTAACTAACTCAAGTTACTTGCAAGTTAAGAAATAAGTTTGTTATGAGAGTTTGTTACATCAAAATGATGTATATATACTTCATAGCCTTGTAAATACTTTAGTAATGCAATTCATCAATATATTGCTTATTCTTTCTCATATTCCTCTCTCTCTCTCTCTCACACTCAATAAAAACTTCAAGAACCCTAAATTCAAGATTCTTCAATTTGTGCATAGTTTTCATTGTTGTTATTCATTCAAGCATCATCCATTGTTCTATCAAATTTTGATTTAAGCAAGACCTCAATCTTCACTTAATCTAAGATCAGCCACACTGGTTAGGTATGTGACACTTCCTATGGTACGAAATGTTATTGCTTGAAACATATGAAAATTAGATACAACTCATATAATAACTGAATAAAAGAATTGTATGAATAAAATCCAACAAATAAATCTAAGTTTATCTTAAAAATAACCCTAATCAAAAGGTGTGGAACCTCCCATAGTCAAGGTGCATGCGCCAAACAACTTCAAAAATGAAAGGGAAGCTAAGATGCAAATCAATGTTAGTCATCCCCTTATCCTACCTTGTTGATAAAATTCTATGACCTCTGCAATTTTTGTGCCAAGTAAATCATCCTCCAATACTGTTCATGTCTAGAAAATTACACTTATCCATCATATATATCAAGCATTGTTGCAGCTTAGTTATGATGAAAAATTCATCCTCTTTGTTCCCCTCACTACACCATTTATTGCTTCTGGCGAAACATTTTCGATAAAGTCTCCTAGAATGAACCAAGGACCTTCAATTGTATTATTTAAATTGATCAAATTCTGCCAAATAATTCCACAATTTGAAGCACTAAGACTTCCATAAATACCCGTGCAGTACCAAACATTATTACCCAAATAAATAGAGACGGTGATGGCAGTGTTTTAAAACTCGGACCGACTGCGAACCGGAGGGTGCATCAACTCGGGCAGGCTACTAGATCAGATATACAATTAGCCTGCTGAAATCCGGTGTGATCCGACCGGGTCAGTGGACCGACCGCTGAACCAGTTCAACCCACCCAATCCGACCCGCTTCCATTTTTAAAATAAAAATAAAAATGAAAAGGTAAGATATATATAAAGACAATTGTTTTTTTGGCTATGTTCAGAACTTACACTTGTTTGTAAGTCTGGTATATTTTGATTTCCAACAATGTTTAGAAGATACTACGTTTTAATTTTTAAAGATGGAATCTGAATTAGAACTTATTTGTGAAGTTTTTTATGCAGTAATATTGTTTAATGTATGAGTTCATTTGAATTTGGATTGAAATTAGCTTGAAATTGAATTGTGCTGCAGTTAAGAAATTAACTTGCAAACTTGCAGCTGTGAATATAAATTTTTTAATGTACGAACTTTAAATAGAAAAAAAAAATGATAAGATTTTTTTATCAAAATTTCATTCAAATATAATTTTTTATCATAAATATTTTTATATAGACCGGATCAATAGTCATGTGGTCCGACCAGTGACCCAGTACCTTGACCGAATCGATCGCCGGTTTGAGTTTTAAAACATTGGTGATGGCTTGATTATGGATGTTCACCATACTAAAATTGGTATTGCTCCCATTTTTCATAAGAAACCATAAACCTCTTCGACTTCTCCTTGAGCTTTAATAGCTATCTCTCGATATCCTTGTTTGTCCCATGAAGACTTCATGGGAGCAAAAAGAGTGTGTCTCAACCATAACAATAAAAGTAAGATGGTTACTTTTAATAATCTTAACAAGATTTCTTTTAGTCTTAGGGTTATTGGTTCCTCTACGAAAATCCTCGCGTCGACCCCTCTCCACATTGAGAGTACTTGTATCAACCTTAATTGGCTTTCCAATAGCTAATAACATGACAACTAAAAAATTCTCATCATAATTAAAATTCCGCACATAGTAAAGATTTTATGCACGATGTCACGACAAACGAGATGTTAAGAACAATGTCAAGACATCGTGATAACCCATATAACAAACAACAAACTTAAATAATTAAAGCGGGAAGTAAAACAGCACAAGTTGTTTGTTAACCCAGTTCAGTGCAACTTCACCTACGTCTGCGGGCTACCATGTCACGAACGAAATTCACTATAGTAGTATCAATTCGAAGCATACATAAAAACTATCTCTAATCTACTAGCTTCTCACTTAATCACTACCCGTGCAATTTCTATCCAAGACTCTTCATAGATATGAGATCCCCTACTCACTTTCTCTCAATCACAGTCTCAGTGATCAATTCAATCGTAACAAGAAAATGGAGACACTCTCCTAAAACAAAGAATCAACTCGTGCTTACAAGCTTTGAGTGATTCAGAGTTTTTACAACTCAACTACACAGTCCAACTCAAATATCAAAGCAATACGAGAGAGACTCACAAATAATTAACAAAGACAAACTAAAAACCCTAATTGACTCTTATGTGGATTGTGGCTTCAGTAGTAAATTAAGTCTTGATTCTTCCTTTATATAGCCTAATTGCAGAATGAGCTTGATGCACAAATCGGGTCAGACATCCAACTGAATCACGAAACTTCAGAACAAATATTCTGAAGCAGATAAGATGTTTCCTTGTATGTTGCAACAACATACTTAAGAAATACGCTAAGTACAAACCGCCTTACTTTGCTTCTAGAACCTACACGCTTCTTGGTCAACTCTTCGCATGAAACAAATCTTCAGAGAATCTTCAGGAATATCATGCTTAAAAATAGTTTCCAAGAAAACGAAATAAGACACGCTATGATGTCATACCAACATGTCAAGACATTTTATCCGACATCTTACTAGAACTCTTGTTTTAACAAAATGCAGCCAATACATGTCTATAGACCTAACGATCTCCCCCTTTAACAAATTTTGACTAAAACGGTCTTTACATCGCAAATCTTCAACAACCAAGAAACTTGCGTAGATAAGACAAAAGAGCAAGAGATCATTACATGCTTCTAACAACATGCTTGCATATACACAAATTCGATTGAAAAAATATTTTCAAGATACACACTAATATCATGTGAGCCAAAGTCATCTCACTGTTAATTTTATACAACATGAAACTTATATACTTTTAACGGAGGTAATTAAAATAAGGGTTAATTAAGTTTTTGATCCCTATAAATATCTGCAGTTTCGTTTTTAGTCCTTATAAAATAAAATCATACTTTTTAGTCCCTGTAAAATTTTTACGTTATCATTTTTGGTCCCTAAAATGCTAAAGGAAAATGTCACAGGGACTAAAAAGTGTGATTTTATTTTATAGGGATTAAAAACGAAACTGCAGATATTTATAGGGACCAAAAACTTAATTAACCTTTAAAATAATCAAGGACATTATAAACAATGTAGTAGACATAAGTATCTTAGAAAATGCATGGGTTACATTCGCTAGACACTTAAAAAAACATAATTTTATATTTGATTCATTAAAATGATTGTTAATTTATCAAAATACTTTAATTTTTCAACGTGTCAATTATAGATGGTCGGGCATTTTTGCGGTCGTCCCTCGACATGTGTTGGATCCATTTATTCAATTCAGTTACAGTTGTAGTCCCGCAAAGGTTCGTCGGTCAATTTTATAGGTTATATGGTTTGTTACCGTTTGGGAAATTTGGAAAGAAAGAAATAACAGACTATTCAAAGACAAAGCATGCTTGGTAATACGGTTAGTTGATAAAATTAAGTCGCTCGCATTTATGTGGTTGAAGGAGAAATTTGATTCTCTTCCCTTCAATTTTCATAGTTGATGGCTTAGTCATTCACCATGTTGGGCATAGGCTAATAGTTATTTCTTTTCTTGTTTTTTGTTCTTGCTCAGATCCTCTTGTAAATATTGTTTAGACTTTGAAATTTCTTCCTTGATATATCTTGTGCTATGAAAAACATTTTGATTTGATAATATATTCCATTTTAACCTCTTGGAAAAACAATTAGAAATAAAATTTGGTAAATTAGTTTAATATTTTCGGTGCACCATATAAGTTCCCTTATTTTAACCAATGTTGAATAATTTCTCCAATCTCATATATAAGAAAAAGAAGGCAAAGTAATGATATACATTTTTAACTAATTAAATGGTATGTATTATGTACACAATATGTGAGTCTAAATAATTTTTGTTTAGATTTGAGACTATATTTGTAGTATATGTGCGAGTCTAATGATAATGTTGACAATATGTATTCAGATGTGAGTCTAAATACATTGCATTTGGAATTTTAACTATATGAGACCGCAGCAAAAAGAAAGTACACTTGTTTTCATGTCAACATTATCATTATTACCTAGTTTTATATTAAGGTCAAATCGTTAAATAAAAAAAAATCGTTATTACCTAGTTTTATATTAAGGTCAAATTCTTAATTAAAAAAAGTACATTTGTTTTTATTCAACATTATCATTATTACCTAGTTTTATATTAAGGTCAAATCCTAAAATTAAAAAGACTTATTCTCCATCCTATAAAAAGAGTTATTCACGAATGACATTATCATTTTGATTTTTTTAGGTGTCTTTATGTAATGTTGACTCGAATGACATATTTAATTTTTCGATAGATTTCATGCCCCTTTTGTGAAAATTTATAACATTAACAATTCATGAAAGAAAACTAAAAACAGAAAATGCCCCTCTAAAGAAAAACATTATGAATAAAGAAAAAGTTTTCAATCCATGTATTGAAAAAATCCAATTATATTACCTACCAATTATTTCTCTAACATAACCCACAAACACATCAAATCTATCAAAGTTAAACAAGATCAAATACAATGCCTTTTAACAACATGCTTGCATATACACAAATTTAGTTGAAAAAATATTTGGAAGGAACACACTGATATCTGTTGAGCCAAAGTCATGTTACTATTAATTTATCACATAATGAAACTTATATAATTTTAACGGATATAATATTTGAAGTACAATCACAAACACTATGAAAAAAAAATACTTGACATAAAAAAAACAGAGTCTTGGCTAGCTAGAACATTGTCCACAACTAGTTTGGCGTCAATTAGTCCAAAGAGGAGTTCTAATTTATTGAATTCAAGTAAACACTTTGTCAACAAGTGATTATTACATAAGAGCTTACAAATTAACCATTTGAACAATAAAATACTCATCATTAAAAATAGGAGGTTAAATATTTTGCAAGATGCTTCAAAAGATCTTCGAAATACTAACTAGAGTGCTTATTTTAAAGAAGAATAAACTCATCCAAAAGAGGCCTTTAAACAACAGATGAAGGCTTTCAATTAGAACCATTGTATCCCTGTAATCAAATCAAAGTGGAGATGTAAAAATTGATCATTAAAATTATTTAAAAGTATGGAAGGGTGTTAATAGCATTTTCAAATAAAACACAAAAAATGAGACAAACCCTAAAAAATTGGAGGACTTACAAGTACGAAGGAGCTGGACCGTGGGGGATATTTAGCCAAGTACCCTAAAGCAGGTTTAGAAGCCTCATGCTCCGCGTCTCTTAAATGGGGGAAAGTCTCTCGGGGAGCGAAAATCTTTCCACCTACGAATAGAGTGCATTTGAATTGTGGTGCATGATCAGGTCCTTCATTGTCTCTTTTGAAAATAGGTGCAGCTATTTTTGTCTTTTGAACAAACTCCATTAAACGACTCTTGTGCATTTCTACAAAACCCCATGATAAAATCATTTCACCATATGTATAACTACAAAGCATATCTTTAAAACTACATAACAATAAAAACATTCCAGCGTATTATAACAATAAAAATATCATGAAAGGTCTATAGCAAGAGCATTCAAGCATATTATATATCATTGTAACAACAAATATATCCATACCTTGGTTTACAAATTGAAAAACCCAAAAAAAAAGATATTCTCTTCTATAAAATGAAACTTCTGATAGTGTTTATCTTAATTTTAGCTTAAATATTTACAAAAGGGTAATAATATATCATTTTAAAATCAGACACAAAAAAAAAAAAATTTGAACGATCCCACAAAAGTTAGAGGTCTTACTTGTAGGGATAGGCAATTGAGGGTGTGGTTCATTGGAGAACTTCATTGCAATGAACTCTAAAGCAAGTCTATAAACCTCATGCACATAATCTCTTTTGCGATTGAAAGTTTGTTGGCAAGTGAAAGTGTTTCCAGCTACAAACACATGTGATCTAAATTGAGGAGCATGATCGGATCCTTCATTATATGTTTGGAATATAGGGTGAGACATGTCTGTTTTTTGAATGAGATCCATCAAACGACTCTTGTGTGTTTTTGCAAAACCCCATAGAAAAACCATTGTGCATAGAAGGAAGAGGATGAGAAGGTGTGATGATGTGAGAAATGGTGGCATTTGGGACGCTATTTATAGAAAAAACTTGTGCATAGAGTGTAACTCCTCATAATGGTGAATCAAAAAACGTGGTCAAAGGGGTTTTACCAGCCATTAATGCTGGTAAAAAAATTTGAAAACGTGTTGTTTGTGGTGTTGACCACCGAACAAAGAAACTGACTCAGTTCGGATTATATAATCCGAATGTATTAAGGTCAAATCCTTCAAATAAAAATAAAGTCTTATTCTACGTGTGCATGGATTTTTTTAGGTGTCTTTATGTAATGTTGACTCAAATTCTTTCACAAAGAAATATAATGTTGACTCAAATGACATAATTAATTTTTCTATAGATTTCATGCCTCTTTAGTGAAAATTTATTAGACAACATGTAACAAAACTAAAAACATAAAACCTCTCTACATAAAAACATTATGGATAAAGAAAAAGTGTTTTCAATCCATATATTGAAACAATCCAATTATATTACCTACCGATTTTCTTCCTAACATAGCACACAATCACATCAAACCTAATTGAATCTATCAAAGTTAAACAAGATTAAATACATTGCCTTCTAACAACATGCTTGCATATAAACAAATTCAATTGAAAAAAATATTTTTAAGGTACGCACTAATATTGGTTGAGTCAAAGTCATCTCACTTTTAATATATTTCAGAATATAACTTATATAGTTTTAACATAGATAATATTTGTAGTACAATCCCACACACTATAAAAATATAGTTGACATAAAAAAAACATAATCTTGGCAGCTAGAACACTGTCCACAACTAGTTTTGCATCAATTAGTCCAAAGAGGAGTGCTAATTTATAGATTTTAAGTAAATAATTTTTCAATAAGCGATTATTACATAAGAACTTACATATTAACCATTTGAACAATAAAATACTCATCACTACAAATAGGAGGGTTAATTTTTGCAAGCTACTTCGCAAGCTTTTCCAAATACTCAATAGAATGCATATTTTAAAGAAGTACAAATAAACTCATCCAAACACATCCTTTAAACAAGAGATGAAGGCTTTCAATTAAAGCCATTGTATCCCTGTAATCAAAGCAAAGGTGGAGAAGTAAAAATTCAATATTAAAAATAGGGTTAAATATGTTTTATGTCCATCCAAAAAATATTTACATGTAATTTTAGTCCCTACTAAAACAAAGTTTGTTAATTATCCTTAAACTCTTAAATTTTTGAATAATTTTTTTTAGACAAGTTTAGAACATTATGAAAGGTTCATTTACTAAAATTCACAAGAGAGGGTTCATTCCAAGCAGGCAATTTTAGGATTGCATTATGATAGCTTCTGAAGTAGTGAACTTATTGAATAAGAAAGCTTTTGGTGGTAGCATGGCTATGAAAATTGATGTCAGAAATGCATTTGACACCTTAAATTGGGAATTTCTTATTCAAGTCTTAAAAAGTTTTGGATTCAGTCAATGATTCTGTAACTGGATCTATACTATCCTACATTCTGCTAGATTATCTGTCAGTATCAATGGTAAATCTACAGGCTTCTCCTCTTGTACCAGAGGGGTGAGACATGGTGACTCCCTCTCCCCCTTGCTTTTTTGTCTTGCCGAAGATGTGCTTAGCAGAGGATTGCATTCTTGGTTTGGGACTCTACTCCATCCTTTATAGCACATTTTTTGTATAAAGATAGCATAAGTTTATTTTTTGTATAAAGATAGTAGTGAACTTATTTTTTGTACACAGGTTGCAGGCCTTCTCCTGCCTTTTATAGCATTTTTCTATTTGATAAAAAAGAAGGATTAAATATGAATATTTTAAACGAAAAAAGTTTAAGTTAAAAGTAACAAAAAATTGGATTTAAAAATCAAATTTTGTGATAATATTTTGCGGAAGAACTTTTAGTAATGTTCTTAACACATTTGCAAAAAAAATAATTCAAATAAGTTTTTTTATAGGAACATAAAACACTATTAAATTTAAGTAAGGACTAAATTTAAAAAGTCGTAATTTTATAAGGACAAAAATATATTTAACCCTTAAAAATATTTAAAAGTATTGATAGGTATTAATAACATTTTCAAATCAAACACAAAAATGGGACAAACCCTAAAAAATTGGAGGATTTTCCCAATGTGGGGGATGTTCAGCCAAGTACACTAAAGCAAGTTTAGAAGCCTCATGCTCCGCATCTCTTAAACGGGGAAAAGTCTCTCGGGGAGTGAAAGTCTTTCCACCTACGAATACAGTGCATCGGAATTGTGGTGCATGATCGGGTCTATCATTGTCTCTTTTGAAAATAGGAGCTGCTATTTTTGTCTTCTGAACAAACTCCGTCAAAAAACTCTTGTGCGTTTCTACAAAACCCAATGACAAAATCATTTCACTATATTTATAAATACAAACATATCTATAAAACTACATAACAATAAAAACATTCCAGCATATTATAACAATAAAAATATAAAGAAAAATCTATAACAAGAGCATTCAAGCATATTATATATTTACAAAAGGGTAATAATATATCGTTTTCACATCAAACAAGCACAAAAAAAAACATATTTTGAACAATCCCACAAAAGTTGGAGGTCTTACTTGTAGGACTAAGGAATTGAGTGTGTTGTTCATTGGAGAACTTCATTGCAATGAACTCTAAAACAAGTCTACAAACCTCTTGCAGAGAATCCTTTTTACGGTTAAAAGTCCATTGGCAAGGGAAAGTATTTCCACCTACAAACGCATGTGATCTAAACTGAGGAGCATGATTTGATCCTTCATTATTAGTTTCAAATATAGGACGAGACATGTTTGTCTTTTGAATGAGTTCCATCAAACAACTCTTGTGTGTTTCTGCAAAATCCAATAGCAAAACCATTTTATCATATTCATAAGAACAAACATATTCATAAAATCTCAACATGAATATCTTATATAGAGTCTATAACAAGATAATTAAACTATATTAGATGAGTCTGATGTGTCATATCACTAGGATGAGAAACAGGATTATGTCATGACTCAACAAGGTAATATGATGCTCATGGAAGATGAGCCCCTGACTTACTAGAAGGTCGTAAATGGCCTGATTTTGAGGAGTGGTTAGATGTCATGGGATCTTATAAAGAATCCAAGTACACAAACCATATATGGATATTGGTTATATCATCCAAATGAGTATGACTCATAAGATGAATGTGAGTTTTCTTATAGAAAACTGACATGGATGGTATTATGAATACCTTTAAGATGTGATTGATTCTAGAAGGTTTCATGCAATTCATGATGCATATCATGACAAAACCATTACATCATCGTAAGGCTTAAATCTAACGATCCCAATTCCCATTATTGTATAATACATGTTCTAGAAGATGGATAACGAGGTTGTATTCTTTAATTGGAATAACCTTATATATGTATTTGACATATGTAGGATTTCGTTAATCCAAAGGATACTAGAAAGGTAGATGTATTACAAAATTCATTTATGAATTAGAGAAATCTTCTCAAAGTTGAATTGTTTATTTTATTAATGAAGTTTTATGAAAACTTTGATTAATAAAGAAATCTTGTGCACATAAGGAGATTAGTGGGAGCATTGATATTAGTTTGGTGGAGTATGTGGATGACATACTAGTCACCAAAACAATTTATCTACACATGTGAGACATGGTTAGAAAATTATTTCTAATATGTACCAAAATTGATTATAGTGTTCGACACTAGAATACTTTCAAGAATATCCATGGATGTCTTAAAATATTAAGGACTGTTTCTTGAACATGGATGAAAGGAACATTGTAAAGGAGTTACAATGATGTTGACTTTTATATCGGTCTATAGTATATCCAAATCGCAATTTGGAATAAATGTTATGTTTGGACATCAACTATGAAATTTGTAAAAGTACAAGCTTCAGATAGTTGTTGTTTCTATTACAGATGTCAAATATATATGATTTGGATTGTTTAGCTCATAACTGAGCCACAACATGTGTTTCTTGTGTTGCAGATTCCATTCATCTCATCTGAGATGAAATTGGTTTAAATCTTGCGAGCAATAAAAACTTGATCTCACCAATAATCCATATGTATACTTTGACATTGCAATATCCTTTCGATAGAAGATCAAAAGTGAAAATTGAAAGATGTAACTCACCAATATAGGAAAAAGTTCCTTATCTACTAGAATAGCATCATTCCCATAGTGTGGTTGATGCTAACACTTGACCAATATATATTAAGTTAATATTTGATTGGCTTTTAGTGCTAGTGGAAGATTGTTGGAGTAAGCCCTAATAGTCAATCTATATTGATTGCATTTGGCTTTGTATCATGATATTAATATAAATATATATTGTGAATATATATATAATATTAAGGCATTTATTTGTTGATTTTGTTTTGTTTCAAAATAACAAAGTCCCTAGAATAGTTAGTCCCTTTAATGGAACATTAAGTATAACTTAATTGTGAGACCCCATTAAACATAAGGACACTATTTTTAAAAAAATTGTAGTCAAGTTTTATTGTGAAGTGGGATATCATTAAAGCATAGAGACTATTATGTGGATAGACTGATGATCACATCTCACAGATCATGGATAAAGAGTTATTAAGTCTTCACGTAGATATAAATATTAGGAGTAATATTTATATTGGATTGACCCATCATGAGAATACTACATAGTAAAAGTTATGAAAGTTTCATAAGATATTCTCATAGTGATAGTGGTGTATTCCACCCTTTGACCTGAAACCACTATGTACCCTAGCTGTTGGAGTCGAGTGCTTCATCACCATTCAAACGTTGTCTGTAACAAGATGACTATAAAGTTGGTTGATGGGTACTCCACGAATCATGCTGAGGGACATGAGTAACTTAGATGGAATTTTCCCCTCCTACATAACAGGAGAAATATCTACCGGCCCAATATTGAACTGGACAAGGATGACATGTTATGTCTTGTGTTCAATATAGACATGATGACAAAAGAGTAATTAACACGTGAACATTATCACAGAAATGTTTCGTCATATCACATGACATTCTCGTCAATTGGGTAGAATTAATGTGTTCCTAGATACCGCTCACTGTTTATAATATTAAATATGTGATTTAATATTATTGCCAACGTTTTGAGAACCTATAGAGTCACACACAAAGGACAGATAGCTGAGAGAAAAAAATAAGTAAGACTTATTTATAAAATAATGAGTGAAACTTATTAGTAATTAAATAATTACGTATGACTTATTATTTAATTGTGAAAATAGAGAAACACGGTCCACCGTAAGGTACGGTAGGTTTAAGAGAGATATGATGCATTGTAAGGTACGGTGTATTTAAGTGATTGACTTGATGACCACACAAGTGGTTCTATAAATAGAACACTTGTGCTGAAACATTTTAGTTGTTGAAACGCTTAACCTAATTCACGAGAGTAAACCTAGCCGCCGCTCTCTAAACCTAATCTCTCTGAATCTCCGTTGAAATTGTCTAGCACCGGTCATCGGATAAGTTCTGTTCGTGTGGACTGAGTAGAGGCATTGCTGCTTTGCTTTTCTCGTGATCAGAAACAATTCTGCTACAAAGGTTCTGCGCTTCAAGAAGTAAACACATAATCCTTAAAGTGTTTAAGAATGTGTTCTTGTTGATTTGTGATTAATGATTTAATCAAGATCTGTTTTCAGTGGGATTTGTTCTGCTAAGAGGATAAATTTTTGAAAAACCCCTCTTAAAATCCCTTCACTATATACTCCTCCTGTTTCAATTTTATATTCACTTATCTCCTGCTCTAGATCTTAATGTCTCACAAATATCATAAGATCCACCTTAATCTCTAACCTCCGATATTTCCCTTAGAAAGATAAGTGTTGGTGTAAGCCCTAGAGGCCAATAGTTTATGTTAAACTTATGTTATGTATCATGAATTTTATTATTAAATAATATATAACATTCTTTATTATATTTGTTATAAGATTAATAAAGTCCCTAGTATAGATAGTTCATGTAATGGAATATTAAATGTGTCTTAATCATGAGATTACATTAACGTAAAGAACGCTATTCTCAAATGTATATGTAGTCAAGCTTTAATATAAATTGGGATAATAATAAAGCACGAAGACAATTATGTATGTAGACTGATGACCACATCTCATGGGTCATGGATATGAGATATTAAGTATATACATAGTTATAAATATTAGGAGTAATATTTATACTGGATTGACCCACCGTGAGAATACTACATAATATGTTTTGAAAATGTCATAAGATATTCTCACACCGATAATGTGTATACCACTCTTAGACCTGAAAGCACTATGATCCCTAGATGTGGACTCAAGTGCATTATTGTCATTTAAACGTTCTGTAACAGGATAACCATAATGTTGGTTAATGGGTACTTGACGAATCATGCTGAGGGACATGAGTGTCCTAGATGTAATTTATCTTTAGGATATATATCTTTAGGCCTCTTGATGAAATATGACTGTAAAATTGCATGATCATGCCGAATTAAGTCAATATGAGATACTGGTCTTATTCATTATTCAATATATTTTGGAAAAATATAAATATTGATCTATACAAGGGTGACAAAATCCATGTCCTGTGATCAATATAGATATGAGGGCAAATGAGTAATTGTACACATGAACATTATCATGGAAAAGGTTTCGTCACATCACTTGACATTCTTGTCACTTAGGTAGCAGTGATGTGTTGCTGGATACCGCTCACTGTTTATAATATTAAATATAAGATTTAATATTATTGCTAACGTGGCAAGAACCTATAGGGTCACACACTATAGAACAGTCAAAAGGAGAAAATATAAGTAAGACTTATAAGATGAGTGCATTTAGCAAATAACGTTAATTAGTTAGCACAAGTTAAATGCGCTAATGGGCTCACGAAGGCCCAGTAACGTTTTCTGACTTACATAACACACAAGGAGTTCTATAAATATAACCTTTGTGTTGAAGTCAAAGGTTACACATTTTCTGTAGAAATCCTAATTCTCCCAAACCTCTGATCGCTTGGCTAGCACAGAGATCAGAGGTATTGATAATGTCAAATTCGTAATGATCGAAGGAAAGGAAATTGAAATTTTTATTTCGCAGTCTGTTTTGGTAATCGATTTCCCTTCAATAAGCTAATAAGATGATATCATGCTCCGATAATGTGTGTTTGCAAATTTAGTTAGCCAAATGGAGGGCTTCAAATCGCCATTGCTTGACAAGAGAGCCTTGTGCTTCATTGGCCGGATTCCGTATTGCGGGACTTTAGTCTATGCCTTACATTGTTGAACGAGTAATTTTGTTTGCTGGATGAAGGATTAGATTCCCCTTTTTGAGATTATTGCTTGCACCTTTCACTCTTTTGCTTTAATTAGTTTCACATTTACGTTGGAAATATAGTAAAATTACAAGCAAATAATACAAACTTAGTTCTAACTTATTTACGAGAATTCGAGTTTTTTCATAAGGTTTCTTTCAAAATAAGTTGGTAAATATCATGAATTGTATAGGTAAATTAACGTTCATTTGACACTTATCAATCTTTTATATCGGTCAAGAAAAATGACAATAAAATTGATTTCTCACCTTGGCTATAGAACTTGGCCATTAGTAGAATAGTTTGTTTCATCTTCAATAAAGAGTGTTTCCTTTATTTTCCTTTCTTCTGAGTTCTAAGAAGACCCATCGTATGTGTTGTTGTGTCCATGACCTTGTGATACACCATTCCCGATTTCGTATTTGGAAAAGGGTTTTTTGTTGGGCTAACAATTCCACATTGTCTTTGACTGTGATCACCAATGATGAGATACATTCTTCTATAACGGCTTTGGCTACCCTTATATTATCCTTAGGCGAAGGTTTTCATTCATTATATGGGTAAGGTCGACTTCTAGCTGTTAGAAATTACTACTTGATCTTTCCCCCCAAATTTGGAATAAGAACTTTGGGATATTCAAATATTATGTACAACAATGTATTGTTGTACCAAATCATGTATGATTATTCCCACCATAAAAGCCATACCGCCTCTAATGTCAATATATATTGAAACCTTGGTAGTGGATAGTGTATCAAATAGTGATATTTTATTTGCTCGTTTTTTTCTTGTGAGAATTAAGCTAATATGGATTTAGGCTACCAAACCTGCAAGAAAAAATTCGTTCTTTTCCCAAATATTATGAATCTTGTAGGTTTAGAGAATGATATCATGGTAATCTCCATGACGGAGAAAGGATCGGTATTAACGACCATCTCTGTGATCCTTTTATTGGCTAATTTAAACCTTCCCTTTTTAATATCCTTTTTAATGGCTTTCTGAAAGACAATGCAATTAGATATGGTGTGGTTACATATTACCTTTGAATTCCTCCGCGGGGGGAATTTTGTGACCATCAAATAGCCAAATATTTTTATCCTTAAGGTGAAGTAAAATCGATTGCATCAAAAACAGCGGAATAAAAAAATCGATTTTCTTTCCTTGGATGATTAAGAACTTGACATGATCAGTGATTCAAATGTTACCTCGAAATGTGCATACAAGAATCTCGATCCCAGCTAAGCAAGCAGCAAAGCCTCTACTAGTCCACACGAACGGTGCTCCTGCAATTCCCGGTGCTAGCCAAGCGATTAGAGGTTTGGGATAATTAGGGTTTTTGAACGTGTAACTAATACTTCAACACAAGGGTTCTATTTATAAAACTCCTAGTGTGCTCTGCAAGTCAGAAATCACTATTGGGCTTCTGTAAACCCAATAATGAGTTTAGTCTTTTGCTAACAAATTAGTGTTATTTACTAAACACACCCATCATATAAGTCTTACTTATATTTCTCTTTTGACCGTTCTTTTGTGTGTGACCCCGTAGGTTTTAGTCACGTTGGCAATAATATTAAATCCAATATTTAATATTATAAACAATGAGCGGTATCTAGCAACACATCATTGCTATCCAAGTGACAAGAGTGTCAAGTGATGTGACGAAACAATTTCCATGATAATATTCATGTGTACATTTAATCTTTTGATCCTGAAATATACTGAATAACGAATAAGTCCAATATCTCATATTGACTTAGTTCGGCATGGCCATGCAACTTTATAGTCATATTTCATCAAGAGGCCTAAAGATATGTCTCCTGTTATGAGGAGGAACAAATCCTATCTAGGACACTCATGTCCCTCAGCATGATTCATCAAGTACCCATTATCCAACATTATGGTTATCCTTTCACAGACAATGTTAGAATGACAATAAAACACTTGAGTCCACTTCTAGGGATCATAGTGGTTTCAGGTCTAAGAGTGATATACACAATTATCATTGTGAAAATAACTTATGATATTTTCATAACATACTATGTAGTATTCTCACGGTGGGTCAATCAAGTATAAACAATACTCCTAATATTTATACTTATGTATAGACTTAATATCTCATATCTATGACCCATGAGATGTAGTTATCAGTGTACGTACATAATAGTCTCTATGCTTTATTATTATCTCAATTCATATTAAAGCTTAACTACGTATACATTTAAGAATAATGTTCTTTATGTTAATGTAATCTCATGATTAAGTCACGCTTAATATACCATTACATGAACCATCTATTCTAGGGACTTTAATAATATTACAACAAATATAATAAAGAGTATCATATATTATTTAATAATAAAAGTCATGATACAAATAACTTTTTCTTTTCCTTTGGTTGATCTAAAGGCATGGCAAATATAGCTTTGTAATAATGTGATGTTAAAGGTATACCATGCTTTATATTTTGATGAACTTGTGTCTTTTCCTTTGGTTGATCTAAAGGCATGACAAATATAGCCTTTTCCTTTCAGGATTTCATCTGTTAGAATATATGCCATTGGATCGGCTAAAATGTCAACATAAGAATCCTTTTTTTTTAATGCTAGAGACTAGATGTAGACCTTTCCCTTGTCTGACAAATTTCTCTTTGAGTTGTGGATGCATTCCATTGATGTCCGTTGATGCATATTCAACGCTAGGAAATTGAACTCATAATTCCTCAACCATTTTTCTGAATCTCTCAATGAAATTACATCAACTAAATCATCCACTTGTTGTTTTAGATTCATTAGATTGACTATTGTAACTTCAGGTTGAGGACAATAGAACTTCTACCTCTTCATGTCTTCACATGTTTGGATTAAGTTTTGTGGGAGATAACAATACCATGTAAACATTGTTTTTGTTAATAAACGTAACAATTCTAATTTATGGAATTCATTATGGTTTCCTTTACTGTATCACGTAATGAACCTTCTAATATGATCTGTGGTTGATTTGCCATCTTCCCCAAAAAGTTAGCAAAATCTGAAGTTTTATAACTTTTTGGCAGAGGCACCAATATATATACCCATTTAGAAGTTTCAGTTGTATCAGAAAGTACCTTTTGGTTGTATTGATTATGAGGTTTGGATCCATTAATTACGGACCTATAAGTCTTTCGTTGTTTGCAACTGGTTGCCTCCACACATTTTCAAGAGGGTATTGGAAACAGGGTTGGTCCTAAAATTGAGATGGGTAACTCTCATTTGGCTGCTTTTGGTTCGACTTACAATTATTTCTTAAATGAGATCCTTGAACCACTAAAGTATTATCCCAATGATGAGGATTCACAATCCATGGTTGATCAACGCCATAACCAACGGCTAACCTAGATGTCATCAAACCCACCAAAGGTGGTACACATAAATTAGGTATTGAAAGGTATGTTGCCGAATTAGCCAATACATGTGCCTCGTATTCGTATCCTTCCGCGAATGACATGTTTGCTTGCATATTAATTTCATAAGACGAAAATTGTGACATGCTAATATGTTCTACTTCCTAGGGTGACCTCATTGCCATATGTATCTATCCATATTGAAGGTTGCCATGGTTTAAAGTATCATTCATTACCGGGTGCCTAGACCGAGAATGAGAAGTAGAAGGTACTAGTTTTGTATAGGAATCAACTTAACCTCTCAGGGTCCTACCGATCCAATATGTGTCTTTCTTATATTAACAGTGTCTATACGACTTTGGTTTGCCGATACTCCTAATGGAGTATTGATAAGTGCTCAAAAGTGATATAATTCTTGTGTTAAATTAGGCATTTTAGTGACTTGTTAAGCAAGTTATCTAAGGGAAAGCTACCAATTGTTGTACTTTTACCATTTATGCTTTACATGCCTGATTCCACCTCATTTATGCAGGAAATGACAAGCAAGGAACAAGAAAGAAGCTCATGAACAAAAGCCTGCACGCTTAAGCGACCTCAGCTCGCTTAAGTGTGAGAGTTCCAGAGAGCAACTCTTCTGCACGCTTTCAGGACGCTCCCAGCACGCTTCCAAGATCCAAGACACACGCTTAAGCGACCTCAGCTCGCCTAAGCGTGTAAGCTCTAGAGAGCACCAGAATTTGCATGCTTCCACCACGCTTAAGCGTGGTCCTTCATCTGTAGTGGATAAGGCACACGTGGCAGTTCCTGAATGGCCAACGGAAGATATTTTGGGTGCACGCTTACGCGATCGTAGCAAGCTTAAGCGTGCTGGCACGAATTTTTCCCATATAAATAGTTTTCTTCTCTCTTTCCACATTATCTTTTTACTGTTTTATTACATTTTTCTGGTTTTAGAGAGAACTAAGGCTTTTCTAGAGAGAGAAACACAAAGCAAGGTGATTAATAGTAGATTCAACCCAAGATTTGTTGAGACATCATGAGTCTAGGCATGCAATCTTCATCTTTTCTTCATCCTTTGCAAGCTATCATAGGCATATGTAGCTACATCTAACCTTGTGGGTTTTGAGGTATTCAAACAAGCTATTATGTAAACTCTTGTTCTTTTAATATATGGTTCTAGGTTATTTATTCAATATTGTTGTTATTCTTGCATTTAAAGCTTTATAGAGATTTGAAATGATATTGATAAATACTTTTGGATTTAAGAATAGAATAACAATCTATCTAAGTTTTCACTCTAGACATAGATGTTAATATTTGATAATCCCTTTAATCTATAACTTAATGCTTTTGGATCATTTAATAGATTAGGAAATCATCGATTAAATGATCCAATCAACTTTGTGATCGTTTAAATAGTTTTGAAAATCGACATTTAAACGATCCCTTAGAAATAACGATGTCATTTGGACACGAATGATATTGTTGAGTGATTATGATAATATCGTTTAAAAAGTTAGAATCCATTATTTGATCGAGAGATTGCAGCTGTTACGCTTGGTTGAGTGTCTCTGACCCCAAGCGAAATAGCTCTATCTCTTATCTATTTTATTTTATGTTGAATAGTTAAATTAGTTTTAAACAAACAAACATTATACCCAAACACTTAAGATGATAGTTGATGTTAAAATGCTTATGAGATATGCTAGTCCCTGCAGAAATGAACCTGTTATACTCACGTATAAATAGTCTTATGACATGTAAAAATCTTACATCAAGTATTAAGGGCAGAATTGTAACCAAAATTGGCTCATATGGCCTCCGACACCTTGTCTTATTTAAAACCTCATTGCGAACCATGAATTTAAATAGTGTCAAAAAATTATTGAGATACTTGATATATGATGTCATGTAACCTCGTGTTAATTTGCTGTCAACGAAATATGTTGTCGTTACAACTGAAGTCTCAAGTGTATCAACTGGTTGTGCTTAAAAAATGTTACGAGGAGGCATAAATGTAGACATTCCCACTATTTGTGAATGCTTGTTTGATCGAGGTTGTTCTAAACTTCTAGTTGCTGATGGTGACATTTGATCTATAATGTTAAGACTATTTTCTAATCAACACTACAAACATAGTCTTGAACTGGGGAACTAACTTTTCGGTGGTAAATGATGTATTCTTCCACCGGGAGTGCCGAATTTGTTGGTGGAGTAAGAATTTAGTCGATATTCAGGTGATTAACATTGAGGGAGAAATTGTGTCCCTCTTCAGTAAAGCATCAAGTACAATTATTTTTAGGGTTTTGAGTTACTAGACTAAGAAGTGGATAAAAATGATAGATACATGCAAATTGGTAAAGAGATAAAAAATAATGAAATAAGCTTTGTGTTTAATTGGATGTCCTTTTACGATGTACAATGTGAATACTAATAGGAAAAACTATCACTACTAGCCAAAGGATGTGGCTTACAATGTCTGATCTTTGCTCGATTAATTTCACGGGTTGTACATAAGTTTCCCCTGTTGAGGGAATCTCGGTGTCCCACATTCATCTCCCAACTTCCTCTTTCACGACATGATATGTTGACACATATGAATCATGTATTCTTCAAACATGGAGACATATTTGTATCGGATATGTATCTAATATCGATACTCCCCTTAGACTCACAGATACTCGTTGATACGTACGTACACAGGAAATATCGGAATTAATTTTTTATAACTTTAAAAAATATTTTATCGGATACTTATATGATACTCCAAAGATATACTTAGATAATTAGAAAATATTTCACAAATATGCATCTTAGAAATGATGAAGAGTAAAAAGGCGTGACAACATTGTGAGAATGCAATGAAGTTGTATAAGATTCAATCAAATATGTGAATCAAAAGAATTGTCTCTTGATGAACCAAACTTAAAAATTATATTTTTTGTGGATGAACGTAATGAGAGAGAGGAGAGTTAATCAGTCAACATTAGACAAAACTCGTTCAGAGTTATTTTAACTATGATTTTGTTGATATCTTAACATATCAATGAAAATATAATATGATTTATACAAAAACTATACATTTTCTATTTTGATCACAATTATTATATTTTGTAAATTGTCATATTTTTAGTTATATATTAATGAAGAATAATCAATGCATATTATAAGTATTTTATATGCATGTAAATTTTATTGTAAAAATTTATTAACGTTACTTTGCCGTGTTGTTTTCTAAATTTTAAAATTTACGTGTATCCGCTTAAATGTATCGTATCATACTCGCATATGTACTACGTATTCAGACTTCATAGATTGACACAATCCATGGTGCGCAACTCCCCACAATCATGCCTCCCCTCTCATCGTCCTCAATGGTTAGTGGTTTATGAACATGGAGCGTGAGTTTTAAGCTTCATTATCCAATCCTAACGAGCTTTAATTGAGTCAGAGATTTCTCAGACCCACATTCCTGGTTAGTAGATTTGAGAAAGAATCAGGTTGTAATAACTCGATTGTCCTAACTTTTGCCTAACTTCCCATTGGCTAGACACTCTCATCAACCAAGTTACAATCGCCTATTTATCGATGTCAATTAACCAAATAATTATTTTTAGGTGCAAACAACATTTGAAAGAAATTGATCAAAACTATCTAAACATGAATCAATTTATGTTTAACTCACTTTTAATAAAAAATTAATTTACTTAAAATCAATTTTCATTACCGTAAATTAAATACACACTTAAATCTAAGTTGATTTGACGTCTTTTGAGCTTATATGAACTTATCTACCAACATAAATCATTTTTAAAGGTGTTTGTGTAAATCAATAAAAATAGTTTATTACAGTTACATAAGTTGTTTATGTCGATTCTTCAAACAAAAAAGTTGTTTATGCTCTCACAATCGACTTAAAATTATTTTTTTGACATAGTAAATCAACAAAATCACTTAACATTCAACACACTTTTAACATAAAGGAAAAAAACTTTGATATATTGCTTTTCATATTAGTTCTTAACTAAATTCACTATAATTTTCTTAAATCTATAATTTTTACAAAAGTTTATAATATTAAAAAAAAACTTTTATATGTGTTTAATCCCTACAAATAGGGGTCATTTAAAAAATGGTCCCTGTATTTCTTAATCCTGACATTTTGCCCTGCTAAAATTTAATCACTTAAAATTTGGTCTCTCAGCCCAGTTAATTACTGTCACGTCCCTGTAATTACAAACGTGAAATTACAAAAATATCCATATAATTAGTGACGTGAAAGTGATTAAGTGGAGAGAGGGACGAAATTTTAAGTGATTAAATCTTGACAGGACAAAATACCAAGATTAAATACAGGTAAATTTTTAGATGACCCCTATTTACAAGAATTAAACACATATAAAAGCCAAAAAAAAATATTTTTAGTGAAAAACCATACGAAAAAACATCCAAGAAAATGCATCTTTATTTTATCCATAAACAGTTTTGTTAAAGAACCAAACACATGGACATAGGAGTAGGGTTCTAATTTGAGCTTGTCACTGTTACTCACCACACGAAGCTTTCACTTTACTGAACCTAACAAGACAACTTCCATCTTCACTCTTCCAACAATAAGGTATCATTCAAATCTCAGATCTCGTTTTCTTTCGATTCGTTAACGTTGTTTGTTTCTCACACATGTCATGTTCTTCAATAAAATGTACTTTTTCTCATCTTCATTTCAATTTCAATTTAGGGTTTCGATTTAGGGTTTGATTTTGTGATGATTGATAGATTAGAACCTGTATGAATTTCTGGGTGTTTTTTTTTATATACATTTCTGTTGAATTTTGTCATTTTCATTTCAATTTAGGGTTTGATTTTGTGATGATGATTGATTAGAACCATAAGTATTTCTGGGTCAGTTTTTTTTACACCAGATTCAGATCATTATGTACATTTATATTGATTTTTGCTTGAAAATTAGGGTTGATTTCGTTTTTTCCCCAAAAATATGTTAGGTTAAAGGGTATTATACATGGTGGATTCATTCGCTTGCAGAAAAATGCAGTCTTTCTAGGTAGAAAGTCATTCCCAATGTTTCATTTGTGTATTATAATTTTCATTTTTTTTTTTAGGTTTTAATTTGATTTTTTGGAAGATAGGCTAAAATGTGATTTTTTATGGATAGAATTTTTCTAGCATAAGTTTCATGTTGTGTTGCTTAGGATTGCAAAGTAAATTTTTGCTTGTGAAGCCTTGCTATTTTTGACTTCAAACAAATCACTGTGTTATATTCAATTTCATTTTATTTGGTGTAGCTTGAATTTTGTTTTCATTCGTACAGTAGTACCATAGCTAAAATAGTGACTCAAGATTAGACCATGAGGACTTTCTTGGTGTTACTTCCTAGATTATTAGATGTAGATAGCCCTGTTTTTGGGTCTGTTCAGTAAATTTGAATTGAGCTAGATGTAGATAGCCGTGTTTTGGGTCAGGTCATAGTAAATTTGAATTGAGCAAATGTAAGGAGAGAACAAGTAAGACATTAAGAATTTAGTTATCGCTTGTCAATTAGTAGTTTATTTAGTTTGTGATTAGAAATATATTCTTCATGTTATAGGCGATTGATTCTGTTAACTAGCCTTCTGGATCAAATTACAACGCAAGACTGTTGTGCTTGTGGTATGATTTTAATGAAATTTGGGAATTTATATATTTTTTTTCGTGTACATTATATTCTGCAGTTAACTTTTCTAACATTCTAGATGTTTAAACTGTAAGATTAAGAGCAATTAGAATCTTAAGTTTCTGGACATGCTATACGTACTTGGTGTGAGGATTGGATGGTTGTAGACTTGTAACTATAAGAAAAATGGATAATCTTTCAACTTTCAAATAAAGAAAGAGCTGTGTTATATTCAAGGTTCATTTTATTCGTTGCAGCTTCAATTTTTTTTTCATTCATATAGTAGTATGATAGTTGAAATAGTGAAATGTTGAGACTCTGGGTTCAAGATTTGATAATGAGGACTTTCTTGGTGTAACTTCCCAGATTTCAGGGCATAGATAGCTGCGTTTTGGGTCAGTTCATAGTAAATTTGAAATGGGTAGATGTAAGGAGAGGACAAGTATGACTCAATTAGGTTATTTGTTGTCACTTGCTAATTAGTAGTTAGAAATATATTCTTCACGTAGGCAATTGATTCTGTGAACTGGCCTTCTGGATTAAATTACCATGCATGACCCTTGTGGTATAATTTTTATGAAATCAGGGAACTTATATATTTTTTCTTATAAATTGTATTCCCAGTGTAAACTGTTCTGGTGTTCTAGATGTTTAAACTGCATTTAGAATCATTAGTTTTTGGACAGGCTATACATGGAGAGGGGATTGGATGGTTGTAGAATCCATTCATGACCCTTGTGGACTTGTGGTATAATTTGTATGAAATCAGGGAACTTATATTTTTTTTTTCTTGTAAATTATATTCCCAGAGTAAACTGTGCTGGTATTCTAGATGTTTACACTGCATTTAGAACGCTAGTTTCTAGACATGCTATATGTGGAGTGGGGATTGGGTGGTTGTAGAATTGTAATAATTATAGAATGTTCTAGGTCTAAGAAACCTCATTCCCACAGTTTCATTTGTGTACTTTTTTTTTTTTGAACAAAGTTTCATTTGTGTACTAAATGTCTTTATTTCTATTTTTTATGAGGTTTTAATATTTGTTTAGATGATTTACACATGATATGCAATAAGGAGATTAGTTGATTAATCAACTTTTTCTGACATAAGCTTCGGGCGACTTAGGATTGCAAACTAGGGGCCTGTTTACTTTCTAAAAGCATTTTCATTTTCTATTTTCTAAATTATGTCTTTATTTTGAATTGCTAACAAGGGGATAGAAGACTCATGATAGAGAGAAGATAGAAGCTTAGCTAGTGAGAATGCATTTGTAGAAACCATAAAACATTGTTGTCATTTTCAAAATTCTGAAAATGCTGTCTGTTTTAAGAAATTATAAAAGAAAATGATAAGTTGAAGTGAAAACATGAAACATGAGACGTAAACCGGCCCTAGATTTTGCTTGTGAAGCCTTGGTCTTTTTGAATTCAAAGTAATCGCTGTATTATATTGTATCCAAATTCATTTTATTTGTTGCAGCTCCGTTTTTGGTTTTTCATTCATATACAGTAGTAGTGTAGTACTATAACTGAACAGTGGAATTTTGAGACATTGGTTTAAAGATTAAACCACATATAGATAGCTGTGTTTTGGGACAGTTCATAGTGAACTTGAAGCGAGGAGATGTAAGAAGAGGACAAGTGTGACTCGAATAGGCTATTAGTTGTTGGTTGCCAATTAGTAGTTAGAAATATATTCTTCACTTTGCAGGTAATTGATTCTGTGAACTGGACTTCTGAATCAAATTACCATGCAAGACCCTTGTGCATGCGTTATGATTTTAACGAAATTAAGGAACCTATATTTCTTTCCTGTATATTATATTCCAGAGTTAACTTTTCTAACGTTCTAGATGTTTAAACTGTAATATTAAGAGCAATTAGAATATTTAGTTTTTGGACATGCTGTATGTGGAGTGAGGATTGGATGGTTGTAGACCTGTAATTATAGAATGTTCTAGGTCTAAGAAACTTGAAAAGAGAGACCATGTTTTCCTTGTATTATAAATTAATATCTTAAAAGCAGTGGACCATGTTTGGATGAGTTTTTTTCCTGAGAAAGTCCCAAAAACACTAAAATTCCACCAAGCATGAACATCATCTGAAATGATACAAGTATTTAATTTGATTGCTAGAAATTAAAGTATGTAATGGCACATTGCTTTTAGCAGTTGACATTTTTTATAAATTGAATATGTTTCGAACATGCTTCCACTCCCATGTGCTTGATCACACACATTCTCGGTGTTTTATTTTGCACTGAATGCCACCTTGATTGAACTTTTTTGAAAGCTTGCAGGTTCTGTGTTAATTTCGATTCTGTTGACAGAAATCGTGTCCATCCGTCCCTCCATTGGCGTTAGCTATGCTACCCACTGCAGCCAAAGAGGCCCAATTACGTGAGAGCAACAGTCAGAAAGTCCACCCTCAACCAATGGAAGAAGCTACGAACCAGAATCCAGAAGCCGTGGAAACCCTAGTATCTAAAATTTTTACAAATATCTCCTCTCTGAAATCAGCTTATATCCAGTTGCAAGCTGCTCATACTCCTTATGACCCCGATAAAATCCACACTGCTGATAAACAAGTTATTAGTGAGCTGAAAAATCTATCTGAACTCAAGCATTTCTACAGGGAGAACAATCCAAAGCCAGTGTGTGTTTCTCCTCAAGACTCGCGTTTAGCTGCAGAAATTCAGGAGCAACAGAGCCTCCTGAAAACGTATGAGGTCATGGTTAAGAAGTTTCAGTCTGAAATTCAGAATAAAGATTCAGAGATCCATCAGCTGGAAAAGCAGATAGAGGAGGCTAGTCAAAAGAGGGCAAAACTAGAAAAGAATCTGAAGCTTAGAGGTTTGTCGGCTAAAGAATCAGAAGATGGAAATGGGTTTTTCCCTGTTGATCTAACTCCGGATCTCTTTACATCTTCTGTGGAAGCAGCTGCGAAAGCAGTTCATGATTTTTCTAAACCTTTGATCAACATGATGAAAGCAGCCGGGTGGGATCTTGATGCTGCTGCCAACTCAATTGAACCGAATGTTGTTTATGCGAAGAGAGCTCATAAGAAATATGCATTCGAGTCTTACATATGCCAAAGAATGTTTGGTGGCTTCGAGCAAGAAAGCTTCTCTGTCAAATCAGACAATATTACAGTCAATAAAGAGAGCTTCTTTCACCAATTTCTTGCTTTAAGGGAGATCGACCCTTTGGACATGCTAGGTCAGAATCCAGATTCCCTTTTTGGGAAATTCTGCAGGAGCAAATACCTAGTGGTAGTTCATCCAAAGATGGAGGCGTCGTTTTTTGGAAATCTAGATCAACGAAATTATGTGATGGGTGGAGGACATCCAAGAACTCCTTTTTACCAAGTTTTTCTAAAACTAGCTAAGTCAATTTGGCTTTTACACAAATTGGCTTATTCTTTTGAGCCAAATGTCAAGGTATTTCAGGTTAAAGGAGGGAGCGAGTTCTCCGATGTTTACATGGAAAGTGTGATCAAGAATCTGATAATGGAAGAAAATGATGAAAAGCCGAAAGTTGGATTGATGGTTATGCCTGGATTTTGGATTGGTGGAAGTGTGATTCAGAGTAAAGTTTATCTCTCTGGTATGAAGGTAGCTGAATGATTCTTGAAAACAGGCATGCTTTTCAGCAAATCCAAATCCATTTGGTTGTATGTGCTTTGTTTCATTTTCTTATCTTGTAAGATAATGTCGTCGTTGTTTGTAATTTTTAAGATCCCTTTTAGTGCTTGTAAGATTACATGCTGGATTCCAGGTCTCTTGTTGCAACTCTAACAGTATATGTGGGAGGGATATTGGAAGGTGTATAAAAGTTTTTCCTTTTATTTATGAATTTCATTGCTTTGGGGAAAGAGATTCATGTGTTCATTGTTCACAACAAACTGCATTAAACCAATCAAAGAGTGATATATTATCACTTCAAAATGCAAGTGAAGTGATATTCATAGGACTAAATTGATGGTTAACTCATAACTGCTCAAAGATTTTTGTATTCATTCAAAGTTGGTTGACTTAGTTCACCGAATCTATGTGTACTCTGTATATTTATCTAATATGGGAACTCTGAGGAGCATATATTATTGTGATGTGTAAAAAATGTATTAGATATTACACTTGGTGAGAATATGTTAAGCAATCGATTTATGAGACAAACAAAAAGAGAATAATCACGCAAGAGTAGTTTGAATTATATTGGACTTCCTTTATGTTAAATTCTACATCTTTCTAAATATACACTTTACCCGTCCTACAATAATCGATCTATTTAGTTGTTTTACACATATTAAGAGTAATGTATAAATGAAATAGAGAGGATGTACATTTACTACATTATCCTTATCAAGTATTGAATTGGAAATGGTGCATGTATTTTTTAAGGGGGATGTGGTGCATGTATTGTTAATTAGGAGTGTCCACAATTAACACCAAATAAACGATTATGATATATTTGTTACATCCCCAACTCTTGTAAGTAAACTAGCAGTGCTAATTAAAAGGTAGGTTGAACTTTTATTTGATTTATAACAAGTGTAGAATTTGTCTAATTTGTAAGTAAAATTATTTTTACTAAGAAATATGGTTAACCAAAAAAAGTATAACGCTAATGCTATGGAATACTACATATTTGAAAAAGATAGTCAAATGAAAGGTATTAAAGAGAAAAAACTTAACAGGGTAAAGATTAAATGACGAGAAACTGTTTAAATATTTTAGTAAAATAAGTACACCATGGGATTTATTTTATTGTATCAATTAGTGAGTAAAAAAATTGAAGGTTGTAAAGTGTTGAAAATAAAGTGGAAAAAATAAGAAAGAGAGCAAAGAAAACATTTTGGAAGAAGGAAGAAGAAAATGATGGAAGAAAGAAGAACGATGAAGAGAGACAGCACTTAAATGGTCTTTAAGAATGAGAGTGGTAAAGTTTGCTCAAAAATGGAAGTTAAAAAGAGTGGTAAAATTTGCTCAAAAAAAGAAAAGAAAAGAAAGTGGCACAATTGTTTAACAGTAACTAGTTGACATAATAGTACAAGACATAACATCACAACACAAGGCAAAACAATACAGGATAAATTTTTATGGCGTTGAATAATTTTTTGTTTTAGATGATTTTTGGAGGACGAAATGCTATTTTGGTATTTTAGACAACTTATACGTGGGGCAAAAAGTTGTGCGGTAGTTTGCTGAAGGACAAAAATATTAGTTTTTGTCCTGTCCCTTGCTTCCAATTTGTCCTGTATCTAACACAGTTTTACAAATTAAACACTGGACAACTGAAGTTGTTCTATCCTATTCTCTAATTTTTTAGCAAATCAAACGTATCCTTAAAGTTCAAAACAGAAAGAAGTGGAGGGAAAATAACAATGAAAATGAGGGACATTTTAGGGAGTTGAATCATAGTTTCTACTTTTAAATTAAACTAAATTGATAATTGATTTCAACTAGATAGGATATGCTCCAATTATTTCCTGATGTTTTATCACCTACCAAATCAAAACCATTTAATGAACATTTGAAGAAAAAAAAATACTAGATATAAGTTGAGTTGGTGGTAATAGAATGGAGCAGAGTCCATGATGTCTAGATTTCATCGCTACTTATTGATTTTTTTTTGAAACAATTAGTTAGGAATAATTGTTGCTACTTGTTTTTTTTTTTCTTTTAAATTTAATTTTGAAAATATGGAAGTATATTATTTGTGAATTTGATCAAAAATGGGCTTACGTTGGATAAAAGAAAAATTGTTCTACACACATCTCACAAGGCTTTAAAAGACCGAAATACCTCTGCGGCAGTTAACTGCCGAGGAAAAACAATACAGTAGGTTCTGCATGATTGAACCAAACCATTTTCGAGCAGTTTTTACCTGTAATTCAACCAGAGCATTTCCAACAGGCAATATTATTCGTACAACATTTATACTCGGTCATAAACAAGAAAAATGCATTATCTTTTACGGTTATCCATAATTAAATCAATCCGACATAGAGTTTAAATTAAACGAATGTTTAAAATTCACCAAAACATTAAAAAGTGTCCATAATTAAACAATACATTACAACACATTACATATCGTTAAATGAAATCTCTAGTGACATTTTATGCAATTGCAAATGGAACGGACATACATATATAAAATATTATCTTCCACCATATTCCGAAACATAAATCCAACATCGCTATCATCCTGAATAAGCCAATGCATATAGCTTGCCGTTCTCCACGCGTGTTCATCTCTATCTTCTCCTAGGTCTATGCAACACATTTGACCAAATAAGTGATGTGTATATGGTTTTGAACCGACGTGCGCAAAATAAGCGTTAAGTTGTGCTTTCAAATCATCAAGTGAGTCGGTCGACGTTATCATAACCTTAAATGTCTTCTTAAAAGCGGAGTACCTAACATGACCTTCAATTCTTACAACCTCAGACATGTTTCACTTCACAAAAAACTTTATGAAAAAATAATACATTAGGATGAAATTAAACGAAACGTAATAATCAATAAAATGTATATATAAAATGCGTAAACATTAATAACAAATAAATAAGTATTGCACTGGTTTCATCACATAAAATTCATATTATCATATAATTATATAAATTACATAATGTTAGTTATATGTTGGCCACAAAAAATTGGCGTTACAATTTCGACCCCAAAATATACGTCGGTGTAATTTCTACAAAAAAAAAGACTAACACCGAACAAAAATCACTCATTAATGACCAGGTGATTGGAGAAGATAAAGTGAAATAGATTTTTCTTCATCTTTCGCAATTACTTCAAATTGTTGCTTTGGTTTTTCGGGAGTGTCCAACAAAAAAGGGACCGCTTTGTTTGAATCTTTTTTTGGTTGCGGCTGTTTCTTTCCCTCTTCAATAATCATGAGCTTTCGTGGGCAAGAAGTGAGCGGACACCGAAGTCGACATACTTAGAAGCTTCAACATGGACGGAAGCTCCATCAGTGTTTGGTTTGGCTTCAACCTTAGGCGGTTTGACATCTCCGGAATTTTGGACAAAATTTGGTTTTGTCTCTCCCGGATCATCTTCCGCGTTGTCAACCATTACTATAATTAAACAACACAAAACTATGAATTAAACTACTAACTAATGCATAGACATCAATGCCATAATGAATTAAAAAAAATACCAAAAATAAACAAAGATTTTTTTTTTTTTGAAAATATGGCAGTAGCATTGCCATTCCTACGTTTTTCAAATTTTTTCAAGTAATCCTCGGTAGTAAGGTGTCGATAAAACTTCGACAGTAAGGTGTCGAGAACACTTTGGCAGTTAACTGCCGATCAATCCCATGACAGGGTTTACGTAAACTGACGTAAAAAATACCATAAACAACAAAAAATAAACGGATTAAAATGCTTAATGCCTGTTTTTTATTACGTCAAAATGTGTTAATACCTCCTATACAAGATGCTTCAATGATTTTGGAGCAAAATTTGATGAAAAAAATATTGGTTTTGGGGGTTTAGATGGAAGTGGTATGGAAGTTGATGAAAAAAAAAAAAGTGTGTAGGGGGAGCATGTGACTGTTCATCTGATGAAACATTTTCTCGGCAGTTAACTGCTGAAAAACCTTGGCAGTTAACTGCAGCCGTCGGCGTATTTCAGTCATTTACACGTGTTTCTCAGCCTTGTGAGATGTGTCTACCGCAATTATCTCGGATAAAAGTGGTTTTGGGCCGAGGATGGGCTTCTTGACCCGTAAACTAGGGATTTTGATCCATCGTCTTCTTTCCTTCTATTCTCTTTCCAATTCACGCTTCTTCTTCTTCTTCTTCTTCTTTCCAATTCACGTTTCTTGTTTCCTCCAGCCGAGAATTGCCGGAAACCCAAACACCGTGGTTCACTCATTTCCTCCACCAAGCACCAGCTCGCCGGAATCACTTCCTCTCGCCTCTTGTCATCAAAAGGTAAGGTAAGCTCATCGATTCTCCAATTTTTCGTTCCTTCTCCAATTGATTGTTTTAGGGTTTCAGAATTGGGGATTGTGAATTGTTTTAGGCCTTGTTCCACTTTGTAGCACTGATTTAACCTCATCCATATTCATTTGTAATAAAAAATTGCAGTGGGTTCCTTACTTTTGTTCAGGTCGAATGCTTTTCCAAAATGACTGATACATTCGTTGTTTTGTTATTCCTTCCAGATGTATCGTTTGATGAATTGTTTTAGTCAATGAAATAATTATAGATGTATTTGTTTTGCTTTTCAATTTATTCTTTTCTTTTGGAGTTAATTTGGTGGAGATTAGGTAAATATTTTATCATATTACTAGAACATTCAGCATTAAGCTTAATCAGGGTGAAACTATTATGATCAAGTTGGTGATAAGCAAGCTGCATAATTATAAACAATGACTGCTTGTCTAGCCTGAAAAGCAAAGGTTATTGTATGTTAAATTCATATTAGGAATTTAAGCTTGAGTAGAAATTTCAAAGACATGCTAGAAATTATTGAAATTTTGTGCAGTTTACATTGCTGGCTGATAATTTGTTTGTACCATTCACCAATTAGGAGTGGTTTTCTGTAATAAGACAAAGGTGTGAGACTAATTTCAAATGTGTTCTGTTTATCCAATTAGGAGTGGATATATTCATTTTTTTATTTGTTCCTCTATCTTTTGTTTTTTGGTGTTTTGTTTTACTATGAATTATATGTTTAGAAATATATAAGTTTGTTTATACTTTATAGTAGTAAATATAGCTTTCTTGTTACCTTTTATCATTTAATAACTGATTGATTTATGTTATTACTCTTTGCAGTTTCAACTTCTTTAGAAGAATTTGGTGCCAGACTCTTCCAAAATGAGGTATGTATTCTCTTGCTCGTTATTTTGTGAAATCGAGATATATTATTATCATTATTTTTAAATTTGCAGTTGTCTAACATTTTTTGTTTTCTTGTTTTTTCTTTTTGAAGCCGGCCAATGGAAGAAGATGTAAGTTACTTATTCTTTAATTATAATTTTTATCGCAAGTTTTGCATTATGATCCTGGTACGCATATCTGTTATGTTCTATTTAGTGCACATTTGGATTGACCTTGAGTTTGGCGGAATCTTGGTGACACCTTGATTTTAACAGAAGCTACACCTGGTGTTTCAACAATATCGCAGTGCCAGCATGATTTAGTCAAACTCACAGTCAAGCTAAACATTTAAGTACTCAATATGCTTTATTTGTTTCGGCCTGATTCAGAATTATTATTTTGTCATATCTATGTTTTATCATTGCATAACTAGGTAAAGGAATTTTAGTTTATGATGATTTCAAAATAGTGAACTTAGATTGAATTGCAGGTTGTTAGCAAAAAAAATGTTCTGTTAATTTTGAAAGTCAGCTTTGTGTTGTGGCTATGTCTCTTAAAAACGATATACTAATTTGTTTCTACATTGAAGTAACACTATTTTTCTTTATTGAAATAAGTTTTCCTGTCCTTTTTTTTTTTTTTTTCATTTTTATTTTATAACAAAGAGGCCTGAAGATCGGTCTTCTTTTTTCTATCTGCATGCGTCACAATGGTTCTTACTGCACTTTGACTTGAATATTAAATGGCTGTTTAAAATTGAATATGCTTTAAAATCTTGTCAAACTGATACTCTCAATTGTTACAGGCTGTCGGGAAGAATGAGGAAGAGGAATTCAACACCGGACCACTATCTGTACTCATGATGAGTGTGAAAAACAACACACAGGTATTTTTTTATATGACACTCATAGTACTGTGTGTTCTTGATCGGTGTTCAGAATGTTTTTGATGCTTGGTTTTACAAACACTTGTGCAGGTACTGATCAATTGTCGTAACAACAAAAAGCTTCTAGGCCGTGTCAGGGCTTTTGATAGACACTGCAATATGGTTCTTGAAAATGTCAGGGAAATGTGGACTGAGGTATGCAATGTTTTGTTTACATTTGAATTTACTTGTCTGCTTGTGACATAAGCTAAATGTTGTGCTTGTATGCATCAGGTGCCTAAGACTGGTAAAGGAAAGAAGAAGGCTCAACCAGTCAACAAGGATCGTTTCATCAGCAAAATGTTCCTTCGTGGAGATTCTGTCATCATTGTTCTTAGGAACCCCAAATAAGCTAGTATCTCCATCCCTCTGATTAAGTAGTTGGCTCTTGTTTTTTGGCTTTGTTTTCTTGCATTATTGGTAATGAAATATGGTTCAGAACAGGATCAAACAAATTTGTGGATCTATTTTTCAATTATGTACATGTAGTGGTGATGTATTCTCCTTTGTTATTATTTAAATTTGAAACTCAATCTCCCCCCACCACAAAAGTATAATATAATATATCAAGTACACAAACAGTTTAGGATTGCTTGCTCAAAACCTAATTTTATGGTGAATGTCCTGATACATGACAAGAGTATTTAAAATAATTTTATTCTTTGTTTCACTTATATTTTTTTAATTGTGATGGAGGGAGTGTTGATGAAAGAATAGATAATTAAAAGTTGAAAAAGCTTCTAGTAGACAGTAGCCCTATCATTGTATTATGGTTCTGATTAGTACGTGGCGCAAGATAGATAATAAAAAAAAAACATTGGCCGTTGGATGATGAAGTCCTATAGATCTTATTATATGCTATCGGTACCTATCCATCTCCCCTTCCATATTCTCTCTCCTCTCAACCCAGATCCGAAGCTATCAGATGCACAATACCGAACCACAACAAAATTATCATGATCTAGGCGATGAATGCTACTATCCATTGTTACAATGTTTTGATTCTTTAATCTTCATTTCTTCAGATTTGTTCTTTTAAAAGAAAGTATTGTTACAAGTTTAGATTTTAAAAAAATCAGAGAGAAAATTCTCTAACCTCTTCCATTTTCATCCAATATTCTCTAATCAGATTCAATGCCTCTATTCAAGATTTGAGCATTACTTTTTTGAGAGAAACGTAAACAATTAATTAAAAGTAGAATGGTGAAGGAAAAAATGGATGTTTACATGGCTGGAAAACCTGCATCAAATTTGTTGTTGACTGTTGTTATACAGCAAAAGGATGTACCTAACCGTCCAAGATTGTGTGAATCAAATCAATGATGGTGTTGATCAACTTAGCCAAGCCATCAAAGAACTAAAAAGGTTGAACAAATTTAACACCATCATCAATGATAAAGTGTTGTGGCACATAAGTAACGTTGAGACATGGGTTAGTACTGCATTAACAGACGCTAGTAGTTGTGTGCAATCTTTCCCTGATCATAGGATGAGCAAAAGGGTTGCGACAATTAAGATTAAAGCGAAGAATGTTGTAGAAGTTACTAGTAATGCACTTGCTTTGTTTCATAGTTATGCTACTAGGTATCGGCAAGCGGCTGCTAGAACTTCCAAGAAGCCATGAAAAACTTCAATCATACTTTTTTTGTCACCCTTTTGTTTGCCCATGTATATGATACATGTTTTTTCTTTGGGTGGTTTTGCATCGTTATATATTAAGTGCAATATTGATGTATGAATGTAAGATTAATGATAAGATCTTGGAAAGTGTACCAAAATAATCGAAGTAATACTAGAGATTGTATTCACGAGGACCGTTGTTAATTTCTACTTAGCAATGTCATTATCAAAAGGATGTACTAAATTTAAGGTTGCGCTAAGCAGTTGGGTTGGTATTTGTAACATAAACTGTTTATAGACGATAAAAGCTTTAGGTTTAGAAATTTATGAGAAAATATGGTTAAGACATTCGAATCCTCTGATGTTCTTATCTGGTATTCAATCAACATCTATCTAGTTTAACAACAAATTAACAAAATGGTCCTACCCAATCTCTTGACCTAGAACCCTCTCTGCAAGTGACAACCCCTTAATCTCTTGAGTGAATTTGAAACATTTAGAGGTTTTAACAGTGTGTTAATCTTTAAATCATAACCTAATAATTGTCTATCTCTAGCTTAATTACTTAGGTTAAACACATTTCCAAGATCATAATTAAAATCCAGGGTTAGTGGTCATTCAAGTTCTAAGATCAATTTACACATTCAAGATGCTAGTACAATAGTAGTCAAATATAAAACATACAAACAACATTAAGCACAAGAAAATATGAATTAAACTAGACTTTCGTAGGTATCCATGAAATTACACCATATTCATCTAAGTCACAACGACAAGGAGATTAGTTACTCATAACTAACGTACAAATAACTAATGCAAAATTAAGATTAAGACATGTAATGAATAATTTACTATGAGTTTTGATGGTCTTCCACCAGATCTTCAATGCTTCAGCTCCAAAATATGCCTTTTTCTCTCTAAATTTTTGAACCCTCTTTCAGAAAATGAGTTTGCCTTATATAGACAGCATGAAAACCGGCCACCGAAGTGACCAAATCGGTACCCGAAATCATTAAAAGTTCAAATTCATCTGCCTGCTCCTCCAAAATCAGGGCCCAATTTGTCCAAATCGGCGGCCGAAAAATGTTGAAAGAAAAAGGTCTTTTAAGGCCTAAAATCGGCGTCTGATTGCATGAATTCGGTGCCTGATTGTGGTTTCTTGTGCTTCCCGCTTTCTGTTCTTTGTAGCTCCCAACTCCCATAATTACAGTGAAATAACACTTACTTCACCAATGGTTATGTCAAAAGTCCGTCTTGTTAGTTAGCAATTGATGAGATAACTTGCTTGGTAGCACATCATTTCCACAACTTCTCGCCATAATATTGCAAATTTTCAAGGTTCACACAGTCGACATGCATAATTACTTTATTACCAAAACTTGAAATTTTTTTGGGCATCAATCAAAGTCAGTATTATGCACACACTTTTAAGGTTATAACGAGGCTTAGGTAACAGGTGAGATCATTTGGAGAGTAGGTTTAGAAAAACAATGAAGTTAAGCATCATCGTACTGGTCTACAAAACAATATGCATCACGATTTCATATCAAGGGACTTGAGAATTTAATTTAACAAAACAATTGATCAACTTTTGTTTTGAAGCTTTTTTTTTTTAGCTGAAAGTTGACACTTCAGCTTATTTTATAATTTTTTTTATAAGACATAACTCAAAGTGATATTTCTCTTCTTCTTCTCTAGTACCCCTACCCCAAACTTAGAGTATTTCTAGTTTCATGATTAACCCTACATATATCATGCCTAACTCCAACAAACATTAGGGAATATTTCCAAGGTCTCTACGCTTGTAATGTGGTTTGTAAACAAGGGGTCGAATCCTAATGGCTCAACTTGGCTTAAACAAAGGATAGTTCAATATAAATACAAGTTGGCTCCAAAGGCTCAAGGTACAAGCACTCTGCCTTAGTGTGTACAAAATATGACCAATAAATATCAAAGAAAAGTCGCAAATTCTAGAAATAGCATCTGCATGGAAACACTCATATTTGTAAAAATTGAAAAACAAAATTTAGACTTTAACCTTACGGTCCGAGGTCTCTGGAAGTTGTGGCTACCTAAGAATCCTTTCTTGCCGTACACTTCCCTGTTAGTATTCATGCAAGCAATAAATTTTGACAAACCATCGGTGAAATCTTTGTTACTAAACTGGTAAAATTCAAGAAAAGTAATTTCATTAATAACAAACAAGTTTAGATGCATTGCAAAATAAAGGGACTTATATAGTCATACTCAAGACACTCTTCAAGTCTGATTCAATACAAAGGGAAATAACATAAGCAAATAACAAAAAATAAAATAAAATACAACAGAAATAGAAAATGTTTGGGCTAGACAAGGTGTCCAAATCACTGAAATCCTCTTCCTGATCCTGATGGTGGGAACTGAGTATATTCCTGAAAGATAGAATTTGTCTACCCGGCTTCCTCATCCCTAATTATGTAGTACTCAATCCTGATGTGCTGCTCCCTCTCAACTCCCTTTTCCCTTTCCTCCTCAAAGTACTTCTCCATAGCCGCCATACTCGGAAACCTCTAAAGAGAATTGTTCCTTGAAGGACCCTCACGATCTTGCTGTATTGCCTCAAAGAAAGGTTGTGGGAAAAAGGGGGTGGAAACTGTACCTCATATGAGATATTTTAGGTTCAGTTGGCCATAACATACATGTACTCAGTAAAATAGGGCGGTATGCCATACTGTTGCTGCATCTGAGGCTGAGGCATATGCGGTATCAGATCCTCCTTGATAGGTCCGCAAATGCATGGAAATATCGGTTTTAGTATAAAAGATGTCGAATCCCACAGAGACCAATGTCAAGTACCGCTATCTATTGTCAAGTTGTTTATCTAAGGCGATGCAAATTAATTTGGTTGCAAAATTGAGAAAATAACTTGTTTTGAATTACTTTTAAAGACAAGAGACCGGAATATAATTCACGTCGACCGTAAATACTTGTTAAGTTAAATTAAAGGGGTTGTCAGCTTTCGCTTGTTCGACACCAAATCTTAACTTTGTAATCTATTCGACCGCTTTCGCGCGTACGCCTTACAACTTCAAAACTCCTTTTGAAAAAGAATCAATTTACGCTTGAAAGTTTATTCTTAGTAGAAAACAAATTAAAGGTAGCGTCGGCTTTCGCACATCCGTTAACGTATTTTAAACTTACAGATGCCCGCTTTCGCGCATCCGACTACAAGTTTAAAATACATTTTTGAAAATTAGTAATTTCTAAATCAATTAAAGAAAATGCTGTTGCTATATTATAACATCGATTTCTGAATTTTCAATACATGTTTCACTCTTCGATACGAAACCGGTATCATTTTATTTCAACTTTCACAAAAAATATTTATCGTTAAAAATTAGAATTTTCAGACTAAAATTACTAATCATATAACTTAACAGAATACTATTGACTATTGATACGACGTTCATCACATTCCAGACTCTATAGAAATCCACTCCACCATAATGATAATAACTAAACAATTGTTCATACTATTCATTATAATTGGAACAAAGAAACAAAAGAACAAAGCGAATAAATATAAACAAAATAAACAGAACCTGTTAATGATGGCTACTCTAAAATAAAAATAACAGGCGCGGCATCAGAAGTTGCAAGCAATTGGAATCGAATTGAAACACGACTTTAAAATGCAGCAACAGGAAGAAAACAAATCGCAACCGGAATTGAATCGGAACAACAATTTGAACGATGATTTGGAAACCAACAGCAACACGGTATTGCATTGATTCAGAATAAAGAAGAGGGCACATAAGGGACTTCAAGAAACAGAAACAAAAGTGGAATGAAAAGGAATGATGGGAACAGAAACTTGGTAATTGAAATAGTTACTAAATTAACAATTGCAAATAACAATGGTTCTCAAAGCTTTGGTTACAATAAGAACTAAAAATAAAAAATAAGTTGTTTGTGAATTCACTAATTACTCTCTAAAAAGCCTGGTCTAGTACTGATACTGATTCTTGAAGGTCTATTTATTGGCAAAAATCTATGAGAGAGTGTTTCTGATTGTGTCTCAAGTGGTGAAGAAAATACAGGAAGTGGGGGTAACTGTTTCTCAAACTGGGGTGGAATAATTCTGGCTTTTTTTCTTTCCACTTGACTTGTTGAATTTTTAAACTTTTTATTTTATTTTCTAACTTTTTTTCCTTTTTTCACCGTATTTCATCGTTTTGACGCGCAACAACCTTTAACCTGAAATAGACACACAATACCAGCATAACATTGCAAAAATCTGTAAAATCGAGATAAAAAAATGTGTAAGTCGAGTTAAAATAATAATGCATTTTACGTGTTATCAAACTCCTCCATCATCTAGGGCTGCTCATTCTTCCCACCTGGTTGCCTTAAACCTCTATCATAATCAACTTAAGCCTTCTCATGCATTAACATCACTACATCAGAAATAGGTCTCTGAGACCTAAGGTAGACGTCAGATGGTTCAGCAACGACTCTTGCATCCTGGCACAACATATTAATCAAACAACTATGGCCCATAATGGTCTTGTTTGTTGAGGCCAACTTCTTCAAACTCACAAAAATCAACCTCCATACATCAATCTCAGCATCCGAAATTAAAGCTAACAAAATTAACACTCGGGCCGTGGTCATCTCAGCTGTTGCAGAGGTTTGCTCAATTGTGGTTTGGATGAACGAAGCCTACACCTTGTACTCTAGTAATAGGTCTACAATATCAATTCTTTGAGGCTTTTTAGTCAACCCCTTCCACCTCTTACCTTCTCTCATCAATCCTGAAATCATTGCATCCCACCATATCAAAACCTTGGTCAATTAGCTCCAGCTCTTCTCAACTCCACATCACATTCTTCAGGTGGTGTCAATCCCAAAACTTGGTTGATATCACATGGCCCGTATTGAATCAGTTACCCCGTCACATGGGATATGTAGCATGACTCCTTCTAACCGTAGGCATTAGCAAAGAACTCCAAAGCAAGACTCTTGTTGCTCGTTGGTGTTACCATGCTCATAATGCTCTCCCAACCGCTCCTTTGAATCGTTTTCTAAAAAATCAAGTAGGTTGTAAAACTCTCAAAATCAAAGCTCATCTCCTTAGTAAACTCATATTCCCTGATTGTGTTGAATCTCGCCTCTGCCTCTTCAGAAATAAACCTTTGGAATGGTGGTTGTTGGGTGGGAGGTTGGTAATGGGGTGGGCTTGGTGGAGGTTCCCGCATGTTCATTTCCCTTTCTCTTCTTCTTGGTTGGGGCTTGGTTAGCATTTATTGTCTTGCCAAGGGTACCATCCACATCAAGGCCAGAACAACTACATAAGAAAGAGAGACGCCACACTCTTACCTAAAACTTTAAGACAATGGGTTTATGGGTCCTCTCACTTGTAAAGTGTTCAACCTTCATTTTCCTATCCGATGTGGGACATAATTACCCCCCTCAATTGCACACAACATTCCCCCTCAAGTGTGAGTCCATCAATTCATCATGCACCCCCTCAAGCGGAAACTCTTACTTGCTTGTATCGTCGTTACTGGTTTCTCCGCAACGGGCAGACATAAGGAGCTTATACCGTCGTTGCTGGTTTCTCCGCAACGGACTGGCTGTCTCGGTTGTACCCTTCGTCGAACCGAAGCTCTGATACCACTTGAAAATCATACCATGTAGTAAGGACTGCCCCCACTTATAAACACATTGTTGATCCATCTCCTATCCAATGTCGGACTTAGTTTTAGCATTGTCTCTGAGTGTTTAATTAGTATTTTGTGCTTATTAATTACTTGATATTTCTCACTCGTTGTTTTCTCTTTTTGATCTTGTCCAAGGAGGAGAATCTGGTATTGAAGATTTGTAAAGTTGGTGTTACTCTACACACAATTCATAATCAAATCCACTAAAGTATCTATGGTTTTGCCATCATAAAAAACGGATATAATACGAGTGCGTTTATCTTTTGTAGTGTTTTGCATGATGTCAAATATAGAAAACATAGGTTTAGTTAGAATTGATGTAAATTGGAGCGATCTTTTTAATATGAAGTGCTAACACCCTTAGGAGTGATTAAAAATGCAACTGACAATCATAGCTAAAGAAATTTTAAATTTTTGAAGTAAAAATGCCCTCTTCGTTCGATACGTACCACATATACATTTTTAAGGATTTTAAAATATTTTTGACGAAGCAATTTTGGATTGATATATGTGTATATAATATATGGATTGATCCATATTGAATAAAACTGACAAATCTAATTTTTTATTTATTTATTTTTACTAATCAATGATATCTTGTAAGTACAACTTAATTGCTAACTCCTGATTTGTTCAGATTTTAAAATGCATACCAACTAATCAAGGAAATTTTGAACTCAATTATATCATATTCCATCCAAAATGAAATATAAGCAAAAATTAAAATACCTCTCATTTTGGTTGTTATTTTTTCTTTTCCTCGATAAAATTTCTCAAAGGTAGTGCATAATCCACTGATTTTATTTATTACATTTTTTTTTTATGTAATTTTCTTCTTTGAGTTGAATCTGAAACCCCTTTAAAAGTTGAATTTTCATCTCGTAAATGATTTTTTTAATTATAATTTTCTTCTTTGTTTTGAAACCCCACTGAATATGATGTCTTTTTTTTTAATACACTGATAGTTTACTCTATCGTCATATATATCTCTTATGTTTTTTTTTCCCTTTCAATTGTCTCTCTTATGTTGATCATCTAAAGAGATTAATTATACCTTAAAACGTGTAAAACAAAAAGTTTGACCAACAATATTACTTCACACACCACTTCACTCAAATAAGAAAAACAAGCTTCTTAAAATGGGAATTTACTCCAAATCAGTATTAATAATTTCTTGGTATCTCATCAAGGTGGACAATCTTTCCTATGGTCTAATGATTATCTATTATATTCTACATCATGGTACTATAATGCATGCTTAATTAACACAATAACACCGATGCTAATATGAGATTTTTTTGTCTCATAAGTCCTAACTCAACTGATAAAATTGTCGAAATTGTTAGGTCAGACGATATGACTGGGGTTCAAACCCCGTTACCTCCACTTTGTGTGTGTGAGTTTATGATGTTTTGTCATCTCGTTTATCTACCCAAAAAAATATATGAGATTTTTGACCGACTAACTCTTATTAAATTTTTTAGGAGTAATAATTATTTTGATCCTTGAATGTATAACGAGTAGTCACAATGGTTCTACAATGTATCAAAATAGTATGTGATTGTGTACTCCGCTAGTCAAAATAATCTCTAATATTAAAATGTATCATTAATATTATCATATCAGTCATTCAATATGCTTACTTAATGTTATATCAGTCCTTATAAATACTTACTTATTATTTTTTCAGTTCTCATATGAAAAGATTTATTGAAAGTAATGAGAGATTATTTTAGCGACATGGACTATTTTGATAAATAGAGTGCACAATTAGACACTAATTTAAAATTTTGATAAATTAAGGGACTGTCGTGATTACTCATTGAGTTAAGATCATCTCCATTTGTTAAAATAAATGGAGGATACAATTTGGAGATAGACAAAAAAAAAGATAGATATTTTAATTCAATGGATCCTACCATCATTAATTAATTACTTTGTACTTAGTGAAGGTTATTTTTTTTTAAAGTAAATTACACTCCTCTCCCCTCAAAGATGCTTGGATTACACTCTCATCCCCTCTTATGTTAAAATATACACTCCCCTCCCTTGAAAAGTAAAGTTTATACTCTCATCCCCTATAAGATGCTTGAATTATAACCCTCTCCTTTAAAATTAAATATGCACTACACTTTAATCTATTTTAACATAAATAATTTTTTTATGATATATACTAATTTTGAACCACCACTTTAGAAAAATAAATTCATTTCTTTATAATTTAAATGTCAATGATAATTAAACTTAAGTATTTTGCTATTAATTTTATAATTTAAAGTATAAAATTAAATTTCAAATAACTATATTATATTGTCTTTGGTAATTTTTCACATATTTTAATTTTATTTTGAGTTGTTTCATATTTTATAATAGGGTTGAAAACTATATGTTAATGAAATTGTGTACAAAAAATATCAAAAACACATGTATTCAAATTTTGGTTATATTAAAATAGACCCGCAATTCTATTTTATTAAGTGTGTTAGATTATAATTATTTTGTTGGATTATTAGAAGAAAAAAAAATAATTGAGAGAGTAAAGTGTAGATTTTAACATAAGAGGGGAGATGAATGTAATTCATGCTTCTCTTAGGAGAGAGGATTGAAAAGTTTTCTAATATCTTTTGAACAAGAAGGGAGGGGAGTGTATATTTTAACATAAGAAAGGAGGGAGTGTAATTCATGCATTGAGAGGAGGGAGTGTAATTTACTTTTTTTTTTTTTAATGATAGTCATATTGTTTCTCTTCTTGCTTAGCGCAACTCATTGCACGAATAATGGACTTTAATAAACGCAACATGGGACAATTACAGCAAAGAAAAGAGAAACAAAATAGCTAAGCATAAATTGCATGTGGGGATTTGACCAAAAAAATTTCATGCGGGTACATGTGAGGAAATCTCTATATAAGCAACATATCCCATTAGCATTTTCATCAAATTTAAGCTTTGGAAATTCTCTTCTTCCATCATATCACATTTAACTAACCTATCTAACCCAAGATGGCATCAAAAGTCATTCTCGCATCATTAGTCATTTTCCTCTCACTTCTCTTTGAATCCACCCTAGCCAAACATAACTCTCCTACAATGACCTACATAGAGTCCTCTTGCAATGGTACCCTTTACCCTGATTTATGCATTCGTTGCCTTAACAAATTTTCCAAATCAACCATAAATGGTCCTCAACACTTAGCACATGTTGCCTTATCCGTGAGCCTCTCAAGAGCATTACAAACAAGAGGGTACCTTTTGAATACGGCGAAGGAACTCAAAGCTATTGATTACAACAACAAAAGGATGTACCTAACCGTCCAAGATTGTGTGAATCAAATCAATGATAGTGTTGATCAACTTAGCCAAGCCATCAAAGAACTAAAAAGGTTGAACAAATTTAACACCATCATCAATGATAAAGTGTTGTGGCATATAAGTAACATTGAGACATGGGTTAGCACTGCCTTAACCGACGCTAGTAGTTGTGTGCAATCGTTCCCTGGTCATAGAATGAGCAAAAGGGTTGCGACGATTAAGATTAAGGCGAAAAATGTCGCAGAAGTTACTAGTAACACACTTGCTTTGTTTCATAGTTATGCTACTAGGTATCGGCAAGCAGCTGCTAGAACTTCCAAGAAGCCATGAAAACTTCAATCATACTTTTTTTGTCACCCTTTTGTTTGTACATGTATATGATACATGTTTTTTCTTTGGGTGGTTTTACATAGTTATTTATCTAGTGTAATATTATTGATGTATTTATGGCTGATTAATTTCATTATTATTTATGTTGATAAATATTTATCCTCTCAAAAAACAATGTTAATAAATACTTATGTTGGTTTAATTTTATTATTCGGTAATTTCATTTGTTGGTAAATGAAAAAAATATTACTCCTAGCACTTCTTAGCCACTTTAATTTGAAGAAGTTGAAAATAAAAGAAAATAAATTGTAATATAAAGACTTCTCGTATGTTAATCTACAATAAGAGTGAAAGATGAGATAGAGTGAGAGATATAGATAAATAGAGAGAGACATAGAGAGAAAGAGGAGGGAGGGAGGGAGGGAGGGAGGGAGGTTGAGTGAGGGTGCGATCCTGACGTGGTGGCTTTTTCATCCTTAACTAGAGAAGATTGATGGCTCCACAACTAGGGGTGTTGATGGTTCTAAACTGCATTGTAACTGAACCACATTAATGGTTACAGTCCAGTTTTAAAAACCACTTTAAGAAAAACTGGTTTATTTTTAAAAACAATTCAGTTCAAGTTTAAAACCGGTTCAGAACCAGTTTAATATATTTAAACCATATTTTTTTAGTGCACATTTTTTCTTCAGATTTCTATATTAATTTTTAATTAAATAATTTAAATGAATAATATAATAATTATAAAACAGCTTATTACGATATCTTTTTAAAAAACAACTTATTCAAAATAGCTTATTTATGCAAAACAACTTATTAGGATCTCTTTTTAAAAAAGAACTTATTCGAAACAACTTATTTATGCAAAACAACTTATTAGGATCTCTTTTTCAAAAACAGCTTATTCGAAACAACTTATTTATGCAAAACAGCTTATTCGAAACAACTTATTAATGGAAAGCAACTTATTAGGATCTCTTTTTTCAAAAATAGCTTATTCGAAACAGCTTATTTATGGAAAACACCTTATTAGGATCTTTTTTCCAAAACAGCTTATTCGAAATAGCTTATTTATGAAAAAACAACTTATTAAAACCTCTTTTTCAAAAACAGCTTATTCGAAACAACTTATTTATGCAAAACAGCTTATTAAGATCTCTTTTAAAAAAAACAGCTTATACGAAACAACTTATTTATGGAAAACACTTTATTAGGATCTTCTTTTCAAAAACAGTTTTTTCAAAACAGCTTATTTATGCAAAACAGCTTATTCAAAACAACTTATTAATTAAAAACACCTTATTAAGATCTCTTTTTTCAAAAACAGCTTATTCGAAATAACTTATTTATGGAAAACACCTTATTAGGATCTCTTTTTTTCAAAAACAGCTTATTCGAAATATCTTATTTATGAAAAACAACTTATTAGGATCTTTTCTTTATAAACAGCTTATTCGAAACAACTTATTTATGCAAAACAGTTTATTATGATCTCTTTTTAAAAAAAACAGCTTATACGAAACAACTTATTTATGGAAAACACCTTATTAGGATCTCTTTTTCAAAAACATCTTATACGAAACAACTTATTTATGCAAAACAGCTTATTCGAAACAGCTTATTAATGGAAAACACCTTATTAAGATCTCTTTTTTCAAAAACAACTTATTCATAACAGCTTATTTATGGAAAACACCTTATTAGGATCTCTTTTTTAAAAAGAACTTATTCGAAACAGCTTATTTATGCAAAACAGCTTATTCGAAACAACTTATTAATAGAAAACACCTTATTAAGATCTCTTTTTTCAAAAACAGCTTATTCAGAACAACTTATTTATGGAAAACATCTTATTAGGATCTCTTTTTTTAAAAACAGCTTATTCGAAATATCTTATTTATGAAAAACAACTTATTATGATATCTTTTTCTAAAACAGCTTATTTATGCAAAACAGCTTATTAGGATCTCTTTTTAAAAAAAAACAGCTTATACGATACAACTTATTTATGTAAAACAACTAATTAGGATCTCTTTTTTAAAAAAAAAACTTATTGGAAACAACTTATCTTATGCAAAACTGCTTATTGGAGATCATAATAAGTTATTTTACATAAATAAGCTGGTTTTTAAAAAGAGATTGTAATAAGTTGTTTTTGAAAAAGAGATCCTAATAAGTTGTTTTGCATAAATAAGCTGTTTTTGAAAAAGAGATCCTAATAAGTTTATTTTCATAAATAAGCTATTTCGAATAAGTTGATTTTGAAAAAAGAGATCCTAATAAGGTGTTTTCCATAAATAAGTTATTTTGAATAAGTTGTGTTTGAAAAAAGAGATCCTAATAAGAAGTTTTCCATTAATAAGTTGTTTCGAATAAGCTGTTTTGCATAAATAAGCTGTTTTTGAAAAAGAGATCCTAATAAGGTGTTTTCCATAAATAAGCTGTTTCGAATAAGCTGTTTTTTTTTATAAAAAGAGATCCTAATAAGCTTTTTTGCATAAATAATTTGTTTCGAATAAGCAGTTTTTGAAAAAGAGATCCTAATAAGGTGTTTTCCATAAATAAGTTGTTTCGAATAAGCTGTTTTTTTTATAAAAAGAGATCCTAATAAGCTGTTTTGCTTAAATAAGTTGTTTCGAATAAGCTGTTTTTGAAAAAGAGGTCCTAATAAGTTGTTTTTCATAAATAATTTGTTTCAAATAAGCTGTTATTTTATAAAAAGACATCCTAATAAGCTTTTTTTGCATAAATAAGTTGTTTCGAATAAGTAGTTTTTGAAAAAGATATCCTAATAAGTTGTTTTTTTATAAATAAGATGTTTCGAATAAGCTATTTTTTATAAAAAGAGATCATAATAAGCTGTTTTGCTTAAATAAGCTGTTTCGAAAAGCTGTTTTTGAAAAAGAGGTCCTAAGAAGTTGTTTTTCATAAATAAGCTGTTTTTGAAAAAGAAATTTTAATAAGCTGTTTTTGAAAAAGAAATCTTAATAATTTGTTTTTTCATAAATAAGCTATTTTGAATAAGTTGTTTTTTTTAAAAGTGATCCTAATAAGTTGTTTTGTATAAATAAGCTGTTTTTGAAAAAGAGATCCTAATAAGTTGTTTTTTGTAAAGTGATCCTAATAAGCTGTTTTGCATAAATAAGCTGTTTTTTTTATTTTTATAAAAAGAGATCCTAATAAGTTTTTTTTGCATAAATAAGTCGTTTCGAATAAGCAGTTTTTGAAAAAGATATCCTAATAAGTTGTTTTCCATAAATAAACTGGTTTGAATAAGCTGTTTTTTTTTAAAGAGATCCTAATAGGCTGTTTTAATAAAGGTACACTAAGAAAAATATGGTTCAAATATATTAAACTGGTTTTGAACCGGTTTTAAACTGAACTGAATTGGTTTAAATTTATGGTTCAGTTCATAAACCATTTAATATGGTGCAGTTTTTTTGTGGTTCAGTTTATGGATACAATCCAGTTAACCACATTTTTGCACACCCCTATCCACAACAACTGAGGTAGCATAAGGAAGCTTAAATCACATGTCGCAATGTAAAGCATTGTTCCATATTGAGCAAGAAGGAGCCAATCAGTCCACTACATCATATTCGGTCCATTGCTACAGATAAAAAGTGTTGTAAAAGGGCTGCCTTAACCTTCAACAATGCTCTAAGGTTTTCTCTTTTCTTTTGAGAACGATTTTATTACATATTGGCAAATGCAACAAACTGAAACCGTAGTCTTTAAACATTCTAACAACATATTGTAACTGTTGCCTTTAACTATCTAAAAATTTATATATGTGTAAAATATAAAATCATTTTTGAGGATAAAATCTTGATGTTCTTTTTTTCGTTTCTGCCAATACTAACTAGGTAAAATCATAAAGAAAAAACTTGCAATTGCGTTACTTATAACTTGATCTAGCTGGTTTCCTCTCTTACTTTGTCGTGTTTCAATAAAAACTTCTCTTACTTTGTCGTGTTTCAATAAAAACTTCAGCTTGAGTAGGAGGCTATCTATCATCCTTGGTTCCTAAAGAAAAAAATTATTTACTAATAGTATAAAAATCATCACTAATAGAAGAATTTAATTATTCACTAATAGTAATAAAAGGCAGATACCAAACTTTTATGATAGCAAATCTTATGGGACACGCTCGATGTCTCCATTTCTGTTTAGTTATATTCTTAGCATTTTGATGACTAATTTCATGTATTCATATGAGGAACTAAATTGATTAAATATGAAAATAATAGTGTAGAATACTAAACGATTAAAATTAAATTTATTTTACTTGAATAGTTTCATATCTCCAATAAGTCATTAATTTCTTAAAATGTGCTTTTGGTATGCTATCTAGATGGTTTTTCAGCCGCTCACACAAGTTTTTATACTTACTAAAATGATTTTTTTTAATCGACCATTTATACCAACTCCAAGCATCATTTATAATGCCATATACACCATTCTCTCCTTTTTCTAGAACAATGTATATTTTCTGCAAAGAAAAGGAACATATATAATTAAATATATTGGATAAGTAAAGGAACAATGTATTCAAACATATAACCACACACACTAGAAGAGTTGATACATTGATATAGGCTCATATAGTCTTCTTCTTCTTTGGTATAGCATTCCAATTTTTATATGTAAGAGGACATAAATCTAACATCCTTGCTACTGATCCCAAAAAATTGTTGAATTCAGAAACTATCTTTTGATTTGGTCCAACGGGCTCTCCTTCATGTAAGGTGATTTCTTGTCTATCAACAAGTGACCGAGTATGAATTTTTAAGCACGATGTCCTTCCTCTTTTCTTATTTTTGATGCTTCTCATAGTTAACATTCCAATATCACAATATACATTATTGAAACAACATATATTTATATAAACAGGCTCCCTGCATAAGATAAGCAGAGGAAGGCCAAAACACAACAGATAAAAGTGACCAAATATATCAGCCACACACCAAAGAAAACATCAAAACTGGAACCATAACACACCCTTTTAAGAGCATATCAATGTGGTTTTGGTTGATTCAGCCAGTTGTAAAAGAACACGTAATTTATAAAATTAGTGTGTAATATTTTTCTATCAATCAAAAGTAAGTATTTTATATCGTCTCCTTAAGGACTAGTGTGATATCATAAATCGTTCAACCTCGATTATCATTTTAAGTTAGGGTTTAATTGGTTGTTTGTATAAAACTACTAGAACAAAATTGCAAAGATAAAAACAGAGAATAATAAGGCGTAAAAGCGTTGGGATTAGAGTTCGTTGATTAAGCGTAAAATATAACCTAATGATCACATATATGAATTTTAACTTTTTACAGATATTATCACGTATCACTCGACAACATCATTCATGTCTAAATGATATTGTGAGATTGATCGTATTGGTTAATCGACTATTTCTCAATTTATTAAACGATCTAAAAGCTTTAAGTTTCGATACTTTGTGTGATTATCAAAACATCAATCCTATGTCTAGAATCATTGTTTTGATAGATGAATATTCTAAACCTAGATTCAAAAGTATTTCTCAATAGCAATTAAATCAAAGATAAGAAATGAAATGCAAGAATAAACTCAATATCACATAAATTGCTAGAATCATATATTCAAAGATCAAAAGTTTACATTCTAAACTTAATCAAGTACATCTAATCCCAACAAAGGAGATTTAGTTGATCCTTGTCATGATAACATTACAAAAGTGGAATACAAGATGAAGATTCATGCTAAGAACTCGATTTATCAAAGAATCTTGATGAATCCACACTCAATCACTCTTGCCCTATGAAGAATAGTGTTTTTCGCCCTATTCTCTCTCTACAGAAGTAATAACATCATGTATGAAATGAAGGAAATAAGTTTTTATACTTCTGCATAATTTTGCTTTCTCGCCAGGTAGGATTTGCTCGCTCGGGCGATCTGAGTTTTCTTTGCCATTGGGTTTCTGCCACGTCATCCTCCAGTTGTTCCAAACTGCCTTAGCTCGCCAGACATGACAGTTTTCGCCATGGCGAGCTCTGGCCTTCAAAAACATGGTCCTTAGAACTTATTCACGCCCTCTTGCTCGCCCTTTCCTCGTTATGGATAACTCTCGCTCTCTTGTTCGTAGTGGCGAGCTTGAGTGCGAGTTGGAAGCTGACATTTTGTAATCCATTCACGCCATTGCGACAGATTTCGCTAGGGCGAAATGTCCTTTGCTCCTCTTTGATGTTTCTTTCATTGGTTATTGTCTTGATCATTCTTTTCCTGCACAATTGGGTTAAGTAAGACATAAAAGGCATAATAAGGCATTTTCTTACTTTTTCATACCTTTTCCTCAAATAACTTGTGAAACAAGTAATCAAAAGTGCTTAATATATATCATGAAAATAACTCTTTGTAGCACTTATCAATTAGTCAACAATTTCGATTATATTTGTTGCAACAATTTTATAGTTAGCAACAATTTACTGTTAACTCCAAATACCATTAAGATGGGAGAAGGTGCATCAATTAAGCATAAACATAAGATTCTTCAAGTAGTAACTTAAAAAAAAAAAACTAAACATAAAGATTTAACTCCATAGCAAACAAATGTAGAACTAGAAAGACTACAGAGAAGAGACGATCGAGTTGGAGGAGAGACAGTCAAAATGTGATAGTTTTTTTTGTTTTAAATGAATTGAAAACAATTACATATTTCTACATATAAAGTAAATTGAGAAAAGAAAAAAAGAAGAAAAGGGTTGACTGAGTGTTTGATAGGCTGAGTTAGAGTTTGGGCTGATTCCGATGACAAAACAAAAACGGCAAATTGAACAAACCAAGTGGTTGAATAATCAAAAAAATTCATGAACACAACCAATCAAACAAGAAGAAAAGAGATGGCAGATAGGAAAAGTAAACCGTAAATTCATTTTCAAAAGAAAACAACATTCAACATCCAATAATAACCATGTAATGCAACATTACTATTATTATGGTTTTTTCCCCTAATTTCTATAGGCTCTCTTAATCCAAGGTAATGAAAATTGAAAGCTTTGTTTGAGAGTGTGGAGGGGAGGGGAGGAAAGTGTTTTAGATGTTGAAAATATATAGAAAAATTGAGAAATCTTTCACATTTTTCAAAAGAGTAATTTTTTAAAGAAGGATAAACTAATGCTTATGATTAATATATTTTTAATTTTAAGAATATTATAACAACATAGATTGAATACAATTTTTGAGTTTCACAAATGCAGAGATTATGTATTATGAATAAAAAATTAACATCAAAAACTCTTTACTCCTAATGTCTTCTATTTCTTACAATTATTCATTCTTTTTTTTTTCTTTCTAAATTAAACCCTCTCCTCTTCTTCCCTCCAAATTTTCAAACAAAACCTTTATATATCTCTCATAGTCGAGTGTCAACCATATTGTTAGCATTATAATGGTTTTATTAATCGATGTTATGTGACCTGGAACACTCTAAAAGCTTCATTTTACGCTGTCATTATGCTTTGCCAAGCAATTGATTAACAAATACACTTATTTCCATATGCATCACTTTATTTCCTTCTTCTTTTGCAGTGGACAAGGACCCATTTATATCGCCTTAAAACCTCCATTATGTACCTTTATTCCAACTACAAAATCATCAATAATCCTTTATTAAAACTATCCCGTTCTTTCAAGGTACATATATTTCCCATCATAAAGCAACATATATTACATTTTTTTAACACAAATCTTTATCCTTTGTAGCAAAAACATTCTTTGTTTGAGACTTATGTTTTTAACATAATTTTCTTTTAATAGATTCTTTAAACAATGACCTTAAGGCCACTTGTTAGTCTAACCTTTTTTTTATTTTGTCTTAACTCCCTAGTTCCTAAAAGTCGGACCCCAATAATTGAGGATTCAACTATAGGAAGTCAATAAAATATACTCCATCTATTTCAAAATACATGTCCATTTTGAAGAAATTGCATTAATTAAGAAACCAAATAAATTTTGTTATTTTTTATGAAATTATGTGTGTGTTTTCAATAATATCCTTAATAATTTATTATTTCATTCTATTTTTAATCTCTCTACAATAAATATGTATGAGTATTATTGACAAGACAATAATTAATGGTGCATTGAAACTTGAAAATGACAAATATTATGAAACAAAACTATTCTTCAAAATGGACAAGCATTATGAAACGGAGGGAATAATCTAGTAGCGTTTAAGTTAAAATTCAATTTCAAATTCTTTCAGACAATTCATCTACTAAAGCTCATTAACTACTAGAGTTGAAGTATTATGTTAAAAAAAATGCGACCTTTTATTTAACCAAGCTTTTAGATAAAGTTTAAAATCGTGTAAATAAAAGTTTGACCAACAATATTACTTCACACACCACTTCACTCAAAGAAGGAAAACAAGCTTCTTAAAATGGGATTTTACTCCTAATAATTTCTTAGTATCTCATAGAGGTGGACAATCTTTTCTATGGATTTACTTAATCTCTATTATAAGCTATACTTCAATATGGTAATATAATGCGTTTTTAAATTAACCGACCAGCTATTATTAAATTTGTTATGATAGTCATATTCTTTCACTTCATTCTTAGTGCACTTCATTGCACTTCATAATGCATGTGCAGTTTTGACCAAAAAATTCATGTGGAAACATGTGAGGAATTTTCTATATAAGTAACACACCCCCGTTAGCATTTTCATCCAACTTGAGCATATTAAGAAACTCTTCCATCATATCACATTAACTAACCAAGGTTCAATTGCAACACAAAATGACACAAAAATTCATTCTTACATCACTAGTCATTTACCTCTCACTCTTCATAGGGTCCTCCTTAGCCAAACATAACTCTCAAACAATAACCTACATAGAGTCCTCTTGCAATGGTACCCTCTACCCTGATCTATGCATTCGTTGCCTTAACAAGTTTTCCAAATCAACCATAAATGGACCTCAACACTTAACACATGTTGCCTTATCCGTGAGCCTCTCAAGAGCATTGCAAACAAGAGGGTACCTTTTGAATGCGGCGAAGGAACTCAAAGCTATTGATCACAACAACAAAAGGATGTACCTGACCGTGCAAGATTGTGTGAATCAAATCAATGATAGTGTTGATCAACTTAGTCAAGCCATCAAAGAACTAAAAAGGTTGAACAATTTTAACACCATCATCAATGATAAAGTGTTGTGGCACATAAGTAATGTCGAAACATGGGTGAGCACTGCCTTAACCGACGCTAGTAGTTGTGTGCAATCGTTCCCTGGTCATAGAATGAGCAATAGAGTTGCGACGATAAAGGTGAGGGCGAAGAATGTTGCAGAAGTTACTAGTAACGCACTTGCTTTGTTTCAAAGTTATGCTACTAGGTATCGACAAGCAGCGGCTAGAACTGTCAAGAAGCCATAAAAAAATTAAATCATACCTTATTTTATCACCCGTTGTTTGTCCATGTATGTGATATACATGTTTTTTCTTTGGGTGGTTTTACATAGTTCTTTATCTAGTGTAATATTGATGTATATGAATGTATGATTAACTTCGTTATTATTTATGTTAATAAATTTGATGCTGGTTTAGTTTTATTATTGAGTATTTTCATGCGTTGGTTAAGGTTAAATAATTTGAGGACTTCAACCTAGCTACATTTTACATGAAGAAATTTAAAGTAAAGGGTTAAATATGTTTTTGGTCCCTATAAAATTGAGACCTTTCATGTTTAGTTCTTACTTAATTTTAATAGTTTTTTTAGTCCCTAAAAATTATTTCTGCACTCAATATTAGTCTCTCCTCAATTAAAATTTGTTTAATCTATGCTTAAACTCTTGAGTTTTTGAACAATTTTTTACATACGTGTTAAGAACATTTCTAAAAGTTCATCTGCAAAAAATTATCGCAAAATTTGATTTCTATGTCCAGATTTTGTTAATTTTATCTTTAACTTTTGCCGTTTTAAAAAATTCATATTTAATTCATTTCATGTTAAAAACTTCTAAATTGTAGTAAATGAACCTTTCATAGTGTTCTCAACTTGTCTCAAAAAAATCGTTCAAAAATTTAAGAGTTTAAGGATAATTAAACAAACTTTGTTGTAACAAGGACTAAAATTAAAAGTAATTATTTTTTGTAGGGACTGAAAAACCTATTAAAATTAAGTAAGGATTAAACTTAGAAGCTCCCAATTTTAAGGGACCAAAAACATATTTAACCTTAAAATAAAAGAAAAAAAATGGTAATATGATTTCTCTTTTAGTGTTTGTTTGGTGGGGGGTAGATGGTTATCACAAATAGATATGTGAGACATACAAATCTAAAAAGAGCATTGTTATTTTTTGTGAATTCAGAACTTAAAACTCACAAATAAATAAAGATGTATGGAGTAAAAGGAAATAGCAACTAAAACTAAGTGGCATCAAGCAGCAGCAACAAGAACAACAATAGATCTAGAGTTAATCTAGAAATCAAGTGTAAAACAAAACTCACACGTAAAGAAAGAACACAAGATAAAGGAATAAGAGAAACAAACCACACCAAGATTTGGTCACTCAGTTAATCCCACTCATGCTTGAGACCCATTATACAGGATACATGCATTAACATTCATCGTATGATTACGGTGAAAACTGCTTTTATTTTTTTGTCAAGACGTTTTTATTTTCTTTTTATTTTTGTATCTATGATTTAGATTTTCGCAACACACAAATTTAGTTATTTCTTTTATTAGAAAACAAAGAATTTTTATCCAAACCCAAAGGAAAAAAGGACAAGAGAAATTAAATCCACAAAAATTTAATTATGTGACTGTGTCATTAATCAATTTCATTACGCCATTAATTGGTTAATAGTAGTAACTTTTTGAAGTTTGTGCTATCTAAAATAATTGGTTAATAGTAGTAACTTATGTCTCTTTTAGACTTTGGATAAAAGAGAAGACTTCTTAATCCCATCTCTTATTCTTAAAGCTTATTAGGTCTAATCTATGTCTCTTTTAGACATAGGTCTAATCTATGTCTCTTTTAGACTTTGGATAAAAGAGAAGACTTCTTAATCTCATCTCTTATTCTTAAAGCTTATTAGGTCTAGCTAATGTTAAACCTAGATTAGACCTAATATTAAACCCATATTTTTCCCTCTAATCACCTATCATTAAATGAAATGATGTAAACCCTAAAAAAAAATCTCTCCTTCAGATATGCAATTTGAAATTCAAATTCTGCCTGCTTCCCTCCTTCTGTGTGTGCAATTCGAAATTTTAAATAACCCTGCTTATTGTTGCGTCCCTTGATGTTCTCATGCCACAATAAATGCATTCTTTTAGGAACTGTGGAACGACTTCCTCATTGAAAATCAAAACAAAACCTGCTTATATTCAGACTTTTAGAATATCCACCTTCCTCACCTTTTAATATCCACTCAACAATTGTTTGTGCATTTCCAATGCAGAGAAAGGTAGCTCGTCACACACAGACACAAACATTATATGTTGTATATACCTGCATACTGTAATTGACTGAACTACATCCTTGCATTTTCTTTTAAGCTACTGTGGCATGAAACATGTTTGAAGACTTGCTTAATCAGTAATAACCTTCTTTTCTTTTCAGAAGTTTAATTTCAGTTCATTTTTAATTTTGGTTTCAAGAAAAGATGAAGGCAAAGGAGAGGATGAACATAACTTTGCCTCCTTTTATTCTGAATATTTCACTTACATTTTCATTGTATGGAAGCATTTTTTCCGTTTATGGTTTAAGGTAAAAATGTGTGGCAACCATTAGTGGTAACAACTTCTTCCGTTATGACAATCCAGTAGTGTTAACAATTTCTTCACCTATTTATTGGAATATATTGCTATATATTTTTTCATAAACATATGTGACTAAGTATTTTACTATATACACGACAACATTGTATTGTGGTGATTCAAGTGATAGAGCTGTTGAAAAAACTTCAACCAGCAAAATGAAAACTAAGAGATCATTTGAAAGCGTGGAATTTGATGCAACCATTATTGTTGATTTGATATTATACATGGGTTTCTTCCTCATATTTGTTTGTATTCCTATATATGTCAAGACATATTACAAGACTTTATTTTTGTGTGGTTATTACTTTACAAAGATTATTATTATTATTGCTCGAAGCTCTCACTATTATTCCTAACACTATCTCTAAGTTTCTATGAGTAAAGTAACTAGGGAGCTGTCATGAGAAGAAATCAAGTGTTGTTGAGTACACCTTTAGATGGATGGCAGTATCCTGATCTGAATATTGTTGAGCACGCATTTATATCTTAATATATTTTTCCCCTTTTTTAGTAGTTTAAAGATGAATTTTGTTTACCTGGAGAGTCTTCTTATACCAGAAGGACATCAAAGAATGCATACCTTTTTTTAGCATTTTTTTACCATTTCAATACATGGTTCATGCCTGTAATGGCGTCTGAATTGCTATTGGTGGATGAAGTAGCCAAGTTAGATATATTTTTACAATACATGAAGTTTCTTTCAAAATTTGGTATTGCATAGAATTCTTTAGTTCCTCGATGTAAGAAATCTAATTGTAGTCTATTTGCAACTCAGCCGGTTCTCTTAGCATCTTTCGAACAAAATTCCCAAAAGAGAAGAAAAAATGAGTTGAGGTGGTGTAGCCTGAGATAAGTTAAAGAAGAAAGGTGCAACAATCACCATCATGGACATTGTTTCTCTTGGAAAGTTTCTTCAGAGGTCGATGCTAAGATTGGTGCTCATGGTGATTCTGTTACCGTTACCTATGACATGTCCAATATCACTGTTAACTTTGAGAGTAACTTCTCCAAGTGATATTTGAAATGTTTGACAAAGAAGTACTTGAAGAAACATTGCCTCAAACAAAGATAAAAGTATTTGTGAGCTCAATTAGGCACTTCATCTTTTCCAAGCGCCAACTTTCCTTTTGAAAAATATTTATTGAGGTATGATGTGTTGTTTAGCCTTTCATTTTAACAGTTTTCTTAAAGGTTTTCATCATTTTGTTCAATAGTGACAATTTATTCACATTTCTATTTTTGTCTTGACTCCCCCAATTGGTGTGTTTTGGTTGCTTCATGATGGTATAATATTCAATCCAACAAGCTTTTAGAAATAGTCATGACAACTATTTTTAAGACCAACAAAGAATGACTTTGAATGAAGCAGAAGAATTTTAATTGTCTAATGGGTGATCACATTTTGTATATTATTGTTTGAAGCTTGAAATATATATTTTTGATTTTTTTTAATATGATTATTCAAAAAATTAATCTTAAATGTCTTATTTAAAGAGTTACTTCATGAGAAGTGTTTTTTTTTTTCAAGAACTTCGAGAGAAGTGTTGTAGATATTGATTATCAATGAAGTTGATAGAGATATTGATGTTCTATGTACGTTGTTTCAAATATATTAATGTATATCATACCACTTATATCAATTATATCATACCCTTGTTTATCATTAAAAAAAGATAGATAAATAAGAATTTATTTATCCCGTAAATGTATCTCAGTTGGTAGCTACCAGGGATAATGTTTGCAGGTGTCGGGGTTTGACCCCGGATTCCCCACTTCACCACACTTTAAAGTGTGATCTAGCCACTAGGCTATTGAACAAAAAAAAAAAAAGAATTTATCTATGTTGCTTTCCAAAAAAAAGAATTTATCTATGTTTATTGTTAATACAATTATATCATACCACTTATTTAGCATCAAAAAATTTCTATAATATATTATACTATCGACGTGTCGGGGATCTAGTATATATAAATGTTAGAAAATCGAACCAGGTACCATATGCTTACACTTTACAACTTTAACCACTATGTCACTTCCATTTTTGTTGAAATATTGTTACTTCCAAAAGTGATATGCATGACTAAAACATTTTTTTAAAGCCACAACCGCCCTAGCGGTTTCTTTTCTCATTGCAGTTATTTTATTATTAGCAGTTCCTTTATTGATATCAATTCTTTTTCATTATTATTTAGGTGTTGCTCATAATTATTACAAAATGGCATCAATCTTGACTCATGTTGCTTCTTTAACCGACGGGAAAGTATTTTTGAAATTGAGGGTTTGTATCGTTCATGTTTGGTTTGTAACAAAACTAAAACATCAGAAATACAATGCATGGATAAGATAATGGTTGATGAGAATGTATGTTATAATCTTATATTTCATAATTGCTTTTGGTTAAATTGTTGATTGATTATTTTTTTATTGATTATATAATTATATTATTCTGATATATATAGTCAATTAATGAATTAATTCATTCTTTAAAAACACTATCGTATTCCATTAAATGATAGTAAATAAGTTTCTTATAACCGATTAATTAATGATAATTTCTAATAACATAGTTAATTTGATACTTATATATGAAACTCTCAAAACACGCGTGCATCGCACGGGTTAGAGTCTAGTTGAATATAAAATTAGAACGACTAATTAGGGACATATCTAAAAATTGACTAAAGGGGGTTAAAAGAAATTGAGTTATATATTTTTGAGTGAAAGTTATTTTAGTCCTTCACGATTTTCGTGCAGACCGATTTAGTTCTAACAAAAATACAATTCAAAATAGTCACTAACATTTTTATATCAATTGAGAAATTAATCCCTGACAAAGTATGATTTGTCAAAAAAAAACATTTGAGAAAAATTACCTTTAAACCATTACTGTCAATTTTATAATAAAAGTTTGACGACTTCACTTCACACTCACATAACGAAAACATGCTTTTTAGAGTTATACTCCAATTATTTCTTGGTATTCGGTAAAACAATCTTGGATATGATCAATCTATTAGTATGCTAATAATTTTAAGTCAATGCTAATTTGAGATTTTTTTTAACGACCAGCACATATTAAAATTTTATAATAATCCTACCGCAACTCGTTGCACTTATTATGGACATCAAATAACGTAACATAAGAAATAAAATACAAAATAAGATTTTATGTTAATCTATAAGTTGTCATTAACGTAAATTGTATCTTCATAACTTGATTTTTTCATAAACTACAATGCAAGATTTTATATTAATGTATAAGTGGTCATTAACGTAAATTGTATCTTCATAACTTGATTTTTTTTCATAAACTATAATGCAAGCTTATAAATAAGAGCGTTGATATACATCAAGAAGGTTTCCTTTGTGAAACTTCCCGATGTTGACGTGTTGTATTTGCAAAGCAAGGGAAAACTTGCAAATCCAGATTTCAAAGAAAACACGGGGAGGTTTAGGTTTGACTAACCAATGAAGATCGACTGTGAAATGTTGGGGAGGTATCCTCTTACGACATTTAACATTTTTGTATAAATAATACAAAAAAAAAATCATTTATTTACATAAGTTATTTTTCATAAACTCAAAAATAATTCAATGCAAACGGATATGTATACATGCTACCATTATTACGGATTATGTTACAAAAAAATGAAAAAGTTTTGTTATGTTACTAATGTGACTGGGATAAAATTGGTAGCTTATTATATGGGGTTATTCTTTTTAGTGAAAATGTTGTTGGAGTGTGATTGTAACAAACTCTTTGGTACTTAAAACTCTCTTTCATCTCTCTAAAATTTCAACCGCGTCTTCCCCTTCCCAATCCAAACATCTTTTTTCAGAGATGTGATTCCAGTGATTGGTGGTGCGATTAGTTTATTTATCCTCCGCACCATCGCAAATGAAAAACCGTCGGCGTCAGGGGCAGAGACACTATCCAGCTAGCCTAGGCACTAGCCTGGGCTCAGCCCATACTTTCTTTGTATCATCACAAGAAATTTGACTTTTAGTGACGGGAAAAATCCGTCACTATAAGGCAAATTTTTGTAGCTAAATCTCTCTGTCATTGCTAAATGGCAGCCACTACATGTTTTCCACCTTTACCTACGAACAAAACTGTAGGCAATTATAAGGAGACCATTTTAAAAACATTATGGACCTTTACTTACCGTTGCGGCTGTCACTAAAAATTATCATTGTTTTATTTTATTTTTTTATATTTTCTATTCTGCTATAAATTCTAAAAAAGAATAATTCATAGAATTACGACTAAAATTAGTTTAATCAATATAATAAAATATTATAATCAATAACATTGAAATTTAAAATTGATTACTATAATCAATTTTTAGAATAAATTCTTGAAGTGACTTAACTAAAATAATTCTCCCTAACTAAGAATTATCATATCATTCACCCAAAACGGTAGTCAATACTCATAGAAATCAAAATACTTCATTGCTCATTTAATTTATGGTAACAATTAAATCATTATTCATAATAGCTTATTAGACAAAGAGGTCTCGGACAATCGAAATTACAATTTTATGCATATTCATTTGATGATGTTGATATTATTCGAACATTCAACACAAAGAGGTCTCGGAAAGGATATTCACCTCCTAATTTTATTTAGCACACGATTGAATAATTAAATAGTTTTAGCAGAAAGCCAAAATTACACATTGTACTGCATTGATAGATTTCACGTTGCATCCCTTGAATCCAGCCATTTTGATCACATATTCCCACTCTTTCAGGGTACGTTCTTTACCAAAGTTAGTGTGGGCCATCATCACCATGTCTAACACTAACCCTACGTCTTTATACTTGTGGTTTCCTCCTTCTTCAATCAGTGCTTCCACTATAATTACTCTTCCATTGTCACTTGGAATAGCTTCCCTACATTTCTTCAATATTTGGATGCACTCTTCATCACTCCAATCATGCAATATCCACTACAATCGACAAGTCAAGACCAAATCACATTTTTCAATCACACTATGCATACCACACACTTCAAATAATTAGTTCTAGAAAGGATGTATATGAATATTCACATGCACGTATATAGCACCACACATATCCTCGCGTATATCATAAAATCTTCAGTATTTGGTGTCAATTTACCTATCTATTTATCTATTTGCCTATCTATGAAAGTACGATAACAAAATTGTTTATGATATGAATATATTATGAGTGGATGCCCATTAGTTATTGGGTCAAACAATTGATCCATTGATCCATTTTCATACTCTTGTATATTCCTATAAATAGGGTTTATTTGTAATAGAATTATACACGTAAGAAATACTATTTCTCTCACTTTTCTCTCTTTCTCTTCAACATCTATTTTCCATAGCAAGCTGCAAGTTATTAACATGCTCTAACCAAGATACACAAATCTTCTTAATCTATTTTAGTATGTAAAATAAGTTGTATTTATCTTCTTCCTTTTTTATCGATGATTATAAGTGACATTGTTGCAATTCTGTCAATTGGAATCGGTGCCTTATATATGTACATTATCGATTATGAATATTATAGTGTTTATTCATAATAAATTTCATATCCATGCATCCTGAATGGATTTCACAAGAGATTGATAGCATCTATAACATAGTTCAGGAAGAACTATATGATTTTCAAAAAGGAATGCATACGTGAAGATTGCTTAAAATCTCAATTTTTTCTAATTAATTCTTGAAGAATTCAATAGTAATACATATTTGAAGGATTGAACAAATAAATTGATTAGTTTTATTATATGGTTCTTGAAGAACTCAAAATAATTTAATAGTCATGCATCCACGGATAATTATAAGAGATCATCTTTAGTGTTTATTTTAAGAAGAATGTTAACCAGGGCCCTCAGGGAAATGGTTAAGCATTCAAAACAAGTAAATTTTTATGAAAAAGTTGTGCAATAATTACTTGATTAAAAGTAACGTCTTATATTTTCAAGACAAAATTTCTATTTGTAGATTCCTTAACCATTGCCCTGATGACACTGGTTAGCAAGACTCATATTTTAAATCATGTGCATGAGTAATCATAAAAAATTATATATAAGATAAGTGAGAGAGAAGTTTAAAATAAAAATGAAGATTTAGAGGTGAGAGAGAGGTTTAAAATGAAGATTTGTTTCTAATTTTAATCATGTCACTTGTTTAAGCTCTAATTTCTTGAGAAAAAAGTCATATAATTTGTTGGTTAAAAGAGATAAAAAGAGAGACTAAATTAGGTTGTATCATTGGTCACCCTAATATTCACATACCTTCAATAATGCAACATCAGCTTTGGGAACACTTGTAAACATGTCACCTGCCACATGTTCCACACCGTCAATCTTTGGTGCCTCATCAATGACATGATGAAGATCAAAGTTGATTCCTCTAATCCAAGGGAAAGCCTTAATTAGGATGCTCATGGCGGTACCATTACCTCCACCAACATCCACCAAGGAGTTAACACCATCAAACACCTCACTACAACCTTCAACAATAGCATCCATAACAAGTTTAGCATCACAAGCCATACCATCATTAAAAAGATTATTATGATCAAGATTTGAGGCAGTATAGTCCCACAGATTTTCACCATGAACCTTCTTAAAAGAAGGATTTCCATTAACCAAAACAAAATCACTTAGACTAAGCCAAGGTGCTATCATAAAAGAGCTACTCTGAAGTAAAATCAAAGCAGCCCTGCTATGTTCTCCGTTTCGAATCAAACGGCGAGAAAGTGGAGTATTAACATAGTAAGGATAGTTTTCATGGTTGGTAGATTTGGTGTTGAATATCTTCCTATGTATTAGGAATCTCATGATGCGGTTAAGATATGAAGGATTGCATCCTAGAGTTGATGATAACTCTAATAGTGACATGGGTTTTCCATGCTTTTCAATGGCTTCAGCTATACCAAGTTCAATTGCACATTTTACCACAGCTTGTTCTGCAAAACCAAATATGTATTTCCAAATTTCCACTTGAGCTTCTTCTTCTTCTTTCTCATTCTCATCCTTCTCCCATGTTATTGCCTCACTTTGTATTTCTTCCATATATTTAGTCAAATCTCTCTTAATTACTACTATAGTTGTGTGACTTTGTTTGAAACTAGAAACCTTCATTTATATAAGTTGGCAACATATGACTTGTAGCCGTTTTTCTTGTTCCCAAATTTGATTCTTATCTCCAAATTTACGATTGTGGTCCTTTCTTATTTTTGAACAATAAAAAATGGAATATAAATTAACACAAAATAGGGAGTCTCAATAGCACAAGACGGGCCACTAAGACTCCTAGAGATACACGGTGTCAATTAGTTCAAAACAAAAACCAACAACCATTAGCCGATGTCCAGACATTGAAAAGGGTTCGACCACCACCTATCAGTACCAAACATAAAGGTGGTTTTTTTGTCTTTCAGCCAGTTTAAAGACAAATATTTTACTTTATCCAACAGTCTGGGAATAAGGGTAATAGTATTATTAAACAACCTATTGTTATGTTTAGTCCATAAGAACCAGGCACAGAGAAGGTAGATGAGCTAAAGTAAAGACCGCCTAACTTTTTTTTTTTTTTTTTTACATAAACCAAGGTATTTCATTGATAATGAGAGAAATCCTTACAAAGATATGGATAGATTTGTTGAGGGAAGGAGCCCACCCAACTTCTATTACCTACTGATTGTGCCAAACCCACAAGGTTATGAGCAGCTTGATTACAATTTCTTCTAACAAACACAACAGTACAATTAGATAAACAAGACAAGTACTCTAAACAGTCAAAGATCATAAGATCAATAGCAGCTATTCTTTTCTTACGGTACAAACAGTGAACCACCGTTTCAGCATCAGTTTCGATGATCAAACTTGAGAATTGCTCCACTTTCTCCCAGCTTAAACACCATCTGAGAGCAAGCGTTTCAGCCAACAACGGTGTCGCTGCGGTAGGTTCCTTTCGAGTGGCAGAGAACAATACCTCGCCTTGATGATTTCTAGCGATAAAACCCCAGCCCATACTGCCATCAATGAAGCATCCTGCATCCACATTAATTTTGATAGTACCCTCCGGAGGAGGACACCACTGAGAACGGACACAGGTTACAGGCTGACAGGCCACTTTCAAGTTTGCCCGATTAAACTCATCAACCAAAAGCGTTGCTGACTGCGCTATCTGGGACGGTTCGAAAGGAGTATTGTTGAAGATCAATTTATTCCTGCCCTGCCAAAGACACCATAGAGTAATACCAAAAAATTGGACAGCTAGAGAATCATCTTTCCTTAGCCACTGTTCCATCCAATCTCTACACCCGACGTTAGGAGGAATATGAATGCCAAGAGGGGAGGAGAACCAAACCGCTTTCGCAGCCGAGCAATGCAAAAAGAGATGGTTCCTATCTTCAGACTCAGAATTACAAAGCGGGCAAGTAGTGTCTAGAGAGATACCTTTTTTTTGTAGATTACACCTGGTAGGGAGAATATTGCTTGCTAGCCTCCAAAGGAAATTTTGCGCGCTTTTAGGGCCTTTAAAATTCCAAATTCTGCTCCATATATCAGTGTTACGCCCAGCAGATGTTTCAGCCAACTCCCTAGATCTGTTCTCGCAGAGCAAATGATGACCAGACCTTACTGAGAATTCTCCTGATTTTTCCCATTGCCATACAATTCTATCATCCGGAAGTCTAAAGGAAAGAGGGATGCTAAGAATTTTTGTTGCAATAAAACTGTTGAAAGATTCCAGAATTCTACTTCTATCCCATGATCGAGAATCTTGACAGATGAGCTCAGCAACCAAAGCATTCTCTTCAATTGTGCCTTCACCATTTTGGATCGGTATAGACTGCACACCAGGGATCCATTTGTCTTTGAAGATATGAACAAATCTACCATTGCCAATCACCCACTGGGCACCATTCTCCACCATATCTCTCGCCTTTAGAAGGCTTCTCCAAGCATAGCTCGGTTGAAATCCCACATTGGCTTTGGAGATATTGGAGCGAGGGAAGTACCTGCTTTTAAAAATACGAGCCATAAGAGAATTAGAATCAGACATTAACCTCCAATATTGCTTCCCAAGGAGAGCCTTGTTGAAGTCACTAAAGGACCGAAATCCTAGGCCCCCTCTCTTCTTAGTTACTCCAAGTCTGCCCCATCTCATCCAATGGATTTTTCTCTTGGATGCATCAGAACCCCACCAAAATTTTGCCAACATTCCTTCCACCGCATCACAACAACCATCAGGCAAATTGTAACAGCTCATGATATAATTTGGAATAGCCTGAGCAACCGCCTTGATAAGAGTTTCTTTCCCGGCGCGAGATAGGCATTTTTCTTTCCAACCTTTAATTTTCTTCCACACTCTCTCTTGGACAAAAGAGAAAACCTCCTTTTTAGACCTTCCAAAGATCACTGGTAGTCCTAGATATTTAGAATGAGCATTCACAGTCTTTATGTTAATCCTTTGACAGATCATTTCTTTCTCATGGCTAAGCATATTTCGACTATATGACACCTCAGACTTATCCAAGTTAACAATTTGTCCCGAGGCTTCCTGGTAGGTATTGAGAACAGTTATTAGACATTGAGCTTCCTCCACACTAGCCCTAGCAAAAAGCAGACTGTCATCTGCAAACAACAAGTGAGTAATCTTAGGAGCGTTTCTCGCGACCTGGATACCATGAATCTTGTTATCCTTTTCCTCCTTCTTGAGAAGACCCGATAGAACATTTGCACACAGAATGAAGAGATAAGGGGATAAGGGGTCTCCTTGACGCAAGCCCCTTTCTGGGAAGAATCTGCGGCTTGGTTGACCGTTGATGAGAATCTGGTACGATACAGTGGTAACACACTGCATAATGGTGTTAATGATATTCTCCGGGAAGTTCATGGTATGAAGCATGGATTTTACAAAGGGCCATTCAATTCTGTCATAAGCCTTGGCCATATCAAGTTTCATGGCCATCACCCCTTTCTTGCCTTTTGTTTTTTTCTTCATCCAATGAAAACACTCCATGGCAATGAGAGCATTATCGGTGATCAGCCTCCCTTGAACAAAGGCACTTTGCTCCTCATCAACAATATCCGGCAGGATTGACTTTAACCGATTAGCAATGGTTTTTGTAACAATTTTCATAACCACGTTGCATAGGCTAATGGGGCGAAATTGAGATGGAGATGAGGGGTTTTTGCATTTTGGGATAAGTGCTATGAAGGTTTTATTTATGCATTCCGGAGAGATCCCCTCATTAAGGACGCCCAAGGCAAGTGTAATAACCTCACTACCAACAATGTGCCAATACTTTTGATAGAAAAGCGCAGGTAAACCATCCGGGCCGGGAGCTTTGAGTGGGTGCATTTGGTCAATCGCTTCCTTTATATCAGCCGGGGAAAAAGGTTGGTTACACCACTCAAAATGCTCAGGAGAGAGCCTATCTTTGACAACCATACATGTCTGCTCAATTCTTGTTGGATTAGAGGTAGCAAATAACCTGGAGTAATAATCAATCAGGACCTTCTCCACCCTGTCTCTACCATTCCACCAAACACCCCTGTCATCCTTGAGCTTTTTTATAGAGTTTATTTTACCTCTCTGTTTAGCTTTAGCATGGAAAAACTTGGAATTCTTGTCCCCCTCCTTCAGCCACATTGCCCTACTCCGTTGGCGCCACATAGTTTCCTCGGTTTTGAGCAAAACCGCATGTTTTGTTTCCAAGTCTCTGTAACGAGCTATGTTATAAGGGAGCCCGTCCCACAAAGTATGGTTGCTGAGTTGGTTTTCAATTTCCAGCAGCTCCTTACGAATCTCAGATGTTCGGTACTCTTTGAAGGCAGAGTCTAGGGACTGCATAGCTTCAATTTTGCCCACCAGGTCTGATGTAGTGTGCCAAGAACTCCTTACCAATGCTTCACACCTATCATCGTCAGCCCAGCACTTCTCAAAACGGAAAACATGAGGTTTTTTCCTATGCTCATCTTCCAGACACACATCCAAATCAATAGAGATAACAGCATGGTCAGAGCCAAACCTTGCTAGGTGGTTTATTTGAATAGGAGAGAAACGATTGACAAAATCCTCCGTAGCAAAGGAGCGATCCAGTCGGCATTGAATTCTACAGTCTCCCTGTCTTCCATTTGACCACGTGAAAGGGTAGCCTATAAAGCCCAAGTCAAGCAAATTGCAATCATCCACTGCACTTCTACTAACAGACAATTGCGAGAAACTTCTAGGAATACCTCCAAGTTTTTCCTCATTTGATAAGATGTCATTGAAATCCCCACAGCACAGCCACATACCCTCCTCAGCAGGAATTAGGCTTCTCAACAATTCCCAAGTATCCTTTTTCTTTCCTTCCTCAGGATAGCCATAAATACCAGACAAACACCAATTTTGACCACTTTCTGCATCTTCAATCCTCCCCATTATATGGTTCAGAGAGTAAGATACAACTGACAACTCTACATTGTCCATCCAAAATAAGCCAATGCCTCCTGCCCTTTCTCTACCAAGTCCCTCACATGGAACAAAAAGACCAGAAGAGAAGCTCATCTTGATTCTAACACGCTCCATCTCGTCAGACTTTAACCTAGTTTCCATTAAGAAAACTACTTGAGGATTTTGAGTACGGATGAGCCTTAACAAGGCTCGAATTGCCCGAGGGTTCCCCAACCCCCTGCAATTCCAACTTAAGATTTTCATTGTGATAGGTGTTGGTCATCCAACACCCCCTCTGGTTTATTAATGTCAACCTCCATAGCAGCTAGATTTCTCTTCTTCTCCAAGCCCCCCACATCCTCCATAGCCTCCAAGCCATTGTCAGTACCAATAGCTTCACTTAAAAGCCTCTTCCCTCCCTTTTTTCTCTTTTTGGGCTGAGTCTTTGCTTTATGGGCTTTAGGACCTATTTGCCTGCTCCACTTCTTTTTCACCTGAGGTACTACTATCTTTCCCTCCACACCAGCTGCAACTTTTTGAGAGATAGAGACAGAACCTAGAGTTTCCACCACCCCTTCAATGGCCTTTTTTGTTGCTTCAGGGCTAGCTGCTACAACCTCCTTTTGTTTACCAGTCAAGGGGGTTTCTTCTTCGTTGACAACTAACACTTTAGAAGTTTTCTCTTCCCCTGCTTCAGAACACTTGCTTGAGCTGGTTGATGAGAACAGAGATTTGCTGCAGGTACCAACATTGCGTTCCTTTTTAATATCCATCTGAAGCTTTGGTAAGGGGGAGGCTCTCATCCAAGACCCGTAAGCTTGATCTTGTTCTTCAACATCTGTGTACTCTTCACCAACTTGACCAATACCCTCTTCACATTCCTTCATCTGGTGGCCAATCCTCCCACATTTGTAGCAGAAGTTGGGGAGGCGTTCGTACTTGAAGAAAATCCAGAGGTTTCTGTTTTGATACTTCAACACAGTCCCTCGCTTAAGAGGGTTTCTCAGATCTACAGAAACTTTGATGCGAATGGATTTCCCCATTCTATTGGAATCCCTTTGATCCACCTCTAGAAACTTCCCTATCAGATCCCCAACCTTTTTTGCCATTAAATCGGATCTCAGTTTAAGGGGAAGATCATAAATCCTTACCCAGAACTGAACGGTGTGCAAAATCAGCTCTGAAGGTTGTTCCTCACCTGAAATCGTGTCTAGAATCAACAAGTTGCGGTCGAAACTCCAAGGGCCAGAGTGTAGAATGTTTTCAGCGTCTCTCTTCGAAGCAAACTTGAAGAGAAAGAGATTCTTGTTTAGATCTTGAATCTCAACAGTGTTCTTCAGCCTCCAAGCTTGGATCATTGTCTGTTTGAAAGCTCTAATGTTGTAAGGTACATCAGTCCAGATCTTCCCGACGAGTGTACGCCGAAAAGCTTCTCCTTCTGTTGTGACATCTTCCTCCACCGTGATTCCTTCACCCTCCTCCTCTATTAGTCGTGCCACCCTTTCTTTGTCCATGACTATGTTAACCCGAGCAAAACTAAAACTAGAGACCCACACCAAGGAAAGGAAAAGACCAGTAATCAAGACCAGAGAAGATCCACCAAAGAGATGGGGTAAGCCAGAATGGATCTGGGGTTGGTCCGCCACATAACCCTAGCAGAGCAGAGTTGGGGGAGTTGGCGTGCATGTCATTATTAAGACCGCCTAACTTTACCAACACCTGTTGAGTGAATAAACTGGACAAAATAATCATACAAGACATTGGAGCCCACCCCATAAAACCAATCCAATCTCGAATCAAAGGCCATAAAGATGCAAAATCAGAACACGTTAAAAATTTGGTCGTTTCTTCATTCCATTCATGAATGGGGCAAGTCTTATTTAATCACAACCTCAAGTAAAAGATATTTGGACACATACAGATATGAAATCTCATCCATTAAATTGGTTTAATCTAAAGGTTATTAATTATTCACTTAGAACACACCAAATCATTCCTACTCTGCGCTGCTCTCTAACTTGTTCGCCTGTCTTGTTTTTAAGGTCTTTGTATATACATCGTGCTTTACCTCCTCATCTAAATCGTGGAAAATTGGTTCATCAATCATGAATCAACCAGACTTCAATTTGATTGCATCCTTTTCCCCCTTTGTTTCTTTGTTATAAATTTCTTCAATATTTTGTTTCACCCATTTTTCATATTCCGTTCTTTTCAATTTTTTACCCTAAAAAGGTCCATTGTTTGTGGTAGGCCCAAAGACTGACGATAAAATATCCATAAACTGTTTCTCAAAAAGATCACCATTGATATCATTAAGTTATAAACAATTTGATTGGAAGTGATAATAAACTTATTTTCCTATATGGTTCTTGCTGATGTCAAACATGCACACCATCAAAAGAAAAGACAATATTACCAAACAACAAATAATTGATAGGAAATAGATTGAAACAAGAAGCAGATCAGGATTCTTCAACCATCGAAAAAAGAAAACCAACAGATTAGGGTTCATGAGCGAGACAATATTCAGGATTTGGGGTTGACGCAGATTGAGCAAAAAAAAAATAAGGGTGTACCGTTAAGGAAATCTAGTGTGAGATAAACCATTGGATTAATCGAAACAGATGGTTGAGATTTGGTATCAACGGATCCAGGTGTCAACGAATCCGTTGACACCAGGTGTCAACGGATCCTAACTCTATATATATATATATATATATATATATATATATATATATATATATTCCTACATGACCATTTTGTCAACAACAAAAAATTCCTACATGACCATCTATCTTTAAATGTTGTTTTTCTAATGAAACTACATGGTATGATTTTAATGTACCAATTTAAATTGAATTTAGTTTTCTGTTATTTTTTTATGTTAATCTATCGTTTTTTTTAAGAAGCTAAATTACCCATCCAAATTGACACTGAAGAGAATCGAACCTCCCCACTTAAATTGACACCGAAGATAATCGAACATGAGACCTTGAGAAGGAGCACACTGTTGGAACAAAGGTGTTCAGCAATACCACGTTTTGAGTTTTGATGATAACAAGGTATTAAAAATTGTCAATTGGATATGCTAATATTTGTTTAGATCTAGAGAAACTTGTTGCTTGTGATTCTGTATCGAAGAGAGTCTGAAGACTGTATCGAAGAGAGTTTGAAGACTATCAGAATCTGAAGACCAAGAGAGTCTGAAGATCATCAGAAGCTAAGTGCTACAGTGAGTCTGAAGCCTGCAATCTGAAGATCTGCTAACATGAATTTCTAAAGGCATTTCAATGCAAAAGAAACTCTCATTTGGAGTAACGGCTAGCTTCAAAGTCAACTTGAGCGTGTGATGCTCAACGACAAAGAATGCAGGTCAGTACAGAGTACGTTGTACGAACTCTGTTTCCACTACTCCACTACCTCGTACAGTTTGGCAACTGTGTCTACCAGTATTAATCTTCAAAAGGAATGTAATTCAAAATATGCAATTGAAGGACTATTACCATATCAAGCAACAGATCAACAACTATTGATCAAGCTTTAGAAATCATCCTGATGTGCTGGATGACTCAACGTCTCTTTCCAACGCCTATATAAAGGATAGAAGACTTGAAGAATTGTGTGACTCTACTACTGAAAAAACTACGCTGCATTGTTATCGTATTCAACTGAGTCTTAACAAAAACACATCAACAACTTAGATTATTCTTACAAACTGAGTATTCTAGAATTTCTAAGTTAAGCAGAAAAACAGAGTCTGTCTTTGTTTAAAACAGAGTCTGTCTTTGTTGTAATTGAAACACGTTTGATTGTTTGTCAAGTGTTTCAACTCTATTCAATTTTCTGTAAATTGTGTCAGAAGTCTCTTGCTTGTGTGCTTGAGCAAAGAAGTCTCTTGGCTGCGTCCTTGAGCAAAGAAGTCTCTTAGTTGTGTCTTTGAGCATTGGAAGTCTCTTGCCTGCGTGCTTGAGCATTGGAAGTCTCTTACTGTGTGTTTGAGCAACTTGTAATAGATATTACATTTTAGTGGAACTCTCCTTGGAAGTGCAAGGGGGACAGGACTACTTCCGGTTTGTGGAAGGAACCTGTATAATTGCTTGTGTTCTCTCTTCTCTCTTTCTCTTGATTATTTCCGCTGCATCAGAACCTAATCTCCCATCAGACTCTGATACTAAGGAATTAGATTCTCACTTTTCAAGAGCTGCGAAAAGCTAACACAATTCAACCCCCCCCCCCCCCCCCCTTCTTGTGTTTTTCTCACCTTCACACACTCCCAGATCTCAAGTCAATGTCTACCGGTTATTAATGGAAGAGAACTTTGATGATCCAGAGTTTAATCAGAAGATCAGTAATAAAGTCTGACCAAGAATTGAGATACATCCTTTAAAGATTTTTTTTAATAGAGTACGTACTTTGAAGATTTTTTTTTTTTTTAGCAAAACGTACTTTGAAGATTGTTGAGTATATATTTCACTTTTCGGATGCATGAAACTCACAGTCATTGTTTTTTATCATAAAAAAATAATCATAAAAATATATTTCATTTAGTTTTCTAGAACAAAATATATTTCATAAAACTCACATTCAAATTTTTTTATAATATAAAGAAAAAATTCACATTCAACTTTTACCTAACAAAACTATATTTTTTGTAAAAAATATTAAATTTGTATTTTAATATTGTGAAAAGTATGTCACATTTTGTAATAAATTTTCTAAGTTAGGCGACATAGAATATGGGTTTCTTAGAGGTGTCAGTGTCAATCTAGTTAGGATGTCCGAGTCTTCCCTTAATGCCAGTCTTTTTTCCTAGCTTATCAAGGTTTGCGAAAATAATTAAAAGGAACCAAAGCTGCATGAACACCTACATTTGACGAAAGAAATCAAATCACTACAAGACGATGTGATTGTAATGAAAGTGAGGATTTTCATTGATTCTTATTTAGGTTTACTTTTTTTTTTTTTTGGTACAAGAGAGGGCAAAGCCCAAAAAAGGCAAAACTAACAAGCTAATCGAACATTCCTAAGCATGCAAACCCCGGATAAATCATCAAAAAGGATTCTTTGGACCTCACTAGGAGGAGATTCTAACACTAGAAAATTAAAGTGATCCGTAGAAAAGCTTAAATTAGCAAGCCAATTAGCACTCATATTTCCTTCACGCCAAGTATGGTTGAGTTGAACATTCCAACTCATCTTCAGCAGCTTCCGGATTCGGTGAACTAAAACAGGAATATTCCCATTGAACTTGAAATTATCAGAAATCATGTCAATCAAAATCTTTGAATCACTTTCCACAATAAGATGAGAGTAATGTTCCCCTCCAAGCCATGTCTAAACCTAAATATAGCCCCCACATCTCAGCATGTAAGGCATCACAAGCTCCAATCTTCTTAGTGTAGCCTTTGATCCATCTACTGTCTAAATAACAAAAAAGGCCGCCACATACAACGATAACCCCTTATCCTTACAAGCACCATCACTATTGAGCTTGATCCAACCTTCTCGAGACCACTTCCAATCTATATAGATGGTGTCCTTCAACTTTGGACCAATATGAAGATGCTCCAAGTTACAATCTTCAATATCTCGAACAAATCTCCAAATTAAAGAAATTGGGTTATTCGGCCTAATAAAATCAACTTCAAAAATAGTTTTATTCCTCCACTTCCACAAGTACCAACACGTCGTCATGAAAGTTGACTTCCAACATAAAGTGTTTGTCCCAATGTCTTTCTTGTTGAGGTTATTGAAGAACCAATCCCTGCAATTGAAAGAAAAGAAATTAGTTATAAAATCAGAAGGAACGATGTAAAGCCATACCGGAATAGCGTGGATGCAATCACGAAGCACGTGAAGAAAAGTTTCATCTTCATTTCCACAACACGGGCAAGTAGGAGAGATTCCACAACCCCATCTACTCCTTTGGAAATTTGTAAAAATGCGCCCGTGCGTAGCCAACCAAATAAAGGTTTGGATGCGGTGTGGCCCATGTCACTTCCAAATACTTTTTCAGTCACCCTTCACAATCGGGCCATCCCGACGTTGCAAAGAATAAGAACTTTGTACTGTGAAATGGTGGGTATTGGTTCCACCCCACCCAATAGTGTATGGACCATCAACACCATTAGGGACCAGAAGCGCAAGAATTTGACTAATAGTGTCAGCTGGCAAGTTGTTCATGAGGAAATCAATGTTCCAATCTCCAGAAGGGCTAAGAACATCTCTAACAAATAGAGTTGTATCCATGTAAGCCTGGTTACCTATAGACATAAGTGCTCCATTGTTAGGAACCCATTTATCTAGCCAAAAGTTAGCATTACGACCAACCCCAACATTCCACACCACATGACCTTGAAAATCATTCCAAATGTTAACCAAGGCTTTCCAAAGAGGAGAATCGTAAGGTTGTGTACCAATGCTAGTAATGAGGTCATTAGTACGTCCATATTTGTTGCGAAGAACTATACACCAAAGGTCTTTCGGATTTTTAATCAAATTCCAAAGGATCTTCATGAGAAATGCTTCATTCATCTTATTAGTTTGTCGAAGTCCAAGACTGTAACGCCCTCTTTAAATATTTAATTATTTTATAGAGTTTAGAGTCCACCTTGATGATTTATGGGATTTTATATGATTAGGTGAGGTGTTGATATTTTATTGATAGACTTATTTTATTATTTACTAGAATAAGATTTGAAAATAAAATAAATATTGGGATGCGGGGCTGTTTTCTGAATTTAGAGAGTTTTGTGGAATTAAGAGAAATAAATAAGTTAAGAGGAAAGAGTAAGTTTTGGTGTGAGAAGAGAAATTAGGTTAAGAATATAAGATCGTAAGAGAAGTTAGAAAACAGGGAACGCGTACAACAAACCTTGGAGAAAAAAAGGAGAAAAGAGAAGGGAGAGAGAGGCTGCCGATTTCACTTGTCTAAGGTAAGGGTGAGACTAACATTCAATCTTATTAAGTCTGTAATTCTGATGCTTATGTTTAACAAGAGTAGGAAGAGTTTTGGAGGATTTGAGAATTAGGTTAAAATTGATGAATTGATGATTAGATTGTGAGAAACTGTACCATTGTTGTAGAAAACTGTTTACAGACCATAGGGTAACCCTTATACGTCATTATAGTCGAAATTTGGGAGGAACAGGATGAAAATTGAGATTTTTGATGAAAATTGTCGTAACCCCGTAACTGTTCTGTCATCGCTCGCCTAGCGAAATATTCCTCGCCTGGCGAAGCAGCCTAGATTTTGAGCTCGCCATGGCGAAATACACATCATCAGTACCCTTGTTTCGTGATCTTGTGTTCTTTCGAAACAAATTGTTATGAGATGACCCCTGGGTTAGAATTAAGCGTTACTGCAATAGTAAAGATGACTTGTAAAGCTGTTAATTAATGATATGAATGTTGTTAGTAATGAGATATAATCGTATATGCTTTATGTGAAATATATATAATGTCTAAGATGAAGTTATTGTTGATTATCATTTGATTACTGTTATGATTAAGCTGCTGAATTCTGTTGTTGGCTGGTTTTATGAGTCGGTCTATGAATTAAGAAGTTGATCCAAGTTGTTGGGATCCTAAGACGTCGATGTTTTGTAAGTTGTATGATGTTGAGTCCATGCATACCCATTTAAGTTGGGGGCTTGATGCTCTGTGAGTTTTTACTCTACACGTTGAGGGCTTGATGCCTTGGAGCTTTAGCTCATTTGCGACGAGGGCTTGACACCCTAGAAGTATATTAATACTTATTACGTTGAGGGCTTGACACCCTGGATTGGTACCACATGCATGAATAAGATGTCTAAGTTGCATAGTCGAGTTGAAGTTGCATATGTTGAGTTCAAGTTGTAGAAGTCGCATTGTCGTTGTCGTTAAGTTGGCAATTGTCAATGAGTTGTTGATAAAGAACTAAGTGAAGTATTAATATTTATTAATCGTGGTTGTTTAGGTTATTATGAGATGATGATTATGTTGTGTTGTTTATGTTATTATGCGATGATTTATGATGTTATATGATGATGATTATGATTTGATTATTATGTGCTATGTGATGATGTATATAATGCGATGAATATGAAGTTAATAATGATTAGAAGTTGAATGAGTTATTAATGAAATATTATAAGAAGATTTAATGTTATTAATTTATGAAGTTAGGTTGTTAAATGCTCTTGATGAATCTAATGCTTAATGTTAATGTTTTGTGAAATCTCACCCCTTCTGCTTGAAAATGTTGCTCTTCGTATGAGGAACTTGCAGGTAACCAAGAATAGTTACGGTCGTGTGAGGTTTCTCTCGCGTGTGTCTTAGGTGCTCTGATACGTAACGGGATGAGAATTTTGTTGTCATTTTCTATTCCTTTACGTATTGTTTTTATGAGATTTATGATTATGTAGTTGGACTTGAACTATGAGATGTTTTAAGATTTCTTATGAGATATTTATGATAAGCCCTCCGTGCCAAGACTTTAAACGTTGTTGAATTAAATCCGCTGCGAAGTTTTTGAAAAGATTTATGTTAATGAATTTTGAAGGATCAATCGTTATTCATCCCATTTGTGATTTTTAAGAAATGTGACATTCCGTTATGTGATTTACTCTGATTAAATTATGAAATTTTTATGTTGGGAAAACGGGGTGTTACACAAGACCCCGATCAACTTTAGGCAGAAAACAAACCTCCCAACTAATTAGATGGGCTTTCCTACCCTAATCAGAATCTCCCCAAATGAAACCATGCTGAATTCTATCAACCTCATCACATATTGTCTTGGTAATCTTAGCATATTGCATATGGTGGTAGGGAATTGTGCTTATAACAGACTTGGTGAGAGTGATCCTACCCACCAAACTTAAACATTGTTGTTTCCAACCATTCAACTTACTCTGAATTTTGTTAACAATATGATTAAACTTGCCTCTCAAACTCCTTCCAGACCAAGATTTGCCCCAAAATACATTCCCAAGTTATTGACATGACTAAACCCTTTTTGATGTAAAATATCCTCACGAAGTTAGGTATCAACATTCTTGGAGAAATATATACAAGTTTTATTTCTATTTATCTTTTGACCAGAGGCTTGACAGAAAGTATAAAAGCAGTGCAAAACACAATGAGCCTGTTCAATTGAGGCCTCTGCAAAAAGAAGAAGATCATCAGCAAAAAGTAAATGAGATATTTGTGGACCATACATGCCTGCATGCATAGGAATCCAATATTTCGATTCTACCTGATTAGTTATCATGTGAGACAATCTATCCATACAAATGACAAAAAGATAAGGGGAAAGGGGGTCTCCTTGCCTAATTCCTCTAGTGGGATAAAAGGTATCAGTTTTTTCACCATTCCACATGATTTTGTACGATGGAGACGAAATGTAATAAAAAAAATGATAATTTAAAAAAAAATCATTCTCTATTTAAATTGTAAATAATATAAGAACAAAAAAAAGTTAAAAGCGTCCTCCTCTATTTTAAAAGAGTTGTCATTTCGTTGTTTAACTTTTATTATAATTAAAGAAAACCTCAATATCAATAAACCTAATTGCCTAGTGACAATTGACATTTAACTATAGTTTTTGTCTGTTGCTAGAAGTTAATTTTCTTGTTTTTGAAAAATTGGAGCTCTAAATTTTGAAGCCCTATATAGGCCTTATTGCACCCCTTAATGGCCGGCTCTGTGAAAAAGCTAATAGAGAATGACATTATAACTCTGAAAATGGTAGATAGGGGCAAATCTAATGGAAATGTGCATTGTTTATGATCTATTTAATATCGCAACTTGAATTTGTGGCCTAGACTGAAGTTGAACTTGAACACTTTTGCTACAATAGTTATTCTTTAAAGATCTCAAAATTGTTTACTTTGTAAAAATTGTCGTCCAAAATTATGATCTCATCAGACTTTGTACGCAAATATTTGATTGAGAGTTAATTTGAAGTGTATAAGAGAAACTATCTTATGATATAATAAATATTTAACAAAATCCATTATACATGGTTATCATGTGGTCCCAAAGATACCCAGAGTGGTAGGCGTCGTCATAAAATTTGGCAATCCTAATGGAAAGCTATTAAACAATAATAGGTGGAGACCACAAGTCTAAGCCCAAAAAATTGAGAAATATTAATGTATGGGTAGGTGTGACCACAACCCAATTTTTAACCCCTAAAAAAAGTGTGACCACCATTAGAGATGTTCAAACTAAAATCGTAAATCAATTCAAAAAATGGTAAATATCAGTTTTGACTCTTTAAATATCACGGACTTGTGATTTTGGCCCCCTAACAAAATCAATTACAACTCAGCCTCTTAGATGTAGCCCCTTTTACAGTTTTGGCCCGCATCTCAATTTTGACCAATTCAATACAGATGTGGCACTCACATCACTTACGTGAGGGACCACATGTTATTTACTTTATTATTTTTAAAATTTTATATCTAGCTGCGATTTAATAAACGAAAAAAATGATTTTTATAATTTAAAAATAAAGGCAAAAAAGAAAATAATATGGAATGGCATCTAAACAAAATACTTAGAAACTATTTTTCTTCCTTCCTCAGCATCTTCTTCCTTCATTTCCTCTTAAACACATTTTTCAATATCATCTTCATAAAAAAAAACTCAAAAACAACTGTGAGGTATTTCTTCATCAATAACACATAATAAACAACAGATAGTCACATACTCGTATAAATTCATAAATTGAATGAAAAACTATACCTTGAATTTCAACAATCAACATCCAAATCTTCTGCTTCTAACAACATCATTGTCAACAACCATAACAACTTGCAACAACATCAACCATTAAACTGTTAAATACCCAAATCTTCTCCTTTTTTATTCAAATCTGGAAAAAGAAAATTGAAAGTCACAGATTTTGTTCTTCTTCCAACGACCCAGAGAAAAAATGAAAACACAAATTTAATTCCCCTTATTTCCAATGACCCAGAGAAAAACACAAAAAACAATCCACAGTTCTTCCTCTTGCTTCTGTTAAGAGACAAGGAAGAACCCTCTATGGTTTTAGAAGTTGAAGAAGAGCCACTTTTTTGTTTATTTTTACTATCTTTTGTCTTAAGACTTTGTAATTTGAATATGCAATTGTGCCTTAGAAAGCATTGATCATGTTTAGGGTAAATATGTGAAGCTTCGATACAATTGTGTGCTAGACTCTGTAATTTGAATATTCAATCAGATTTATTTTCATGTTAATTTAATTTCAAAGAATGAAAACAGAAAAATGAATCGGAAGATACACTTATAGGGTATGAAGAGAAGAAATTAAGCAGATGTTGATGATGCTTCTTCTTCATCAGAGCAATACACGCGTGGTTCCTTCCTTTTCCTTTTTTTTATATTTTAAATCATATCAATAGATAAGTGGTTTTTCTTTAATTAAAAAATTACGCACGTGGCATCCCATTCATTTAAGTGAGGTGTCACATGTGCGTTGACCGAGTCAAAATTGGCTTAGGGGTTCAAAACTACAAAATGGGCTAGACTTAGGGGGCTAGGTTGTAATTTTTTTCTTGGGGGGCCAAAATCACAAGTTCGTGATACTTAGGGGGTCGAAACTGATACTAAGCCTTCAAAAAATAGAAAATCGTAAAAAAATTGAATATTGAATGATTTTCTCATTTACAATCTCAATAAAAACTTCTCTATATAAGTAACTAGACAATCATTTAACCATTTATCACCCATTCGATTTCATAACTCAGTCTTGATAATCTTCATAACTGAGAAAGTTCTTTCATAATGTTTTTTTGCTAATGTCATAAGAGCTGATTGGAGTGGATTAGCAAAATAATAAATATAAAAAAGCATAACAATTTTCTTTCAATATCAAGATTTTGAGACCATTATATTCACCTTGCATGTTGCTTGCTCTATCATATCGTTGTCCACGTATCCTTGACAAACTTAACCCATATTTTGCAAGCAATGCCTCCAAAGTCGATTTCAAGGATAAAGCACTAGTATTAGAAAGCTCAACAATATCAAGAAAACACTCAACAACTTTGCCTTTTTTTATTAACATAACGTACATAAACAACCATTTGCTCCTTAACTGAGATATCTCAAGATTCACCAATCATAATAGCAAAGAAATCATCTCCTAGATCATGAAGTATTGCTTTAGTAGTTTCATGGGCAGCAGCTCTAACAATATCCTTTTGAATTTGAAGAGATGTTAACTTAAGATTTCCACTAGTATTCTTCCAAACCTCGCAGATACTTTCATAATGGTTAACAAGAAAATCCTAAAGTTCAAGAAAATTACCTTTATTACTTGATGATGAAGTCTCATCATGACCACAAAAAGTTAAGCCTTGCTTAGCAAAAATCGAATGCAATAAAGTATGACAGTCAGGCGAATTTGATATTCGACTTTAATTTGATGGAATTGTTTAAACATATCTCCTTCAATATATTTTTTTTATTTAATCTTGACAGTTTCACCATGCTTGATTATGAGTGTTGTTTACACTTCCAACATGGACTTGGAACCTGTCACTTTTTCTCTAATTTGTAAAACCTTCTGTTATAATGGTATCACCACTACCTGGCTCCATGTTCTTTAAGATGTGATATCATGAGATAACAACATAAGCAATATGATGCAACTTCCTTTTGACTATATTTCAACCAACCGCCATAAAAAGTTGTTCATAAGTGTTGTGTAGATTGAAGTTTGGAATGAATTCCAAACACGCATAAGTCATAAGCTGCAATTAAGTTATTTTGGAGAAAAGTTCTTACGGAGCACATCATGAGCTTAGTTGAGACTCAAGCAGCATGGAGACCTCAGAAAAGTGTCAAGGTGAGTTCCTTTAGTTTAGAACCCACCTATTGAGGTTGTATTGTGAGAATCGTGTGAGATAACATAATTTGTTAGATTATTTTTGAAGAATTAGTTACCCTTTTATTCAAGCATGATAACTATGTCAATCCTTGCTTTAAAAATATGTTTTTATCATTTGAATGCTTTCTGGAATTGTAATAACATGTGTACTGAACTTTTATAAAATGCATGGTTTATACTCCAGGGACCTTTTTGCAATTCCAGGAAGCTGAATTTTAATTGTAAAGAAAGTATGGACATAAGTTTTATCATTGCGTGGCACATAAGAGATTAAACTTATAGAAATGCAGATACGCGGATAGAACTTTAACCCATAGAAATGGAAAACTAGTAGAGACTCGACTTAGGTAGTTGAGAATAATTATGTTATTGATGTAACTTGATGCATATTAGATATATGTCATAGAGAATATTTTCATATACGTGTGTGTGTGTGTGTGTATATACACACACACACACACACACACACACACGAATCGTCATGAAGGTTCCCTGACAGGCTGACCTATCCAAACATAGAGCTTGCATGAGCCACAACTTATCCACACACACACACATACATATATACACACACACACACACATACATAAAATATTATTATAATAATTTGTGTCCCTCGGCAGGCGCCAGGTTCCGTTTGATAGGTTTGTTGTATATGGTAAACCACACATAGTCAGAGGAGCTTTGGTGATTAGCCTTAGATAGAAGTTTCACCAGATAGCAGCGAGATGGTGATCGGGGTTACTCCACTCAGGATCCATTCCGTAAAATCAACCCAGATAGAGCACTGTAACGATCCTAGTTTCCCATAATGGTTCGGTTCTGTAGGAAATAATTGTATAAACCCAAACTGGTTGAGTTTAGTCAAATAACGATCGTAGGTTTTCCCCGAGATTGCCTACAGCCTATGATAGGTGGAACTCATTGAGACATCTTGTCTCATCTCAATCCTATTATTTATTTTGTAGATCAGAGGGTTGCTCATAGCAAGAGGTAGCATATATGTAGCTGAATAAATCATTGTCAAATGCTCGTTCATACCAGTTGCAGATTATTCTTCATGTATTCAAATATGTATTAGAGATATGTATTTGATAGAGCATTTTTTTAAGGTGTACGGACTTGTATTGATCTGCAAGTCGTCCTCAGGGTACTCATGTCAACTATACTTCCTCAATCTGCAAGTCTACACCATAAGGGTGTAGACGACCAACAACCACTTGAGGGTGAGATATACGTTCAATATAAAAGAAATATGAATGCATGTATAGATTCAAGATAACAACAGTATCATATACTCATGTTCAACAAATATTTATCACAAATAGATAGTATTCACATTCCACATATACATATATTTTCATGTAATAAAGGTGTCAAGTTGACATATGATTACAACAAACACCATTCACACATTAATTTAACAAAGCTCAACATTATAATCACGTATTCATCTTAACATACAATATACACATGTATTATCATTCAATATTAATTGACTGCAAAGAACTTCAAAACATCATCTCAAGAAATAAGTGAGTATTCACATCATTAAATGATCATCAATTGAATACATAGCATTCACATCCACATCACCATAATTAAATCATATATCTTTCACAAGAATGCACATAATCAATTCAAACATCTTCACATAAATTCATATAATCAAGTATGCACCTTTCACATAGACTCGTGTGTATGTGTGTGTGTGTGTGTGTGTGATGTTCTAGTTTGACTCTATATGCATGTGGTACCAAGTTTTGGATGTCAGAGTTATGTTATCGAGTGATCCACGTCGTCAAATATTTGGATAATCGGAGGTATATTACCGATTAATCCACCCTTCTTTAAATACCCGTCTTTAAATAGGACTAACCACGATGCATGAATACCAATTATAGGCCAGTAATGCACGACTCCATATAGTTTATGTAACATGATCACTTCATCACATAGCATAACAATTCACCAACACACAAAAACATCGTCAAATCAATACATCCATACATCAATGATTCAACATCATAATCGTAAACAATATATCAACATTTTCATCATTTTGCTTCATCATTATATAATTTTCATAATTATGTCAAAGCACATCAATATGTATTCACATTATTTCCCAATCACATTCTCCATCATTGAATATTCATAACATATCATGCTACATCATCAATCGTACTTCAATAATCATTTTATGAATTCATAATCATTGCATTGTTCACTTTAGAGTTAAATCTTATGTTCAATAATGACTATTTCTATCATGAGCTAGGTTAATCATTATTACCATTGCAAATTACACTCCTATTAATCAAGTTTAGCGGTTTAGGACCTATTCACTTGCATTGGATACCTTAAAATCACTAAAATTGGAGTTTTGCGCTACATAGGGGGTCGCATGGCCGTGGCAGGTATGACATGCACGACCGTTCCAAACAGTCACACGGTCATGCCAAACATGTAGATATGAAAAAACAGCAATTTCTTGTTTTTCTCGAATTCGATCCAATTCACATCAAACTCGATCTCAATCCTCAAACTAATGTTGTCTAATCAGTTATACATTTAATTTCAACTTAACCAACTTAATTCTACTCATTTACATCATTAATCAACATGAACATAATCATTCTAACTTATCACTTCAAACCCCATTTTTATCATATTAATTCACATCCAAATATAGCAACAACAACTCTTCTTCAAAAATCAACAACAACCAGATTCACAAATTCAATTATAATATCATCAACATAATATATTAACATCATCTTTCATGAATTTCATCAAATCAATCATAGAACACAACAACATATTCAAATCATGAATTTATCAACATAACTTCATAAGCTCACAAACAATTAAATACTCATAATTATAATAACATGCTACAACACAAATTCATCATTATTTCCTCTATGGAAAATTAGAATAATTTAACACTTATAAGTGTTCATTTGCTGTATAGTAAATTTCTTATAGTGATGACCCACACTTCCCTTCCGATAGGCTTATGAGACCACCTCCTTGTAATCTTTGTGGGAACTTGGTTTCGTAAATTCTAGCTACTTCTTTTCACATTCTCCTTTCTTTTTATTTTTCTTTTCTTTTCTTTGTGTCTTGCTATCTAATGTCTCCGGAACACTAATTAAAGAAACAAAAAAAATTAAATAATTACATTAAGAACATTATCTTTTACAATTTTAAAACTTTGACTACACAAATTTCAAGATACGCAAGTTGTATTTAGTTTTCTTAACTAATGACACAGAGATATTAATTAACATTTTCCCTTTTTGTTTTAACCTTCTAACACACACACACAAACACAAATATATATATATATATATATATATATATATGAATTTTGCTAGAAGACACATTTTATGAAGGTGTAGCAAGTTATTCTATGGACATTTGTTAAAAGACAACAACTAATTTTTATGAATGTGTCTTTTAGCAAGTTTATAACTAAAAAGTGGATAATCACACCTTGAGGTGTGAATTGCTAAAAGACACCTTCATGGGTGGCTTCTAACAAAACCATATATAAATATTACATTAATTTAATATATTTCAATCTACTTCATATATTTATAATATATTTGATCATTTTCATTTTGCAATGTTAACTTTTTTTATATATTTCTTATATAAATACAAAAGGGTGGCTTCTCTTTTTTTATATATTTCTTATATAAATACAAAAGGGTGGCTTCTCTTTTTTTATATATGTCTTATATTGTTGTTATAATAAATACAAAATGATTTGTATTAGAGATGAACCAAGTGGTGATGAAATACAGTAAAAAGGGAGAAGAAGAAAACAAAAATTTGGGAGTGACGAGAATGACGATGGAAAAATTGAGCAAAACTAAGGCACGTAAGTCACTACAATAAGAGTTTTAATCTTAGCCCTTGATTTTGATCTAATGGTTGATAAAAGACCCTCTCATCCTCTCATTTGATATATCCCCTATATATATATATATGCACATGTTATTGTGAGAGGGTGAGAGGATCTTTTATCAACCATTAGATCAAAATCAAGGGCTAAGATTAAAACTCTTATTGTAGTGACTTATGTGCCTTAGTTTTGCTCAATTTTTCCATCGTTGTTCTCGTTACTCCCAAATTTCTTTTTTCTTCTTCTCTCTTTTTACTGTATTTCATCTCCACTTGGTTCATCCCTAATACAAATCCTTTTGTATTTATTATAACAACAAATTATCATGAAAAATCCAACTTAGTAAAATGAAAATATGCAAGAAGATCAAAACTTAGATCTAAAATCAAGCAAAGCCATGAAATCACATTTTTCCCAGAACACTGATAAACAAGAACGCCGACGACAAATGCGGCGAATACGGTCACGTACGACGAACTCCGATGAATAGAAACACCAACACGAACACGTTGTCAGATCTACACATCTTCTCCAATAATTGTGAAAACCCTTTTGTTTCATCAGCTCCATTATTTTTTGTTTAAATACTCATGGTTCTGCATTTTTTAAGCTCTTCTCCAATTCATAGCTATGTTGTTATCCCTGATTTGGTACGTGTCATGTTTCTTGAAATTAATTAAAAGCTCATATGACTATGTCCAAAATCTATGGTTTTTTATCATGGAAACTAAAAGTTTTTTTACATAAATAATTTATATCATTATGAAATTAGTAGAAACAAAATTGGGTTTGAGCTATGGAGGTCGACAGAGAAGAAAGGTGAAAACCGATAAAGAAGGATGAAGGAAAAGGGGTAAGGCCGTAAGGGAGAGAAGCGAATTAGAAAGGGATAAAATATCATGTGTAATTAATTTTATATGGAGCATTAAATTTGAAGCATTAAATTTGATCTAATGGTTATTAACGAGTCCTCTCATCTCTCACAATAAAAACTCATCTTATTGATATGCCATATATATATATATATATATATATATATATATAATAAAAAAATTATTTTTTATTTTTTAATTAATAATTATTTTTTTAAAAATACACACGTGGCGTCCAAGTCAACATTGACTTGGTCAAAATTGACCTGGGGGCCCAAAACTGCAAAATGGGCAATACTTAGGAGGCTAGATTGTATTTTATTTTGTTAGGGGACCAAAATCGCAACTTTCTGTTACTTAGTGGATCAAAACTACTATTAAGCCTTTATATTATAGAGATGATAAAAATTGTACAAACGTAATAAGAAAGAGGAGCAATCACATTACACCAATGTTACACCGCTCAATATCGTTTTACTCCATTAATATTTTTTAAAAATTGACTATTGGTTTGTAAGTTTATATCATATAGATCATTTATATAGATTTTTACGAAAATCTAGCATCAAAATTAAGGGTGTTTTATAAAAGTGTATAAACCGTTAATCTTGATGAATCACTGTAACACATCAAATGATTATAATTTTTTTTGAAAATTTACATGAATGATTTATATGATACACACTTATAATCCAACGGTTAAATTTAAAAAATATTAATCGAGCAAAATGATGTTGAGCGGTGTAACATTATATCGGTGTAATTTCATCTTTCCACATTAAGGAATATGCTGTTGAAATTTTTAAGTTTAATGTATGTTGTATATTTCGATTTACCGACAGTTTTTGACGAATTTTCATAGAGTTCAGATTATATAATCTGAACATTGACAGCAAATAAACGGATCATGCGAAATGCGAATATACGGGTCTTTTCCTAACTAAAAATAGAAACACAAGCACCATGTTTACTGTTTCACTCAATTGCACGCCTACATTATCCAATCACATGACATTTTCCAGCTAACGACCACCTTTAAGAAATGGGGGCCTTGTAATTGTATGTACTATGAGTGGTTTTTGAACCCCGTTAATTGTCTTGTTTTTTAGTGATCGTATTTTTATATATTTAGGTAGAGTGTCTTTTGTATCCCTCTGATTATAATCGAATATACTTTATTTTGAAGTTCAATAAATAATTGCATTGTTCTATTAGGCATTGTTAGACAATATTGGGGGAAGGAGAGGATTTTGAAAGAAGAAAAAAAAGTAGAGAAAGAAAAAGAAGACATTAGAATGAAAGGGGAGAGCTTTGCGGTTTTATTTTTCTTCGTAATATAAAATTTTAATCATTTGAAGAAACTAAAAATTATATTGGAGGGAGAGTTTTGAAGGGTTTATTCAACTTTTCAAATTTATTTTTTTGTTGTTATAATATTCTTAAATTATATTAGATGGAGGATTTTGGAGGGATTGCATACACTAATGCATTAACTATAAAAATAAATTAAAACATTTTCTCTTCTTTATTGATTAATCGTGTATCCAAACATAACCGTGATTGAAGTAATTAATAAAATATATAAAAATCCGTAACAAGTTGTTTAGTAAACGACTAAACGTAGGATTAATCAAATTTTTAAACGTCTCAATTTCTTGGTATCTCATCAAGGTGGACAATCAATATTACTTCACACACCATTTCACTCAATTAACGAAAACAAGCTTCTTATATTTCTTATATTTGGGATTTTACTCCTAATACTTTCTTGGTATCTCATCAAGGTGGACAATCTTTTCTATGAATCTAATTATATAGGCTTAAATGCAATTTTGATCCCCTTATTTTCAATTTTGTTAACTTTTGATACCCTATTTTTTAAAACAAACTTTTTGATCCCCCTATTTAAAAAGTCAACAAAAATTTATGGCCCCCTTCTTTTTAGATAATGTGGCGCGTTCATTAATGACGTGGATCATATATTATTAGACACATCATTAATGGTAAAATTAAATTAAAAATTTAATAATTAAAATTTATAAAAAAAATCTGAAAATAAAAAATGTTTATAATTGAAGAACCCTAACTTTGCAAAATCCCCAAATTGATTCATACCAAATCCTTCCTCCCCAAATTAAATCATCATTCATCGTGTTTAATAAAAAAAAAAGCCTTTTATAATTTGTGAAGTCCAAATGATATTTTTAATTCATTGCGTTGTACCGTCGACTTGATCCTTTTAAGGTCACTCCTGTATTTGAGAGCATCCAACAAGACTCAAATCCTCAAACATAATTCAATTGAGTGACAAATTTGGTTTGGTTTCCCTTTTCACTTACTCAACAAATTAACAAACTTGGTTTTGATAAAGAAAAAACAAGTTTGATTAGATGTTGTACAAAAGAAAATAAGAAGAAAAACACAATTTTGAGTTGATGTACAGGTAAAAAAGGAACCCTTTGTGTTTGAAAAATAATACGATAGTAATTAGAAAAATTCACTTATAGTCTTTTTGAGGAACGATGCATGATGATTCAATTTGGGGAGAAAAAAGGAGAAAGGATTTGATGTGAATCAATTTGGGGGAGGAAAATCAATTTGGGGATTTTGCAAGGTTCTTCAATTATAAACATTTTATTTTCAGATTTTTTTTTTAAATTCTAATTATTAGATTTTTAATTTAATTTTACCATTAATGATGTGGAAATGATGTGTTTAATAATATATGATCCACGTCATTAATGAACGCGCCACGTCATCCAAAAAGAAGGGGAACCATAAATTTTTGTTGACTTTTTAAATAGGGGGATCAAAAAGTTTGTTTTAAAAAATAGGGTATTAAAAGTTAACAAATTAAAAATAGGGGGATCAAAATTGCATTTAAGTCATTATATCTATTAAATTAAATCCACTTACATCAATAATGCGTGCTTAATTCATTGTCAAAATAATGCGTGCTTAATTAACCGACCAGCTATTATATATTAAATTTATTTATTACAACTATAATAGTAATATTGTTGTTTCACTTCAATAAACGCAACATGGGACAATTACAGCAAAGAAAAGAAACAAAATAGCTAAGCATAAATTGCATGTGGGTATTTGACCCCAAAAATTGCATGTGGGAACATGTAGGAAATCTCTATATAAGCAACACAACCTATTAGCATTTTTTCATCAAATTTGAGCTTTGGAAATTCTCTTCTTCCATCATATCACATTTAACTACCCTATCTAAATGGCACCAAAACTCATTCTAGCATCATTAGTCATTTTCCTATCACTCCTCTTTGAATCCACCCTAGCCAAACATAACTCTCATACAATGACCTACATAGAGTCCTCTTGCAATGGTACCCTCTACCCTGATTTATGCATTCGTTGCCTTAACAAGTTTTCCAAATCAACCATAAATGGACCTCAACACTTAGCTCAAGTTGCCTTATCCGTTAGCTTCTCAAGAGCAATGCAAACAAGAGGGTACCTTTTGAATGTGGCTAAGGAAGTCAAAGCAATTGATCACAACAACAAAAGGATGTACCTAACATTGCAAGATTGTGTGAATCAAATCAATGATAGTGTTGATCAACTTAGTCAAGCCATCAAAGAACTAAAAAGGTTGAACAAATTTAACACCATCATCAATGATAAAGTGTTGTGGCACATAAGTAACGTTGAGACATGGGTGAGCACTGCATTAACGGACGCTAGTAGTTGTGTACAATCGTTGCCTGGTCATAGGATGAGTAGAAGGGTTGCTACGATTAAGGTTAAGGCAAAGAATGTTGCAGAAGTAACTAGTAATGCACTTGCTTTGTTTCAAAGTTATGCTACAAGGTATCGACAAGCAGCCACGGCTAGAACTGTCAAGAAGCCATGAAAAACTTTAAATCATACCTTATTTTGTCACCCCTTGTTTGTTCATGTATATGATACATGTTTTTTCTTTGGGTGGTTTTACATTGTTATTTATCTAATATTGATGTATTTGAATGTATGATTTACTTAACTATAATTTAATTTAATAATACTTATGCTAGTTTAATTTTGTTATGAGTACTTTCATTCCTTGGTAATGGTTATATAATCTGAGAACTTCTTGCTAGCCGCAATTCATATTAAGAAGCTTAAAAGAAAAGAAAATATTGTAGTAGAAAGACTTCTCATTTTAATTTAGTGATTGATAGGAGGCTTTTAGGTTTTTATGGGTGGTGATCCATTGAGGCCACAAATAAAGGAAAGGGCACGTACAACCTAAACAAAGCATTTCTATATATCACGAGACTCGTGAAAGCTTATGTATTTTTTTCGAAGATTAGTCAAACTTTCAAACGCATGTTTGTTGGATAAACATGGGAGGGTAGAGGTGAAGTTCTATGAAAATTTAGAGATTCTTTTGTTTTAACATTATAAGAAAGATAGAAATAGAGAGTGATGTAATAAGCGCGATAAGTAGATGATGTGATAGAGATAGAGATAGAGATAGATGATGTCCTACACTTGCATGATAAGTAGATGATGTGATAGAGATAGAGATAGAGATAGATGATGTCCTACACTTGCATGATAAGTAGATGATGTGATAAAGATAGAGATAGAGATAGATGATGTCCTACACTTGCACACATGTTCACTATGTAATTTTAACTGGCTTGGATCATCTTAAAAATTACATGCATGATGCATATGCATGACTAAAATTAAAAGAGAAATAGGATAAATGAAAATCACAAAAAAAAAAAAAAAAAAAAAGGGAAATATAGAAAGAAAGGAAGAAAAGAAGGAAAGAAAACAAATGAAGGATGTAGAACAGACTGAATGATATTGTTGTAAATTCGTTGAAAAATCACACCAATAAAATATTTGATGTGTGGAGCAAATTAATCAAGCAACCAAAATAAAATGGGTAATAGTTATAAACACAAGCAAGAGTAGAAAAATAGCGAAATTTGTTTACCCAGTTCGGTCCAATATTGACATAATCTGGAGGAGAGAGCACTCCTCTGTTCCACTGTAATCATGAGTAACTTTACAAAAGAGATATCAAAGGGTTACAAGAATAAGTCTTCAAATTTAATTCTACCAAAAGTCTCAATCTCTTCCTGTGACCAAGAGACTCAATCTTCATAGTGTTTCTCAAGGTGAATCAATCGCAATCCTAGTGTCTCCCGTTTAGAGAAATCTCTCTAAAACCCTAGTTTGTTGTTTGTTTCTAAACCCTTGTTTTCAGCCCCCTTCTCTCTCAAGGTTTCATCTGGTACAAGGTCTATAATTATAGTAGAAGAATCCCTCAAAAATTGGAACAAATCTCATGCATAAAAATACGTTTTATGTTTATGCATCAGCGCAAAATCGAGGCTCGATTTCTGAAAATCGTGGCTTTATTTTTCCAAAAGCAAAACTGCATCCAAAATCGAGGCTCGATTTTGACAGATTTATGATCTTTAATTTTGAGTCACTTTCACAATAGTTATAAACATGAATAAACGAGAATAATATGGATATGCCACGGACATGAGCTACCCAAGCTAAATAATAATTGGACAATAATATGAAAGGAAAAAAAAATTACTCAAATGACTTGTGATTTTTGCGGTGGTACAGCTATCCAAGTGATTATACATGGGTTAATTATAAATTATAATGAAGCTTTTTTATACATTGGTTGCAGCAGATTATATCCAAGCCCATTAGCACATGCAGTATATGAAACAATTAGTACATTATAACCTTCTTGTTTAGCGTTCAACCAGAAAGCCGTTATTGTGTTAACATGAACATACAATCAGCCAAGAAGTCTATGACTCCGTCGTCCGTTGTCATTCCCGATGATATTATTGCCGAGGTACTTTCCTTCCTTCCGGTTAAATCTTTTGTTCGATTCAGATGTGTTAAATCTTTTGTTCGATTCAGATGTGTCAACAAGTATTGGAAGACCCTAATATCCGATCCCACCTTCGTGAAATTACACCTCAATAGGTCAGCATCACGAAATCCTCTATTCACAATAGTCACGCGTCACGTCAAAACCGATGATAGTGATAGTGATAGTAGCGGTGGATTATATCTAGGTCTAGAAAATATGGATCACAACGTTGTTCCTTACTCGTTGAACAGATTAATGCAGAACCCATCATTCAATCTTGTTGTCGATCCTTACTATCGTTTGAACTATGAAGATAAAGATTGTTCTAGTATGGTTGGTTCATGCAATGGATTAATTCTTGGCTTAAATATGTAAAAGGTCCCTGCAATTTAGCGCATTTTGGATTTTCGTCCCTGGAAGTTTTTTGTTCTAAAACAACCCTTGTATTTACCAAACGTTTTGACATTCGTCCTTGCCGTCCAATTCCATGAAAAAAGACGCTGAGTTGGCTAACGGAGGCTTATGTAGCACTTGGTGACTTGGCATTAGTTGATGATTGGGGTTAGTATAGGGACTAAAACCAAAAACGCATTTTTACATAGGGTCGAAATTAAAAAAACGTAATTTTCAATTTTTGAATTTTAAAACTTGAAAATCCCTTCTTCTCCACCCCCCCCCCCCCCCCCCCCCCCCCTCCTATCTCTCTATGTTCTTTCCTTCTTCTCTCTCTCTCTCTCTCTCTCTCTCTCTCTCTCTCTCTCTCTCTCTCTCTCTCTCTGTTTCAATTTTTATTGGAAGACCCTAATATCTGATCCCGCCTTCGTGAAATTACACCTCAATAGGTCAGCATCACGAAATCCTCTATTCACAATAGTCACGCATCACGTCAAAACCGATGATAGTGATAGTGATAGTAGCGGTGGATTATATCTAGGTCTAGAAAATATGGATCATAATGCCGTTCCTTACTCGTTGAACAGTTTACTGCAGAACCCATCATTCAATCTTGTTGTCGATCCTTACTATCATTTGAACTATGAAGATAAAGATTATTCTCGTATGGTTGGTTCATGCAATGGATTAATTCTTGGCTTAAATATGTAAAAGGTCCCTGCAATTTAGCGCATTTTGGATTTTCGTCCCTGTAAGTTTTTTTGTTCTAAAACAACCCTTGTATTTACCAAACGTTTTGACATTCGTCCTTGCCGTCCAATTCCGTGAAAAAAAACGTTGAGTTGGCTAACAGAGGCTTATGTAGCACTTGGTGACTTGGCATTAGTTGATGATTGGAGTTAGTATAGGGACTAAAACCAAAAACGCATTTTTACATAGGGATTAAATTAAAAAAACGTAATTTTCAATTTTTGAATTTTAAAACTTGAAAACTCCCCCCCCCCCCCCCCCCCCCCCCCCCCGCTCTCTCTGTTCTTTCCTTCTTCTTCCTCTCTCTCTGTTTCAATTTTTATTGGATACATTATTGCTGCTTTATGTGAGACTTGCCTTCCAACTCTGCCATCCAAACATATCAATTTCTTCAAAACTTATTACTCTCATTCGTTAGCTCCTTGTCAATCTATATCATTCACAAATCACAACTTATTACATTCAAACATCATTATAAAAAACACTTTTATGCAGGATTGTAGCAGCAATATTGTTGGCAATTTACTCAGGATTGTTGCATGGTCTATATGTTCTAGATTGGCAGTTCCATGTATCACTCTCTACCTCTTCTTGTACCAAATTTCACTTTATAGATGGTTTGTTTATGATTTATTTGTTTTAAACCAGGCTGCTGATGAAATTCAAAATATTTAATTCGTAATTGTTGTTATATTCTTGGTCTTGACCATTTACATAAAAAGCTTGTTTTCAGAAATCTTAAGGTACCTTTTAAATTATCTCATTTCTTTGTTCGATGGTTTAAACCATACGTTGACATGTAATACTTAATACCTTGATTACTAAATTTTATAACTTCCAGCAATGCAATATGTCTAGCGCTAGTGAAGTTTCAGATAGTTCACCGTTATGGTGTCACGCTCCATTTGATCCATAAGGCATTTTCAGGTAATCGAATTACTTCATGTAGTATTTCCCTCGAATTTTGTTAAGTGTTGAGAAACACAAACTGGGTTCAATTTGAAGCTTGTCTCCTATCTGGACAGTGTTACAAATGACAAGGATTGAGGGAGAGTCCAAAGAGGAGATCTTTAACAATAGGCTTAAGTGTCGAATAACAATAGATGGCTTGACATTACACATTTTTACTCAAAATTTGAAGTTAATGAATCTTCACACTTATATTTTCATCATTCAATTCACTATTAACTAATATGGAAAGTTATCACTTCATATTTGTACTTATAACACAGTGATTTCATAGAGAATAATAGCATGCTGGTACTTTAAGAGTTCTCCTTTGAGCAAAATATTCCATTATCATTTACCGGTTATTGAGACAATGCAACAAGGTCATGGTGATATTATTCTAAATCAAACATGATTGATTTTTCTTTTAAACTCCTTGTTGGAACAGAGAGAGAGAGAAGAAGGAAAGAACATAGAGAGAGGGATAGAGGAAGAAGAAGGGATTTTCAAGTTTTAAAATTCAAAAATTGAAAATTACGTTTTTTTTAATTTAGTCCCTATGTAAAAATGAGTTTTTGGTTTTAGTCCCTGTATTGAACCCAATCATCAACTAATGCCAAGTCACCAAGTGACACATAAGCCTCCGTTAACCAGCTCAGCGTTTTTTTTCACGGAATTGGACGTTTGGTAAATACAAGGGTTGTTTTAGAACAAAAAATTTTACAGGGACGAAAATAAAAAATGCGCTAAATTGCAGGGACCTTTTACATATTTAAGCCTTAATTCTTTTGGTTGCTTCGTTACTATCATTTGGGTTTTTTTTTCTATGGAACCCAGCCACAATGATAACATCTCCAAGTTTTTGCTATTTTAGCCATGGTATTCCCAGCAGCATTGCAAACCACAGTTTCCCATTTCTTGACGATTATAATTTATCCTTTGGTTGCGATAATTTACCACCACTTATAAGATAGTGGCGTCAAATTACAATTCACAACAAGAAAGAACCAATGTGAGAATTCTCAGTTTTTGTCATAATAATGTTTGGAGAGAGATTCAAAGTTTCCCCATTGTTCCTATTCTTATGGCCCTTGCTGGTGAAATTGATGTGTATTGATGACATCTCGTCATTACGTAATTTTTAATGTAATTTTCTAAAGAATATTGGAGTTCACAACTATTTTGAGCATGATAAAGTGCGAAAAATAGGAAAACTTGAAGAGTTGAAGCAAGACCAAACACGTGTCACGATTTGTCAAAATCGTGACACGATTTCACAAACGTGTCACGATTTGTCAAAAACGTGACACGATTTCAGAAGCCATAGTACATGCATTCGACATTGAGAAAAACGTGTCACGATGGCAAAAACGAAGTTAATCATACATTCATATACATCAATATTACAATATGATAGCCAACTATGTAAAACCACCCAAAGAAAAAACATGTATATCATATACATGGACAAACAAAGGTGATAAAATAAGGTATGATTTAAAGTTTTTCATGGCTTCTTGACAGTTCTAGCCGCTGCTTGCCGATACCTAGTAGCATAACTATGAAACAAAGCAAGTGCATTACTAGTAACTTCTGCAACATTCTTCGCCTTCACCTTAATCGTCGCAACTCTTTTGCTCATTCTGTGACCAGGGAACGATTGCACACAACTACTAGCGTCGGTTAAGGCAGTGCTCACCCATGTCTCGACATTACTTATGTGCCACAACACTTTATCATTGATGATGGTGTTAAATTTGTTCAACCTTTTTAGTTCTTTGATGGCTTGACTAAGTTGATCAACACTATCATTGATTTGATTCACACAATCTTGCACGGTTAGGTACATCCTTTTGTTGTTGTGATCAATAGCTTTGAGTTCCTTGGCCACATTCAAAAGGTATCCTCTTGTTTGCAATGCCAACTTGAGCTAAGTGTTGAGGCCCATTTATGGTTGAACTAGAAAATTTGTTAAGGCAACGAATGCATAAATCAGGGTAGAGGGTACCATTGCAAGATGACTCTATGTAGTTTATTGTTTGAGAGTTATGTTTTGCTAAGGAGGACTCTATGAAGAGTGACAAGAAAATGACTAGTGATGTGAGAATGAATGTTTGTGCCATTTTGTGTTACAATTGAACCTTGGTTAGTTAATGTGATATGATGGAAGAGGAGAGTTTCTCAATGCTCGAGTTTGATGAAAATGCTAATGGGGATGTGTTACTTTTATAGAAAATTCCTCACATGTTTCCACATGAAATTTTTTGGTCAAAACTGCACATGCATTATGAAGTGCAATGAGGTACACTAAGCATGAAGTGAAAGAGTATGACTATATATTATAACAAATTTAATAATAGCTGGTCGGTTAATTAAGCACGCATTATGTTACCAAATTGATGTGTAGCTTATAATAGAGATTAAGTAAATCCATAGAAAAGATTGTCCACCTCTATGAGATACCAAGAAATTATTAGGAGTAAAATCCCAATTTAAGAAGCTTGTTTTCCTTGTTTGAGTGAAGTGGTGTGTAAAGTAATATTGTTGGTCAAACTTTTGTTTACAAGATTTTAAACTTTATCTAAAAAGTTACATTTTTTTAACATAATATTTGAACTATAGTAGTTAATGAGATTTAGTTAAAGATGAATTGTTTGAAAGGATTTTAGGTTGAGTTTTAATCGAAACAATATATTTTATTTATCTTCAAGTTGAATCTTGAATTATCGGAGTCCGACTCTAGGAACTAGAAATAGAAAACCATACTTTGTAAGAACTAGTATCATATGGTGAGAGAAAAACAAAGAATGTCTTATCGAGTATGTTTGTTTCAAAGAAGAAAGATTTGTGTTAAAAATAAAATAGAAAAACAAGGTAATATGTTGCTTTATGAAGGGAAATATTGATGATTTTGTAGTTGGAATAAAGGTACATAATGGAGCTTTTAAGGCGATATAAACGGGTCCTTGTCCACTGTAAAAGAAGAAGGAAATAAAATGAAGATGGAAATACGTTTGTGTTTGTCAATCAATTGCTTGGCAAAACATAATGACAACGTAAAATTGAAGGTTAAGAGTGTTCCAGGTCACAAAATTTGGATTAATAAAACCATTCTACAAGCAACGATATTTGAATCTCGACTATGATTTACAAACCTAATGTTTGATTGCTTATAGAAATTAATGTTGCATCATGTGGTGATATATAACGAAGAGAAAAGCTTCAGAATCTGATTACATAGTCTTATGTAGATGTGTTTAAAATTGAACCAACTTAATTGAAAATTGTAAACTGAACAAACAAAGATCGAAAACCGTGTTCGCTTGGTTGTGTTCAGACCACTTTTTCATTCAACCATGCGGTTGGATTCAATTTGCACCTTAATGGTATTTGGAGTTAATTGTTGCAACCAACATAATCAAAATTATTGACAAATTTTTTAAATTTTGTGTTCTCTCGCAGTAAACCGAATCAACCTAATTACCACATTGATTTGGTCGGTTTGATTTAGTTTTTAAAAAAAAATCAATTGAACCAAACCAAACCACATGTTTTTTATCTTACATACTTTTAAGAATACATAGTCCACATTTTCGAGAATTGACTAATTGTTTTATGAAATTTGTAAAATTGCTAATAAAGGCAAGTGCCAGTCAAAATTCTCAAAGGTTGTTTTTTAACCAATTTTGGTGCTTGACCGATTGGCTTCGTCTTGATCAATATAGAACAATGCTTTACATGGCGACATTTGATTTAAGCTTCCTTCTATTACCTCAAATATGTTGGAGCCTTCTATCTTCTCCAATTAGGGATGGAAAATTAGAGTTGTATGTAGGTGGCGATAAGCTGAGGAAATTGTATTCTTTCGGCTTTCGAAACAAACGTAGCACTTCAACAATAGTTGTAATGCCACCAAATGTTGATGAGCAACATGTATTGTTTGTTAACAAAATAGGGTTTCATAGGGAATAAAAAAGAGACGACTAGGGTTTGTCATGATATTACAATGGTATAACTTTTCAAATTGTTACAAAAGAATATATAATAAAACTTGATAGACTCTATTAACTTTGAAACATAAGTGCATATAAGCTCAATCTTATTACCTAACATTGTTAACCCATGATTTTCAAACAATGAAACCTGATCAATATTGTGTTGATGATAAAATATTATAGTGTGAATTTAATCTTGTAGAGTCTACTAACCTAAGATTAATATTTTAGTATGAATTTAATCTTAATCACTCTAGAGTCTAAACTAGTTTATGTATAAAACGGTGATTATTAGGTGTCTAGTCTCTTATTGGTCAGTGACATTTAGCTCATTACTGCTCCCCTAGACTCCCTAATATGTGGTATCAAATCTATGGTTAGGCTCTGTGTGAGAGTGGGATTCTAGTATGGATGAAGCTAGTGGTGTGTGTGACTCACACATGAGGGGAAGATTGTTGAGTTTCAAGTATGCATGCATGATTAAGTCTAATATCGTTTATGAATGGAGGAAATGTTGAGTATATAAAAGAACAGATTCATATACGTAATACATGGACGGATGCATATGTATACTTGTGTGGGCTTATGCATGCACAAAGTATTTATAATTTTATTTTTAGACTAGTACATTTCCCACCTGCAGAATTCTAGCGCGCCCTATTTTTCTCCGAAAATACGCCTAGTCCGGATTTCATAATTTGAACTCCTTTTGAATTATGTAATCCGGACAATGTCATGGACGAATGCATATGTATACTTGTGTGGTCTTATGCATGCACAAAGTATTTATAATTTTATTTTTAGACTATTACTTTTCCCACCCTGTTGTATTCTAGCGCGCCCTATTTTTTCCAAAAAAACCCTAGTCCGGATTACATAATCCAAACTCCTTTTTGATTATGTAATCCGGCCAATGTCATGGACGGATGCATATGTATACTTGTGTGAACTTGTGCATGCACAAAGTATTTATAATTTTTAGACTATTACTTTTCCCACTCTGCTATATTCTAACGTCCCATGTTGTTTTTCCAAAAATACCCCTAGTCCGGATTACATAATCTGAACTCCTTTTGGATTATGTAATTCGGACATGTCGTACTCTAATTTTTGACCAATTTATTTTTATTTGTTCGTACGTTGATCGTTTTTCAGTCGTCCGTTCGCGCGCTAATTCCCGTAATATCTGTTTTTATTCATATTTGTGGTCGCATTTATTTTTCGTTCGTCGTTTATTTTTTAATGTTGTTCGCGTATTAATTTCGTAATTTTTACTCGCGTTTCGTGCGTATTTTTAGTGTAGCGTAACGTTTGCGTTTTAAAGTTCATTTTATTCACGTCGTCGTTTTATTGTTTTAATTAGCGTAAAAAAGCCGCGTATTTCGGTCGTATCAGACGAAATTTCGGCAGAGAGATATTTTAAAATACCTCATTTTTTTGGTTCCGACGGGACATTTTTATTTTTATTATTTAATTTTCGTTTTTTATTTTTAATCATTTATTTAGTTATTTATTTTTCCATTTATTTAATCTGCTGTCATTTATTTATCAATTTTATTATTTTTTTTTAAGTCATTGTACACTTGTCATTTTGTCATTGGTCCTGTCCAACTTTCTCTCCAAGAAACTGCAGGGGTATTTTTGTCATTATCAGTGTATCAGTGAACAGTACTATAAAAGTACTGTTCACGCGTCAGAATGGTCCCCCAAGTGTCAGAGTCAGTCAGAAAATTCAAAATCAACCACAAACACATTTCCTCATTCTCTCTCCACTTGACAAGATCAAACCATCAAAAATCTTCATGAACATGAAGAACATCCATGAATATTCATGAACGAAATTTTTTCCAGCAACTATAGCACAGATTTCGGCCAAAGCATAATACACAACAAGTCCGAATCACACATGAACACAATCCATAACTCATAATCAAAATCCATATCAACAAACACCACAACCATAGATCCGAACCAAATACCACAAATCCACCAACACAAATCCGCATCCGAATCAAGCCATTTTCGGCCAAGAACAAGGCAAGGCAAAACACAACAAAATCAAACTCATCCAAGAGGACCAAGGCCGAACCAAGGCAAGGCAAGAACACACCACAACAACGAAACCGAATTCAAACACAAGGAAAGGCAACCGAAAACGCAAAAAAGAAGAACGTGAGAACAAGGTACGGCCGAAAACAAAGAACAAGTGGAAGAGGAAACGCAAAAAAGAAGAAGTTGAGGTAGTTTTCTTGACTTTTTATTTGTTTTCTTTGTGGTTTTCTTTTTTAGATCTAGGCTAGTTTGTAAGCTTTTCGAAAAATCCAAGAGTGGATCCGTAAAGAGCAAGAGGAGAGGAAGAGATTGGTGAAAAAAAATTTAAAAAAAAAAGGTGTTGCACCGCTCCGGCGCGGCGGCTCTCCGGCCGACCACCGCGCCGGAGCACCACCGCACCACCTCCTTCTTTCTCTCGCCGGCGAGGCCAGCTCTAGTGAGAGGAGAGAGCTTTCTTTTGTTTTTGTTCTTAGAGAGAGGTAGAAGAAGAAGGAATGAGAAAAAACCCCTTTGAAAAAATGTTATATACTCATTTATTTGAGTTGGGGCGGGTCACCCATGGGTTGACCTAGTACCCGCCCCATCTCAGTGACCCAATACCCAGCCCATGTTGCTTCTGCTTGCTATATGCACCCCTATCCTTTGCTGCCAGCACTGTTTTTTTCTTTCCTTGTGTAGTAACTTTGTTTTTATGTAATTTCATGCATTCATTTTTTTATTTTTCTTTCCTTCATATGATATTTGAATATTGGTCCATGCATTATTAATTAGTGTTTTTTTTTAAAAAAAATTTACCTCATGCATTTGTAGTTCATTTAATAGTAAATTTCTATTTCATATAGTGTTAATTAGACATTTAAAAATCTTTTTTTCTTTATTTTTAAAACTACTTCTATAATTGCTTAGTTTATTTGTTTATGTTTTTTTATTTGTTTTTTGTGTTTGTATTTTTATTATTCACCATCTCATGCATATTTCTCTTTCCTTGTCATTTATTTCATTGTAATTATTGCATGCATATTTATTTTCTTTTGTCATTTATTTTTATTTTTAGTTTAATTTGTAATTAGGGAATTGATGTAATTTATTTTCGCGTATTTTTTCCTTTTGAGACCATAGAATGTATTTAGGGTATGTAATATGTAACCGGCACACGCACTGACACGCGCACCGACACTCCACTTTATTTATCGCTTTATGCTTATTTATTTTTCCGCCGTTACGCGATTTCACCGTTAGTTTAGAAAAAATATTTTCTTCAAAAAAATCAAAAAAATCAAATTCAAATTTTTTTAAGTAAACCTTGGTTTGTAATCCAAGTGTTTTTCCTTTTATTTTCCTTAATCAAATGTTAATTAATTTAATATCCACATTAGACATGGATTTCGTACAATTAAAATTAACCAACTTCATCGTATTTTCTTCTCATGCCTTGAGGCCTCTCATCTCTTCTTAAAATCTTTTCAAAAAAAATGTTAAAATCAATTCAACTCATCAAATGAGTTCTTTAGCCGAACTACTTGATTTTGATCCCGATTTATTTGGGTAAGTAGGCAAAGGGTTTCGATCCTTCCAAATCAATAAAAATAACCAAAAACATGCTTTATCTTTCTCCTTTCTATCACTTTAACTCTTAACTTTTTTATAAGTAAAATTAATTTAGCGCAAGATTAGAGAATAGGTAGAAGGTTCCTATGGGATACCATAGTCGGTTCGGGTGCTTAACGCCTTCCCCAATCGAAACCAACCTCCGAATCCAAGGTCTCATAAGGGTTTTTACTCACTTTTTCCCTTCCCGCGAATAAAAGTTGAGAGATCAATGATTCAAGGTTCAAATCCAATCAATGATTTTGATACCCGAAAATCTCGAGCACAGGACAATTTCGTACATTTTGGAGCTTGAAGACCCTGAAGGATCTTGATGCCAAAGTGCATTGGATGTAGGGCTGGAAATGAGTCGAATCGAACCGAACTTGTCTGAGCTCGGCTCGACTCAATTAGAATTGGTTCGGCTCGAAACTCGACTAGATTTCGAAACAAACTTTTTTTAACTCGAGTTCGGCTCATTTTAAGTTTACGAGCAATTCGGCTTAACTCGTTAAGTTCAGTTCGTTAGATTCTGCTTAAATCTAATGTGCAACCAAACTGTGCACCTGACCCTAAAATACGAAGAAAAAATTGCAGTAAAATACTAAGAAAAAGTTGCACTGATATTCTTATGACAATCGCAATTTACATCCCTGCATTTTATAATTGCAACTCGGGTTGAATGAACACAATCTATGACTACCAGTAAGTTCACTCAACGCTCTTGTTTTATAGTGAAAGCTTCCTCTTACTTTCTTATATACGCTCGATGGAGTATATAAGAAAGCCATATTCTTATGTGAGAGTGAGAGGGTCAATTATCAGCCCTTAGATTAAAATTAATGGTCAAGCACCCGCTGCTATCATGCCACCGTCTATCATAATATCTGTAATTTTAATAGGAATAGTCATCTCATTAAGGGATTTTTTTTAGTAAATAATTTGTCTTTTGATTGCAACTTTGCATTATGATGCAGATATTAGTAAAGTATTGATTTTTTTTTACTAATTTACTTACCTTACCTGTAATCGAAACCTACAAAACATGTAAAAGGTTCCCAATTCATGTAATTCAATTAAATCCAACATTCCATCCAAAAAAACAACACATTGAGATAAGGGGAAAACTAACAAAAATCAATTTCAATCCAACACACAAACATAATGTTTTTTTACAGCAATATGGTGGTATTTGATTTGAGATTTTAATGCTCAAGGAAGAGTAGAAGCAGCATTGACAACCATGATTGTAGAAGACAAGGAGCCGCAGTTCACAGAGGATGAAGGGAGAAAACGGTTCGTAAGGGGAAAACAAGGAGATAGAGTGTGATGTGACTCACATGGTAAGATGATTTAATCTCAGCCATGAATCTTAATCGAAGGGCTGATAATTGACCCTCTCACTCTAACCTAAGAATAGGCTTTCTCACTGGATATACTCCCTGTGTATATATATATATATATAATCGAGTCAACTCGTGAACCAAACGAGCCGAACTATATATAGTTCAAGTTCAGCTCATTTAATTAACGAACTTAATTTTTAGCTCAAGTTCAGCTCATTTGGTTCATGAACCAAGTTCAACGAGCTAATTGTTGAGTCGAGTTCCGAACTTTTTTCGAGTTGTCTCAGTTCATTGTCAGCCCTAATATTTGGATGTTTTTCAGATTATATCATCCGGACAGTCTTGACACATTTCAAGTTATATAATCCGAAATGTTTCAATCACCCCGTAGAAAGTCAAAATTTGGGGTGAAAAAGATTGTTTCCGGATTATATAATTTGGAAAGTGTCAAAACTGTCGGGATTATATAATTCGGAGTGCATCGGTACAGAGGTAGAAGCCATCTATTTTGGTTGAAACTCTGTTTTAGCGCATCTAGTTTGCTTCTAAACGACATACTATGTCTTTGACCATATGTTCAAATAGAAAATTTATTTCATAACATAACAATTAAAAGTACAACAGAATTATCCAAACATAACATTAATCAAACATAACCATAAAACTATCCAAATGTTACATAGCTAAAAATTATCCAAATTATTCAAACATAACATAATTACAATCATCTCGATATCACTACACCCTACCACCCCTGCCACCACCTCTGCGACCCTCAACATTTTGCCTACGGCGATAAACTTTCCCACCATAAACCTCTCTCAAGACTTTATCCAAATGTTGTCACGACTCATACTCTTTAAGCACCTCACCACTTGACATAATAGCATACGCATGGTCTCTGATACAGCCCAACGTACCTTCCGCCTAGCTCTAAGAACGGATGCTCTCCATCCTCCTCAGCAACAATCTCATCAATGGCCTTCCGCTCTGGTAGCCTCGGCACCGGAACCTCCTGGACTGGAAGAATCATGCATGGATGAGAGATATAAAACCATCTGATGTATCCCTCTACTGCCTCCACACCATGCACTGCACGGCTACCCAACTGCTGAGGTGTTAGTGCATAATCAAGAGAACGCTAAAAACGGTGGGTGATATCCCCTAAGGTCCTTTGGGGAGGTGCATTGTCGTGTGGATGTCTGGGGATGGTCTAAATGTACCCAAATTGGCGAAGCACCCGCTCCAGCAGATATCTCACATTGTGGTTACCGTATCTGAGCCATTTAGAGTAAAGGTTGGACCGCTCAAAAGGACATGCCTGATGGTGCTCTCCATATGGGGCCATGACAATGGTCGACAGATCCAGCGCATCCAGACTACACCCTCCACCTCCGCCTTTTGCCGACGCTCTAGACGATCTCTCCTAACGAAAACGTGCATAGCCTCAATGTCACCCCTTATGCGATCAACAGGATCCATACTTGTAACATGCATATTAGGGTAATCAGCATAAAAGGCACAACACAATACAAAACATGGACAAAAAAATACCTAGGTTCATTCTAGATTTAATTTTCCGAACTGCAACAATCTAGTCCGGAAAACGAAATCCGAACAGTGTCAGTGCACAAGAAAAAAATCGTCCAAATTAACTTGCATGCATAAGGAATTCGAACTAAACTTAAATTTGATGTTTGATTAAGCTTCAAATGTGGTGATTTTGAGCAAAGAAACTCCAATTTTGGACCGATTTGTGCAATTCGGATGTTGGGATAAGGTAGAGACAGAGAGAAAGTGAAAAGTGAAACTATAAAATGGGAGGGTGAACTTCCTTATATATATCGAAGAAGTCCGGATAACGTAATCCGGATTGCATTTCGTATATTTCCGTATTTCGTAATCCGAAGGGTATTTTGATCTTTTTGCAGGGCGCGTGAGTATGGCATAGGATGGAAAAAGTAATAGTCTTATTTTTAAGTAGTATAATATAGTAATAGTTGATTACATTTTGACTAAATGGCCCACACTTGTAACACGTCATTTCTTTCTTGGCCCACACCTATATCACACATGACACAATAACACAACTTTTTTTCGGAAAACCTTGTTTCCAAATATATATTTAATGCTTTAAAATAATATATATATATATATATATATATATATATATATATATATATATATGGTGCCCCTACTTTTCAAAATTTCTAAATCGGTCACTGACCTAATACCTTAAGATGTTTGATGAAGATGTGTGTAAAGTCTCTTAGTGGTCCTGAACGTTTAACTCGTTGTCTTCTCAGGCTCCTGGGACTCCCCACCAATATGCAACTTTTGTGACATACAACCATGCTCTTTTTAGAATGTGTCACCTAGATTCACTATTTGTGGCCTTACTAGATACCACTCATAACCACCTAAAACCCCTCTACCAAGCACACGGTCTTCAAATTATTTAACCATTACCAACCAACGAAATACTCAATAACAAAATATAGGTAGCATAAATATTATTTTTAACATAAATAGTAATGGAGTTAATCTTACATTCATACATCAATATTGCACTTAATAAATAACGATGCAAAACCACCCAAAGAAAAAACCATGTATCATATACATGGACAAACAAAAGGTGACAAAAAGTATGATTGAAGTTTTTCATGGCTTCTTGGAAGTTCTAGCTGCTTCTTGCTGATACCTAGCAGCATAACTATGAAACAAAGCGAGTGCGTTACTGGTAACTTCTGCAACATTCTTCGCCTTAATCTTAATCGTCGCAACTCTTTTGCTCATCCTATGACCAGGGAATGATTGTACACAACTACTAGCGTCAGTTAAGGCAGTACTCACCCATGTCTCAACGTTACTTATGTGCCACAACACTTTATCATTGATGATGGTGCTAAATTTGTTCAACCTTTTTAGTTCTTTAATGGCTTGACTAAGTTGATCAACACTGTCATTAATTTGATTCACACAATCTTGCACGGTTAGGTACATCCTTTTGTTGTTGTGATCAATAGCTTTGAGTTCCTTCGCCGCATTCAAAAGGTACCCTCTTGTTTGCAATGCTCTTGAGAGGCTCACGGATAACGCAACATGTGCTAAGTGTTGAGGTCCATTTATGGTTGATTTGGAAAACTTGTTAAGGCAACGAATGCATAGGTCAGGGTAGAGGGTACCATTGCAAGATGACTCTATGTAGTTTATTGTTTGAGAGTCATGTTTGGCTAAGGAGGACTCTATGAAGAATGAGAGGAAAATGACTAGTGATGTGAGAATGAATTTTTGTGCCATTTTGGATTTCAACTTTCAGTTGAACCTTGTTTAGATAGGTTAGTTAAATGTGATATGATGGAAGAAGAGAATTTCCAAAGCTCAAATTTGATGAAAATGCTAATGGGGTTTGTTGCTTATATAGTGAGTTCCCACATGCAATTTTTTTGGGTCAAATCCCCATATACAATTTATGCTTAGCTATTTTGTTTCTTTTCTTTGCTGTAATTGTCCCATGTTGCGTTTATTGAAGGCCATTATTACGTGCAATGAGTTGCGCTAAGCAAGAAGAGAAACAATATGCCTATCTATAACATGTACAATTAGACGTTAGATTCATAGGGAAGATTGTCTAACTTGATGAGATATTGACTAATTAATTATACCAACTTGGAGTAAAATCCCAAATATAAGAAGCTTGTGCCTCTCTTCTATACCAAAGTCTCAAACAAAGAATGTCTTATCGAGTATGTTTGTTACAAAGGAGAAAATAATAGAAAAACAAGGTACTATGTTGCTTTATAAAGGGAAATATCATGTACCTTGAAAGAATGGGACAGTCTTAATAAGGGATTATGTAGTTGGAATAAACGGGTCATTATCCACTTGCAAAAGAAGAAGAAAAAACAGTGAAGATGGAAATAAGCACAATGTTGCAATTTCAAAACTCAACAGATATTGACATTTTTAACGAGTTATGCTTGCAGAGGCTTCTTATCTAAAGAGTGTAGCTCATGACAAATTAAGCATAAACTCAAAGTTTAGCTTTGTGAATAAGCAACAATAAATTCAAAGGGCATGAAAGTATTTTAGTTTGGTACATAAAGCTTTCATTTGCATTGAGCAATGTTTTGAAGCACAGAAAGAAATTTTATAATTCAATGATCAGTACAAAAAATGTGTAATGTAACGATATAAACATTTTTACAGTTAAATGAGATATTTCAAAACTTGAAATTAAATTAAAAAAAAAAACCCTGATGTAAATTTGCCTTAAATTTGGTAACAGTTTGGGTACATAAACCTTTAAATTCTACAATTACTGCAACTGCACATTATAATGCTAATCAAATTGACATGCAAAACAGAGACACATTTCATAACAATTTGATAATACTTCCTATTGAAACATTATATAGAGGAATTGTGTCAAAATCATAGAAAACAAGAAAATGGCAATGAAAAGAAAAATACAACTGTGATGTACCACAAATATCATGAAGCCTCTGATGTTCAAAACTTAGGCTCAGATAACAAGCAGAAAGGAAAAAAAATACCACAACAAAATTACAAAATCAAATGATCTTCAAAAACAAACAATGTATTGTTAATCATATTTTTGACCAAAATGTTACAAATAAGATATTCCAAAATATAATGGCATGGCAGCATATGTTTCCTGAATTTACCCAATTATGAATTTAACCAAGGATAAACATTTGGTGATGTCGGCAACCTCCCTGTTAAAACTTCAACACCAGTTTCTGTCACCTAGTTATGGAAAAAATAAATCATCAAAATGGTACCATGTAAATGGTGCAATATGCACGACTAAATGTAAAACTAGGAGCAAAAATGCACTACTAAATGTAAACTTAGGAGAAAAAATATCAAGAAATTAAATTATTTATTCTTTGATCAAAACAAATTATAATAGAATGGTCAATGTAATTAGAAACTACTTTGATCACGCCAAATGTGAGGGATTGAAATATGTTCAAATTTTATTACTGAGTAAAATGTGTTACGTACAAAGACAGCAGAACATAACATTTTACGAAGACTAATATGTTTGGACAAACAGCTAGGTTAAATTCATGTCTAATGATTATAATATTTTTTAATGGAAAAATGAATATTATTTAGAGAAAATGAGAGAAGTACAAAGAATGATTAACCCGCCAAGCGGGGAAAAGTACCAAAGGTACTCGACCCAGCAAGAAACAGCTAAAACAACCTAACAGAGAAGGCAAAGGAGAGGGTTCGAAAACCACTCAATACAAACAAGGACCCCCTCTCATCCTAGAAAAAAAACCACCACCATGATATATTATAAATAATATAAGAAAATTTATTTTGGAAATTTCTTCTTTGAAATCTATGGAGGTAGAAGAGATAGTAGAAGCCATCAAAGTAACTTCTTGGAGATGGTTTCTTGCTAGGAAAAAATGGGGCCATGTTTGTATTTTGAATGGTATCTGAACCCTCTTCTATGTCTTAATTCTTGATGTAGGGGGTTTGCTTTTTGTGGGTCAAGTACCCCTTGTACTTTTCCCAAGTTGTGGGTTTAGTACTCTTTGTACTTCTCTCTTATAATAAATTTTGATGTTAAAAAAAATAAGAAAACTTGCTTTCAAGTTCTTTTTATAATAGAAAAATAAATAAATAAATAAACTTTGCAACAGCTAAAAACAACTAATAACAAATAAGCTTAAAAAATCTTATTGACATACCAATTTATTTCTATGTTTAACGAACCCTTAAAATGCCAATGTAATAAGAAAATTTAAAATAAACTTTTCTAAACACGCCCTTGGTCAAGACTGAAAACAGTAAAAAAGAAAATTCATTTAAAATAAATTCATTTATCATTATATAAAACTGAAAACGGTAAAAAAGTTCTTGCTTTCAAACGCAAAGACTGTACTTTACTGTTCAGGACTACGAATGCATAAAATAACCAAACTGTGCTTTTGTATTTGATAAAAGGAAGGAGAAAATAGAAATGTTCTTACCAAAAGAGTATGCTCAAATTGAGCACTTCGTTTACCATCTGCTGTAACATCAGTCCATCCATCCGGCCACAGTCGATCACGCCAGACACCTATTAAAAACTTTTGTTCATTAGTAAATGTTACATGTTTCGATCAAAGTTATCTGTTTAAATTTATTTACATATACCTGCATTGATCATTGGCTCAATTGTAAAGGTTTGACCAGCCTTCATCACACCAACTGCTTTATTTCCTGCCAGTGGTTAAGGAGTATTGCAATTGCAAATGTTCTCTTCCATGTAATCATGGTTATTTTAAACATGAATCAAAGAAAAGTGAATGCTAACATCCATAAAGAAAGCTGGTTGATTAGAGTTGCTTCTCTTCATTATGGTAAACAAACACAAAATAGCTTGAGCTTTTCTTAAAAATCTCTAAGAATAATCTTTAAATTATTGAGTGCCAAAATCACTTTTATATATAATCTGCATCAAATGGGCCCAAAATCAATTCTACTTTTGCAATAGTAATTATATGCCCAACAACTAATCCATTATATTAAAAGAAAGGAACATTCAGCTGAATACTAGATCAAACATCAAAGGATACTTCCATAATGAGGAATGTTTGGTGCACAATGGAAAAGCTCTCCAATTCCATGACCACAATATGATTTTACCTGTAAGGACAAATGTGAGCAAGGAACAAAGTGATAATCATACAAAAGCGTGAACAGACAACTCTATATAGATAATAGAAAGAAAAAAAAACAGAGATGTGTTACCACTGAGAAGCCTGACATTGAAGCATGACGATTGATAACTTCACCGATTTCACGGAACCGTACCCCAGGTTTAACTGAATTTGATGGAAAATAACAAGTCAGGAACATATAGTTCAATTTCTTAAAAATTTAAAGGTTTAGCAATGCTTTTGGTATTTGAATACACGGCAATCACAACATTTTTATCAATTGATAAGTACAACAAATTCAGTAGCTAATACTCCCTCAGAAAGTTGGGTCAACAAAAATTGATGTATTTGGACTAAATTTTAGACCACATACATTAACTTTTGTTGACTCGACTTTTTCTTATATATAAGAACAGAGGTAGTATATTTTTTTATGGCCAAATGTTAAGTTAGTGATTGTTAGTTTCCAGAGATCCAACCATAGTACCTGCGTGGGACACTCGTAATATTATTTCATGTCAGTTATTAAACATATCGATGTCGTCCTGTAATTTATATTCAAATTTTTAAATATGTTTAAGAGTTATATCTTACAATTTAGGGTTTAAGAGCAGATTTTCAGTCTGCATTATGAATTGACAACAAACTTTTAAGGGGCATGCCAAAGAGAAGAGAAAAAAATCTAACAATACATTAATGTTCTTAAACCTTGGTTATTTTAGAAATTTAGGAGGGAGACTTGAGAGCTGAAATTCAATGGGGACATACCAATGGATATTGCCTTATCCAAGCACTCATATGTGCATTTGACCAACTGACGAGATTCTTCATCCACATTTCCCACAAAGTATGTATCATTAAGATCACCTGCATAACAACTCACATAATTAACCAATTTTACCATTTTAAAGTGTAAAGGGTAATTCAGTATACGTTAATCAACTTACCATGAACACCTTTATAGTACACAGTAACATCAACATTTACAATGTCACCATCCTCGAGCTTCCTGTAGAATGACTAAATTATTGAGAAATTCTAAATTTTAAAAGGATATAATTGTCCAACATTATGGCCTAATCAAGTGTGAAGTTTCTATATGAAAAATTAATTGACAACATTATGGTCTGTTTGGTTTAAAGAAAACAGTTTCCGGTTTAAAATTGTATATCTTTTCACTATTCCTTGTAGAAATCTTTAGAAACAGATAACAAAGTTAAACTTCGAAAGCATTTTGTAATTCAAGATGAAAATAGAAAATAAAAACACTATTTTCTCAAACCAAGCAGACACTTATTTTCTGTAATTGTCGTCAGAAAATCTATATGTGAGATAGAGTACTCGAAACAGAAAAGTGATAGAAAAAGAAGAAAACACAGATTGATCTACCTTGCATCAGGAATTCCATGGCAGATAACTTCATTAACTGACCTGTTAGAAACAGCAGATTTTGTTCTTAGTAACCACCAAGATAATCTGTGAACAATGAAATACGTACAGAAGGAAAGTACCTACGTGCAGCAAGATTTTGGGAAGAAATGGTAATTCAGTGGCGACGGGTATCCTCCTGCAAAGTTCAAATTATTGAAATACATTTCATTAATACCAATTGCTATCGCAATTGCCAAATGGCAATGACATCAAGAAATCAATGCTTTCAGATTTTTTGATTCGTATCACCAGCTACACTGAAACATTCGAATCTAAAAATAATAGCAAAAACGAAACTTATTAAAATTAGCACCTGCAGCAATAGTTGCCTCGTGAACTACTCTATCAATTTCATCAGTTGTCACACCAGGCTGAATAATCCGAGCGGCTGCATCCAACACCTCCCTTCCAATCTATGAATCAATTTGCGAAATTAGAGTCAAAAGTATGCCACTCTACTCCAATATACAAGACGAAAGATATAGAAAATTACTTTTCACCAAAAGTTTATTCACATAACACAGCCACCTCAACTATCCTAAAAGAACGTAGTTTTTCTTTTAAATCTTTGTATAATCATTCACAACATTTTACTATCAATTCTCGCCCTCATCACACATATCGGATAATAGGTTTGTTGGATCTCGTCGTTAATGAACAAAGTAAAAGTAATTCATGTATCACCAAGTCAAGTCTCATACAGTTGTCCTGCAACAAACTCCAAAATAAGGAGCATATCAAGCCTCGTGAAAATGAAGACACCAGTGTTGTTAAATAGCAGCTAGTGCTATTTAGTGCAAAATGTTGTCAAATAGCATTTGTAGCGGCATTACATAATTACATATCACTCGTGTAACAAACCGCTACTTTTTGCAATTTACAACACAGGGAATACATGAACCAGTTTTGCGTTAAAATATGAATTGAAATAGTAGAGTATAAAACTTCTCCATGAGAATCTAAAAGGGCGAAATGGTGGAACTCACCCGACATGTTTCTCTCATTCTTTCAATCTGGTCTGGCGTCTTGATCTACAAATTAATATCAGTTAGAAAGTGGAATAAAAGAATACAGCCAATGTACAAGCAACTTAATCCTGCATTAATTGAATACAGGAATTTTAAATTACTTACCTCAACAGTATGCTGAAGATAACTATTGGGCTCATCTTTGGGAATTCCCTAAGAAGAGATAAAAAAGAATTAGAAACCAATGAACCTCAGGTATATTATGAAAAGATAACTTCAAATTGTATTTAAGTAAAATAGTTAAATACAATTAGAAAAAATGCAAGACGTATAAGTAGGAAGAAGTCAGATAACTCACATCATCAGCCCAATCAGGTATAGCAATATGAGCTGGGACAATCCGTTTACCAGATATGGGATATGGCCGCAGTGCCCTTGCAAGAGCAGAAATAAAATTTTGGTTTTAGCAGAATAATTGGGGGAAAAAATGCAAATTAAAAGGTGCAAATATCTAAGATGCTGAAACTAAAAGCATCAACGAAAACAAGGACAACAAGAACTATGATTTGCAAAAACATGAACATATTGTTACTGATAACATATACTTCTGTTCTTAATTAAAAAATAGTAATACATCTGAGTTCTAAAATAAGAAGGGACTCAAAGCGGTGGAAATTTACCCAGTCCAATCAAAGTAAGGAAGCTTTGGAGTTCGACCCTGCCCTCTCTTCACGCAATATAACCATCCATCACCAAGTGAGTCTGAGTTCTGTGTGCCAACTGAGGATACCTTTGCCTTCAGATGCACTGATTTGTGCGAACTCCACGAAGATTTAAAACATTCCTGAGAGCTGTCAAAAGATGTCAAAATTGGTTCCAAATATATGAAAGATATCAATACTGTGAGGAATAAAGTTGAGTGATTCAATAGTGGTAACTTGTGGCATTAAATATCTAGTAATCGACTGTTCACTCATTACTATAAGCAACATTGCTCAACCTCACCTTCTATATGGTACCCTTCTGAGCAACAACGCCATCACTTTCACCAAAATGCTAATCCCTAATAACTAAATCAATCTGTTATAAATATTAAATTAGATCAATCACAGCTTACTACTTTTTTTTACAATAACTAGAACAGTATTACTAGTAACAATCAAATCAAGATTATGTTACAGTTGCAAAACACCAGCAGGTGAAACCAAAGTAATGTTACACCATCATTTCAGATTGAAGGCATATGTGGTGTCCAAAGTCCAAACTGTTCAAAACTGACACGGCACCGATATATGCGGTTACATTCAATCACTTCCATTTTCTTAAATCATTACTGCTGTCTACGTGTCAATATCATGTCTGATGTTTGTGTCTGTGTCAACGCTTCATAGAGTCAAAATACTAAAATTCGCAGCTCAACTGTTAAAAAGCCAGGTAGGTAAAACTTAATATGCTCTCATAAAGAGTATGGAGACAGCCAACATTTATGAGAACCACAATGACCCATTATCTCTTGGGCAATAATTAAAGAACTCAAGTCTCACATTACACAGAATCAATGGCTTAAAAGGAACACAAAAATCATCTACCCAGTCTGAAGACCTTTTCGGTTTGGGAAACTGTCTTTTGTTTTTAACTCCTGCTTTCATTTGTAATTGCATAACCACCCGCTTATTTTCACTTGTTTGCTCTTTTCAAATATTTTTTTACCTATAAGAATCGACTTAATTGAACTTATCTACATACTGACTTAAGCACTTGTGAGACTGTTAGAGAGAAGTTATGGAAACGGCTTTTGCATTACCCGAAGTTCTTTTCAGCTTATCTTTTGACTTCATTTTATCTTTTGTTATAGAAATAGCTTATACATTAGAATTTATATGATAAGGACTTATGTCACAGGCATTTAGTTAAGTTGTTTATTCAAACAGGGCCATAATATTGAAAACACATTTTTTATTTTTGACTGTTTTTGGTATTAACTTTTTCAAGATAGGAAACAAAATGAAAACAAAGGGGCAGTTTTGCAATTAAAATAAAACTGGAAATGAAAACCAAAACATTTTGTCTCAAACCAAAAAATCCCTAAAATCTCTAAAAGATAATATACACTTTCTCCTTGTGGCTATCCCATTTTATAATTGACTACTGAGATTCAATCACCAAAATAAATGAACTTCAAATTACTAATAGAGTATTAAACAATCACATACCAGAATGCTGAACCTTCACGGGGAAGCTTCAGTTCAATGCATTTTGGACACCTGAGAAAAACACACAAAAGAAAAGTACCAAAGTTAAAATCAAACACATGATGAATAAACTCATACTCTTCAATGTTCTCCAAACCAATATCATCCCATAACAATCCATTGTTAAACTTAAACTATCAAAACAAACTTAAAAAATTAAATCTTGGACCATCAAATTGACCAAAAAAACCTCTAGCATATAGAGATGCAAGGCCCCTGCTTGTATAAACAGCTTATAGCACAAGTCCTTATCATGATAAGCTTGCATAAGCTACTTCTATAGCAAAACATAAAACAAACTTCAGTTGTTTTCGTATATGCTATATTGAAGAACTTATGAAAATAAGTTGAAAATAGCTGTTTTTATAAGTTCTCTCAAACAGTCTCACAAAACTAATGCCAGTAAATAAGCTCAAATAAGCCAATCCAAACAGTCCCAAATTGTCTACAATCGAATTAAGAGATAAAAAAATTACATTTTTCACCAGCCAATTGACCAAAAAACCATCTACCATATAGAAATGTAACAAATTTCCAATAATCAAGATTCTCAAGCAACTAAAACACTCCCAAAAAAATACCCAAAACTATAATCTACCATAAGCAGTAGCTTATTACTGAAAAACAAGAAAAACCCATTTGATCAAAGCTAAAAACTAAGTCTTTACAACATATCAAACAATTTCAAATGAAAAAAAAAATCATTTTTCAATCCAAATTAACAAAATTCAAGAATAGTTGGAACTCGTGAGAGAGAAAAATACGTACTGAAGATTTGCAGGTTTGGAACAGTTAGCACAAGAGAGTTTATTTACGGATACATCAGATTCATCAGCCATCGATTGAAACCAATTGTGTTCTAGGGTTTTGAAGAGATTGTGTGAAGAAATGAGAAGAAGAAGCTTTGTAATAGAGAAGTTGAATTTTATAACTTCGTGCTGAGGAAGGTAAGTTCTGCTTTGGGTTTGGGCTTGGGCTTGGGCTTGGGTCTGTTTGTTTTACTTGATGAAAATTGTTTGAATCCACTCCCCTGCAAAATTCACTCCCGTCCTGCAGGCAGGACGAAAATACCCATGCGTAAGTTAACTAGCGCAAATGTAAAATTGTGCGTTAGTTAACACGCGCTGCGTGATTTAAGTGACGCATGTGTTAAACATTGCGTGACTTAAGCCAGACACTGCGCACGTATTTAACACATGCGCAAGTTAACTTGCGCAGTGTCTGTGCAGCAAATATAACGTGCGCAAGTTAAGTCACGCTGCGTGACTTAACTTGCGCATGCAAAATAACTTTGAGGATCTCTTTTTCAAAACAACTTATTTGAAACAGTTTACTTATACAAAACAGAGATTCTAATAAGTTGCTTTGCATAAAAAAGATGTTTTGAACAAGTTGTTTTGAAAAGTGAGGTCTTGATAAGCTGTTTTGCATAAATAAGCTAATTTGAATAAGTTATTTTGAAAAAAGAGATCCAAATAAGTTGTTTTGCATAAATAAGTTGTTTTGAGTAAGTTGTTTTGAAAAAAGAGATTCTAATAAGCTATTTTGCATAAATAAGCTAATTTGAATAAGTTATTTTGAAAAAAGAGATCCAAATAAGTTGTTTGGCATAAATAAGCTGTTTTGAATAAGTTGTTTTGACAAAAGAGATTATAATAAGCTGTTTTGTATAAATAGGCTGTTTTGAATAAGTTGTTTTTTAAAAAGAGATCCTAATAAGTTGTTTTGAATAAGTTATTTTGTAAAAAGAGATCCTAATTAGCTGTATTGCATAAAAAAGTTGTTCTGGATAAGTTGTTTTGAAAAAAGATATCTTGATAAGCTGTTTTGCATAAATAAGTTGTTTTGAAAAAGAGATCCAAATAAGTTGTTTTGCATAAATAAGCTGTTTTGAATAAGTTGTTTTGAAAAAAGAGATTCTAATAAGTTGTTTTACATAAATAAGCTAATTTGAATAAGTTATTTTGAAAAAAGAGATCCTAATAAGATGTTTTGCATAACTAACGCACGTGTAAAACTGTGTGTTAGTTAACATGTGTTGCGTGACTTAAGTCACACATGTGTTAACACTGCGTGACTTAAGTCAGACACTGCGCAAGATAACTTGCGCATAGATTTAACACATGCGCAAGTTAACTTACGCAGTGTCTGTGCAGTAAATATAACGTGCGCAAGTTAAGTCACGCTGCGTGACTTAACTTGCGCAGGGCATTTTAGTCATTTTGGCTGGGCGGGAGTGTATTTTGCTGGGTGAAGAGTGGCATTCAAATTGTTTTGAATACTGCTCTCCCCTGCACAAAATACTCCCACCCTACAGTCATGTCAATTTTACCCATGCGCTAGTTAACTAACGCAAGTGTAAAACTGTGTGTTAGTTAACTTGCGCAGCGTAAGTTAACTAGCGCAGCGTTAGTTAACTCACATTGAAAAACAACAGCATGAATTTGGTTCTCTTCTTCCCCTTTCTCTGCTTGCGATTTCATTCAATCTTTTTGTATAAGTTTGATTTGAGGATTTATTAACCCTTAACGCTGGAAAATTCGATTGGTAACATGAGTAATAATCTACCAAACTTTTACCATATATTTGATGTCGCTGATCATGTTAGCACAACAACATCCCACCTATTTTCCAATTGGTAACATGAGGATTTATTAACCATGTTGTTGATCATGAAGGCTCCAATTATGAAACATCACATCAACATCCTACCTACTTTCCAATCACACTCTATAAAAACAAAACTCAACATTCTCTTCCTTTCTTTCTCCATCGATCCAAAAAAATCCCAAAATGAATCGACCCATTTTGTTATATATCGAAGTCAAATCTATAAAATATTGGTTGGTTTGAATGAAATCAGAAAGAGATCGGGAAGAAGATCACATAATTCATGTCGTGACTTAAGTCACGCTGAAATATAACGTGCGTGAGTTAAGTCACGCCACGTGACTTAACTCATGCAGGGGTATTTTCGGCAATTCAGTTGGATGGGAACGAAATATGCAAGGGGGAGAGCAGTATTCAATTGTTTTTTCCATCCCGGATTTCCAGAATTAACTCCAACCTGAGTTAAGTCACACCGGGTAGAACCAGCGCGACTTAACTCAGGTTGAAAGGCAGCGTGAGTTAAGTCATGTTCGGTATCGGTGTATGTTAACTCAAGCTGGTTTTGGTATGCTAATAGAACATTTTTTAATGCTTCTAATCAAGTCATTAATGACTCGTAATCTATACACACTCGTAATTGATCTAAATTACACCAAATCAACAACATAATTCACTCAAATACTCATCATAACATAATCATTCATAGTTGATCCAAATTACATAAATTCGTCATTATATACACAATCCGCAAAAGATTGAATTTCATTAAAAGTGCACAATTACGGATTTTTTCGAACATATTACACGTCAATACATATTACAATTCAATGGAGCGGACACAAAGATGTAAGATATTACTTTTAACCATCAACCTAAACATGTAATCTACATCGCCATCACCATTGATAGCTTTTGGAAACTAAACGGTCTCCCAACTATCTCCATCTTTATTCGTAGTTAGATTCATGCACGACACTTGTACAAATACATGACATGTTCTTTGATTTTCACCAAAGTGGACAAATCACCTGTTAAGTTGTGCCTTCAACTCATCCAACTTGTCGGTGGGGGTTAAAAAAACCTTAATCTTCCTCTTGAAGGCAGAGTATTGGACATGAGCTTCAACTTCAACTTCAACTTGTGCATCTTCAGACTTGTTTCATTTTCCAATAGATTATGGAATAACTAGTATAAGAATAAAATCAAATGAAAAGTAAAATAAATAGTTGAATAATTAGAAACATATATTTTCATAAAATACGAACAATAATAATAATGAATAAAATTGTCGATGTTGTGTCCATCACAAAAAAAGTCATATATTTCTATAATATATATATATAATGTTAGTTACATATTGACCACAAATAATGGTGTTACATAATCGAACTAAAGTGGTTTGGAATTGAGCTAAGCCACGTGATGTGGGCATATGTCGGTTGAGTGGTGGAGCACCTCAAATTGTGAAAAAAGTCTCACACATACCTTTTTTAGGCGAAACCAACTGAACAACAACTCTATTGTAAGAAGTTCCAACAATGTGATCGATGTCCAGTAATATCAACCATTTATCTATGTATACAATTCCACCACTATTTATGAGAGGGTGTAAATCATTCATGATATATTCAAAACGCTCCTCCGAACCAAATATCAGCAAATAGTCACGCTTATTAGTTTTTAACTCATGAATAAGTGTGATACGAACCAATATGTAAATTTTCTCATCCATACCCATGTGTCTGACTATAACCCGATATCCACAATCATCATCCCCTTTAAAATTCACAATATTTTAAATTTAAGGTCTCATGATCTTTGGTATTTTTGTAATGTATGGTAAATCTGAATTCAGGTGTATAGTATGTATTGAAACCAGTGAGCGTAATGAATTGCCTATATGTACACTTTTCCTCTTTGGAAATGATGACTTAGTTTGTGACGATTGACTATCGGAAAATTGCGAATCAACACGCTCTCACATAAATGAGATTCGACCCGTAGAGGACTCTTTTGGTGTAGACCTCACCATTTTCTTTGCTCCCTTGGTTACCACCTTTCTTGGAGGTGGAGATAACATTGTGTCTTATGGAAATGGTAGTTGACACATCACCTATTTGATGTGAAGTTTCATTTTTAATGGTTTTTTTTTTTGAGACGTTCTTGAATATCATTTTACTCATCCATCACAGGAAAATCATCATCAACTTCTTTTTCGCATACAAGTAACCTCTGTCAAATGAGGATCTACGTCATCCAAGAGAGTATGCAGTATTTATTTATCTTCATTTCAAGAATACATGCACAAGGCAACTAGTACGATATCTTAATCACACAATGATGGACAAAATTGGCAAGTGCACCAAATCGCAACAAGTAGTAAAGTAGTAAGTTGTATCGTTCTCCACAGGATTGCTGTTCAACTCGATAATTAGAAAAACTTATTTTAAACGAAAAAGTAAAGAAAAGATTATTAGAATTGCAGGGTTATAATTGCCCTACCTAATGCGAGATTATGTTTTGAGATTCAGATGACTAACGACAATTAGGGTTTCCTAGAATCCCTCATTCGTCTTTGAATGGAATTTATCTTTTAAGAAATCAAACAATTTATTTCGTGAATCATTGATTTAATGTGTCATGACGATACTACTTTTTCTAAAGTTCCTAGGTTAACTGATGTAGCACTAACCAGAGTCATGTACAACGCTAACAAATGACAAGTATACCGAGACAACATAAACTTAACCTAAAAAAGTATCAAGTCATTGAAAAGGTCAATGAATTTGGAGATTTTCGGTTGTCAGTGCCTACTTTTACCCTATCGATCATTTTACAAAGTTACTCTCATAATTAACAAATTGCAAAAACCATTAAGAACATGCAACAAATTAATTTAAATCTCAACACAACAAAAGAAATAAACTGAACGAAAACTTTATTAATAAATTCCAACAAAAAAGAAGGAGTTCATCATGGAACTCTAATCAAGAGGTTTAGTTGCTCATGGCAACATACATCATAACAAAACAAAAGAAAAACAAACCCTAGAGAGAATAAAAGGAGGAGAAATTCCGCCTTGAATCTTTGATGCTTGATCCTTGCTATGAACCATCAATGTTTCTGAATAAATAAAATAGTGTGCAAGGGTCTCTATTTATAACATGAGGTTTTTTAGGGTTTAAGTCAATAAAAATGGGCTTTTTTTTTCACCGATCCATCTTGGAAAACAGCAAAAAGTGGGTTTTCACTCGTTGCTAGGCGCAGGGCACCTGGGGCAGAAACAAAATACTTCCTTAGGCCACTCGCAGGCGCAGGGCAAAGGGAGTCAGGTGCAGGGTGTCTGAGGCAGCCCCTCTGGTGCGATTTCGTGCATTTTTTTTCCAGTTTTCGGTTGTTCTTTCACCTGAAAACTCCAGGGAACTTGAAATCAATTTTCTTCACTTTGTATTGTTTTCAACAACCTTTTAAGAACCCTTGATCTTTAATTATTCATCCTTGATCCTTCACATGATGTCTTGATTTGATGATTTATATGATTCCTCACTACAAAACACTCAAAACACCTATGGAGTTACGTGATCTTGGATAAAACTGAATTACAATGACTAGATTGAAAACAATACAATATGTTCCTAAAACCATCAGAAATTCCTCTAACTATCATCTTATTTGTCTTCAAATGCAAAGAAAAAGTACTAAAAACATGGCAAAAATATCATATGATGTTCTGTCATCACACAACCACAATTTTTCGTAACAATGTTGGTTGTTTTTGAGCATTTTGCTTCATCAAAAATAAAATTTAATGCGGCTCTAGAAACACAACCCTCCAACTCATTGTACACAAAATTGCCTCTGTACATTTGTTTTAAGATTGTACAGCTCCTCCTAAAACTTTAAATGTATCTCAAACACCTGGATAGCCAACATTTTGTCTATTACAACCTAACATGTTGCTTAATCCCCCACAATATTCCTCAAATAATTTTTCAACTTTCCATGAGTTGATTCAATAATGTCGGTGGTTTTGCAGCCTAAATGCAAGACACTGTCTGTCCATGCCCTCACGAATTTCTCCTTAACGGTATTTAATATTGTGGTTTCAACATAGTCAAGGAACTTTGGAAATTTTTTCCAATCTCTTATGATGTTGTTAACTATGTCACTTGCCTTCACCTCCTTCACTTCCTTCACTTCTTTCCCATCAACTTTATTTGTTTTTTTTTCCTTCAAATCAGCAAGAATATTCCTAGGCAACACAAGCTCCTTGTCATGTCAACTACTATTTTCTTCTCTTTCTCTCTTAGTCTATCCGCAAGAAGATGATTGTTTAACCTTCGCTCCAACTCATGGTTGTGAACTCCATTAAGAATGGATAACAACCATTCATTTGTCTTTTTCTCTAAGTAACCACACATCCCAAACAAACAATCACATTTCCTAGAGTTCGTGCCTTTGAGCTTCAATCTCTTCTTCGTCTTTGGTGGTTTGTAAATCCCTCCCTTACCGCTTGTCGACGAACCCAACCAAGCAAATCACATCGCTCTCGCCATCTATCATTTGTGAAAAAACAACGGAAAAAATATAAATAACTTATGTAACAAGCATAAGGAAAAAACAAAATAGGCGTCAAAATTCAAATACCGACCCCCACGAAAGTTACTCACGCTATGTTTAAGGCTCCAAAATGACGAACATAGCAGAAAATCCAGCAAAATGTAAATAGCTTGAATGATGCGTTACCTAATTTTTGACGTTTGATGAGCATAAAAACTTGTTTCTTGACGTTTTCCAATTACTTGATCTCAAACTTTTTCACAAAAATTCACCCTTTTAGGTGTTTTGGAGGTGAAGATGAAAAGAAGTGTGTGTTTGCAAACTCCAAAATAACATCAGTTTTGTACATTTTCTTAAGCGGTCCAACTTGTAAAACCGACTCAATCGCTAATATTTACGATTTCTCTAATTTTTTTTGACCGATTTACCAATTTACTTCCCAATTTTATAGCACAGTGGTTTCCAATGTCAAAAAGACCAAACATAATATGTATTGTTTGTAATCAAGACTTCAAATCTATCTTATTTCCCACTTATCTATCTTCTAAGAATCTTTCTCGTGTACTTTTCTCTTGTCTCAATTTCTCTTAACCCAAACAAAAACTTTGGCAAGTTGTTTTCTTTTTACTCTCCCCCCAAACTTTGGTAACTTCACAAAAGAACTTGTTACACTCCCCAAAAGTCAAAAAAGAGAGGTTGTTACACATTCCCATAGACTCTTAATTAAACGCAATAGTTAATGAGTTACCTTGAAAAACGAAAAACTATTCAGTAGAACTGAACAATACGTTCATCTTTTTTTTCTCAATACGCTTCTTATTTTCTCTCTCACATTTTCTCAACCGATTCTTCACTCACCACTTTTCAACTCATTTGAGAATCAATTGATTACGGTAAATGTTTCTTTTCTGATTTGATGTTGCATATGTATGTATAGGGTTTTCCTCGCTCAATTTTTGCACCTCTTAATCATGATTTTGATTCATGCATGTTTTTGCATTGCCCAATTTTTGTTGTGATAGACAATATTGTCAATCACAGATAACAAATTGTTAAAATTCCGCTACACCATAGTGCCATAGCGACGCCATAGCTTCCATTCGACAATATTTTGTACTAAATAGAGGTAGAATCCCGCTACAGCTTCTATCAACAACATTGCACAATATTATAGCACGATATTATCAGGTGCTTGAGTCGTTAGCAAGTAATAGCTAGGCCACTCCCTAAAGCAATCATAACACTATCAAGTGATATGCATGCAAGCCTTCTAATGATAATGTGTTGAGATGTGTTCCAATTTTTCTTGGTCGGTAGACGGAGTGACGTGCACCACGTGAAACAGGAATTGTTCTTGGCTTAGAGCTGTGTTGAACTTTACGTAGTTTTAGTACATCATTTAGTTGATGTTTTCATTTGTTTGATTTTGGTTACACCCTATTGGTGTCATGTTGTGCTTGATCTACCTTTTGTTAAATTATTCGTTGTGTGTTCTAAAAAATAAATAAATAAATGATCCGTTGTGTTGCAATATTCTGCTGCGTAATATTACCAGCTGCAGAGGTGATTGTAATTAGGTATTCTTTTTTCTTGTTTTTACTCGTTACTTTTTAGTAAACTCAATGGACAAAGAATGGATTCAATTTCCAAGAGAAATCCCAGATTGTAATGTACGTGTGTATTGCATTTGTGTTGATTTACAGGTTGAAATTTTGTCACGATGAAAGTAAATAAGGGAAAAAGAGGCAATGGACCTGGAGGAAAGACGAATAAAAAGAATAGTGAACAAAAAGCTGATATTGAGACACATGTTAAAGGGAACAATGATGGTATACTAATGTTTTATGTTTCTGTACTTTTTGTAATTTGTTGAAAATTTGTTTTTCTGTTGATTTGATATATGTATTTCAGTTTGTTGAAAGTTTGTTTTTCTAGTATATACATTTATCTCTACGACTGAAAACCATTTTGTTTTGTTCTTGATAGAGATGAAGAATTCCATAGATGATGTTTACATCAGTGCACAACTCAAACGGCCCATGCCACCTTCTAGTGAAGAACCGTAAGTTTAATTTCTTGTTTTAGGAACACTTGCTCCTACAAAACTGAATTATCAAAAGAAGGAACTTATTGCAATCCTTTCACCTATTAGAACACATTATGTTTATTTTATTTAGTTATCACAATTTCGACTAATAATTATACTTTTCAATTGATAAAGGTTCGTAGATATTCCAGAAATTACAAAGTCCTCTGCTGAATTGAATCAAAATTATAAATGCAAGTTGAGAACTTTTAAAGCAATGAAGCAAAGTTCTAGTTTAAATCAGGGGATGGAGCAAAGTTCTACTTTAAATCAAGCAAAAAATCAGAAAACAATGATGACTACTACAGACACTGCTGGGAGATCCATTCTCAAGCATGATCAAAGGAAACAGCAATCATTGACAGCTGGAAGATCAAACCAAGTTGCAGGATCTGCTCAAATGCAACATTCTACTTCAAAGCAAGCAAAAAATCAGAAAACACTGACGACCACTATAGAGAATGCTGTGAAGTCCATTCTCAAGCATGACCAAAGGAAACAACAATCATTGACAGCTGGAAGTTCAATCCAAGTGGCAGGATCTGCACAAATACAACATAAAAAGCAAGATCACAGGCCAGGTTTTCAAACATGCTTTTTCAATCATTACTTGTCCGTTATTGTTATTACTCCTTTTATCACTGTAATCTTCGTTTGTGAGGCCATTGTGATGTTGTTGGTTGCTACATTCTGGTTGTTTACTACTATTGAGATATAGATTGAGATACTTTAAGATAGGTTCTCCATTTGTCACCATCACCACCATACCATGCTAGTTTCTCCATCCCACCACTCTATTATTGCATTTATGTTAATCAAGCCACTATGTTTGGCAATCTACAATTTTACTAGATTGTGTTTCCATTCATGCCATTAATTGTTATTGCTATTTCAACTGTAAAGTGGCCTCTAGAATTAGTATAAATAGGGACAATACTTTCATGTATTCTGATTATATAAAATTGTGAGTTCTCATTTTAGAGTTGGAGAGTGGATTCACTCTTGGCTTCTGAGCCTGTGACTTAGGCTAGTTTTTTAAATGCTCTGCACACAACCTATCTTTCTTCCTTCACTAACTAACAAGTTCAAATTATTACAGTAAAGAGTAGCTTGAGAGTATAATATAATTGAAAATTATAGAGTGTGCACGTTTGAAAATGGAGGAAGTTTGTGGACAGGAAGAAGTGTTCTTGCTTTTCATCTAATAAACTTATTGACTTACTGTTCATGCTATTTTCCCCATATTATATGTTTTGGGGCACTATCTCTCATGTTATGCTACTGACTTACTGAACTGATTGATTCTTTGTTTCATGTGTTGAAAAACCAAACTAGTGGGCCGCACTCCGTTAAGTGGATTAAGCAACAGTTCTTCTGCTCAATTCCAAAAGGACCTTGTTGGTCATGGATCATCCAAGAAGCAAAAGACTCCTCCAAAGATTCCATCAGCGTCACTTGATCATTTTAAAAGGAATAAGCAACAACTTGAAGTTGAGGATGATATCAATTATGAAAATGATGTTGGTGATGGTGAGGGTGATATTAACTATGAAAATGATGATGGTGAGAACACTAATGATCCTCCAATGAAAGGTAATACCCTTACTAGTTATCCATGTTTCATTATTATCACTTACATTTCATCATCACCACCACAGATGATATACATACGATATGCTTATTTTGCCCTTCTGTTACTATAGTGCTATGATTTTCTTCCTTGTTTCTATTGTTTCAGTGACCGTTGTATATTCATTTTGTTTCTTTGTTTATTCATTCTGTTTTTTTTCTTATCTTCCCTTTGTTGTTCACTCTTTCTGTTTTAGTTATTGGTTAGATTTCTGTTGTACATTCAGTTAGGTAGCCTTTTTGTACCACTCAGTTGGTTAATTCATATATGAAATCAGAGGATTTATTCAGAATCATCTGTATATAAGGTTTGCATTTATCTGCCATATACTGCTGTGCTGTGTATCATTCAATTGGTCGATTATATATCTCTTATGCTATCTGAAGCAAAAAATGACCGTGTACAAACGATGTGTCTGCATATGACCATAGTTATTAATATACTTTCTTCATCTCGTAATAAATATGTAAAGTAACTTGCATAGGGGCTTATATTTAGAGGGGCAAAACTTCTTTTAAAAGGAGGCTTACACATTTATCTCCTTGTCATCTAGTATATACATTTATCTCCACAGCTCAATCTTTATTAATTTTTGTTGGTTCTTGATAGAGACGAGGAAGTCCAAAGATGATGTTTACTTTAATTCACAACTCAAACGTCCGATGCTACCTTCTAGTGGAGAACTGTAAGTTCAATTTCTTGTTGTTTCAGAATGCTCCTGTCATTGGCTGAGTTGAATTATCAAAAGAAGGAACTTATTGCAATCCTTTGCAGATATTAGAACACTTTATGCTTTGTTATCACAATTTCTACTGATAATTATACTTTTCAATTGATAAAGGTTAGAGGATATTCCAGAAAGTATAAAGTGGATGTTCTCGAAAGGATCTTTTTCAAAGCAAGGGATGGAGCAAAGTTCCACTTCAAAGCAATCAAAAAATCAGAAAACAAGGATGAGTACTATAGACCCTGCTAGTCGATCCATTCTCAAGCATGATCAACGGAAACAATGTTCCACTTCACAGCAAGCAAAAAATCAGAAAACAACGATGAGTGCTATAGACTCTGCTGTGAGATCCATTCTCATGCATGAACAACGGAAACAACGTTCCACTTTAAACCAAGCAAAAATTCAGAAAACAACGATGAGGGCTATAGACTCTGCTGTACGATCCATTCTCATGCATGATCTGAGGAAACAACAATCATTGACAGCTGGAAGTTCAATCCAAGTGCCAGGATCTGCTCAAATGCAACATAAAAAGCAAGATCACAGGCCAGGTTTTCAAACATGCTTTGCCAATCATTAATTGCCCTTTTTTATATTTGCTTCTTTCATCACTGCAATCTTCATTTTTGAGGCCATCGTTGGCGGCTACATTTTTGTTGCTGAGTACTATTACTATACCATGGTTCAAAACCTGGCCTCTGACTTGGACTATGCTATTTTAATGCTCTGAACACAACCTACCCTTTTTGTTGCACTACCTAACATTTAAAATTATTGCAGTAAAGAGAAGCTTGACAGTATAATATAGTTACTTTTCATTTGATAAACTTATTGACCAACTGTTAAAACTGTTTTTTCATTTACTTTATGTTTTGGGGTATTTTCTCTCATGTTATTTTACCGACTTACTGCTAATACTAATTTACCGAACTTATTAATTCTGTTTCATGTGTTGAAAAATCAAACTAGTGGGCCGGCCTCAGTTCATTGGATTAAGCAACAGTTCTGCTCAATTTCAAGAGAACCTTGTTGATCATGGACCTTCCAAGAAGCAAAAGAAGTTACCATCAATGTCACTTGATGATTATTTTAAAATGAATAAGCTACCACTTGAAGTTGAGGGTGATATTAACTCTGAGAATGAGAATGGTGATGTTGAGGGTGATATTAACTATGAAAATGATGATGGTGAGGAAACTAATGACAATCCAATGGAAGGTAACACCGCTACTAGTTAACTATGTTTCATCATTATCACTTACATTTCATCATCACCCCCACAGATGACACATATGATATGCATATGATGCTCTTTCGTTACTACAGTGCTCTGGTTTTCTTTGTTTTGACTGCTTTGGTGGCCTTTGTTCATTCTATTTATTTTTTTCTTCTTATCTTCCCTTTGTTGTTCATTCTTTCTGTTTTAGCTATTGGTTGGCTTTCTGTTATTTAGTTATTTCATTTGTACTTTTAGCCAGGGTTCTATTTTTTCTTTTGAGGGACGCTAGGGTTCTATTGTTAGGTTCCTCTTATCTATATTGAGGAAGCCGATTTGTATCATTCAGTTGGATAATTCATATATGAAATCATATGATTTATTCAGAATCATCTGTGTACGGGGTTTTTTTCTTTCTTTTTTTGTTCTGCTATATTTTATACTATTCTGTATCAATCAGTTGGTCGAACCTTATATATCTCCTATGCTATCTGAAGCAAAAATTGACCATGTACAAACAATGTGTCTGCATATGATCATAACTTTCTTCATCTCATATATAACTTGTGTGATATTGGAATGTATACTAGGAGAAGCATCAAAAAAAAGGAAAAGAGGAAGAGGAAGAACATTATGCTCGAGAATTCATGATCGGTCACTTGCTGAAAGACAAGAAATCATCTTAAATGAAGAAGGGGAGGCCATTGGTCCAACTCAAAAGATAGTTTCTGAATTCAGCAATTTTTTGGGATCAGTAGCAAGGATGTCAGATTTATGTCCTCTTACTTACACTAATTGGAAGGCTATACCAAACAAGAAGGAGAATATATGGGCTTATGTCAATGTATCAACTCATCTAGCATGTGTGTTTGAGTACTCTAATAAAATAGATTTATCTAATCATGTTTGTTTTCTTTGCAGAAAAGATACATTGTTCCTGAAAAAGGAGAGAAGGCTGTATATGCTATAATAAATGATGCTTGGAGACGGTACAAATGTGTTATTAAGAGAAATCATTTCACTAAGTATGACAACTTGCGTGAGCGGATGAAAAACCGTCCAGACAACATACCAGAAGCGGACTTTAGGAAATTAATGAATTATTGGGGAATTGAAACCATTCAAGTAAGATAAATTTAATTTGAATCGTGTACTATTCTACATTTTTATTTTCAGATATAATGAATTGACTCTCTCATTGATGAATTCAGGAAATTGGTCGTCAAAATGCTAAAATTGTAGCTAAACAAAAATGTAGACATCGAGCGGGTCCCATAAGCTTTGCTGTCATAAGGGAAAAACTGGTATCTCATTTTTACCAGTATTAGTGAATGATTTAATTCTACTGATTTTTTTGGCACCCGGGGCAAACTTCACAAGACCGAAGCTTGGATTTTAGTCCCACTGAATGGACTTCTTTATGAAAATGTGTCCACTTGTAGAATGGAACCACCAGCTCCAACTACTAGGGGAATATTCTGATGTTGATGAAGAAATGGATGTGGATTACTTCAATATTATTGTCACTTAAATCAACAACCTCAGTGGAATACATCTACAGATTTTGGTCTTGTGAAGCTTGGACCGAATGGCGAATAATTAAAATCTACTTTAGTGATGATTTTTACTACTATTAATGAATCATTTTTTGTTGTGTAGCGTGCAACCAAGGATGATTGCGAGCCTCCTACTCAAGCTGAAGTTTTTATTGAAACACGACAAAGTAAGAGAGGAAATCAGCTTGACCAAGTTACCAGTAACACAATTGTAAGTTTTTATTTATAATTTTATCCATTCAAATATAATTTACTCTATGCTTAACTAATGTTGCTTTTAATTATGCTAGACAAATCTTCAAGATTTGATCGTAAATTCTGGTCAGTCTTCGGATGAGGCATTTCGAACCATCTTCGGTAAAGAAAAACCTGGGAGAGTGCGTTGCCATGGAAGAGTTACAACACCTTCTCTCTTGAAAAGAAATAAAGAAATTGGAGAAATAAAAAAAAAGCATGCTATTGAGGTGAAAAGTTTAAGTGACAAGATTCAAGAAATGGAGGTAAAACATGAAAAGATGGAGAAAAAACATACTAAAGAGATGACAGCAATGGAAGGGAAATTGCAAGTTCTTCTTAGGTTCATGCTGAACCAAAGCAATTCAGACCAAGATATGGGGGATTTGGCAGCTTTGCTGTCAACCCCAAATGACAACAATAATGGGCTACATTCATCTACATCTGCCCATGGCCTAAATAATGAAGAGGTATGTTTTCCTTATAGTTGCAACAATAAAGCCCTACATTCATTACCATAAGGAATATTGGTCACCCTCATTGAGAGCTAAAGCATTAATTCAAAAGTGACGTCCACTTATTAGTAGCAAAATATGAGTAACGACTTTAATTTTAAATCGTGTTTTTATTTCTGATCTTAGTATTTTTATCTTGTAGGTAAATCATGGCCTTGAAGAACAATTGTCTGATGACTTTGAAGAAGATGATGAAGAACAACCTTTTGATGACTTGGAAGATGATAATGAAGAACAACCTTTTGATGACTTTGAAGATGATGAAGAACAACCTTCTGATGACTTGGAAGAAGATGACGAAGACCAATCTTTTCATGACTGGGAAGAAGATGAAGAATATTCAGATTGACTTGTCAATGCTGGTGCTTTTCATTTTCTTGTGTGAGTGATAAGAACAAAAACCTTGTTTCTTTCTACTTTGGGTTGATAATAGAATCTGAAGTTACAAAGAGCTTCGTTTTATAGGGTTGGCTGTAATCGCATTAAAAGAGAAGCTAATATCATGGTATGTTTATAAGAAATTTACCCAACTCGACAAGGATGTAGTTTGGTTATCAGAAGACGTTCGTAGTTGCTTATCTGATGTAGAATTACAATCAATTCCAGATTGTTGATATGTATCACGAAGGTGATTTTGGAGTTTGGTTTGACATTTTATTTGATTTGCACTACATATGAATACTTGGCTATTGTTAGGATTATAAAATTATTCACTAATGTCAATGACAACAATTTTTATTTGTTCTCTTTAATAACATAGACAACGATTTAGAGTGTTGCTACTGTTAGCAACACAGAAAGTGTTCTACAAAATCAATGTAAATTTTTTTTATTTGCACTTTTTCACAGTTATAGAAAATGTTTTTAATTCGGTCAAAAAAAGAAAATGTTTTTAATGTGTTGCAATTTGAAGCAAACGATACAAAACGTTCTTGCAGTGTTTTTCTAAGGTCGTGCTCATATGTCTTGTCAATGGCTACGGTTTTCCTTATGTTATTCCTATATGTAATCAAATCGTTGCCTAGGACTTGGACCAATTACTCACCTTCCGTCTTCGGACTCTCTATCTCACTTAAATTTAGTCCCTCTCTTCGTTAAGAAAATACAAAAATAATCTAGAGAGAACAAGATTAAGAGAGATAGAGAGTTAGGAGAGGGAAGGAGAGAAAATGGAAGGTGATGATCTGAAGTGTAGATTACAAGGGTTCTATAACCTATCAACGGAGATTTATTTATATAAAAACTCAGACCCAAAAGCAGTTATCTAGTTGAGATTTCCCTTGTCTACATGAAAGAAAAAATTGACTTTTAAATCTCTTACAACTTTGTCAAACACTTTCAACAAATATCTATAGGGCAAATTGAAATTTTTCTATAATGAGTAAACCTCAAATTATTTTATGCTGCAATAAACACGATGCGTGTCGTAGCATCCACAACGATTGCATTCGTGATTGCAACTCTAATTTAAAACCATGGATTAAACCTTATTTCAATTTCAGGTTATTTTCGACTAACAATTAAGATATTTTATTCTTCTGTGTAAACAGAGTTAAGTGACAAAACTTATACACAAGTTTTGTGCGATTGTATCCGTGCTTCACATATCCTTTCAAGTTCTTACTCTAAATAAACAAGTCTAAATATAATATAAAAATTGTTATTTTTTTTGTACAGTAGGCCATTATAATTATACTAATATTTACTCCATATATAAGAATATAAATGTTTACATTACATAATAGTTTCTTGGGTGCCCAACTGTGACAGCTGCATATATGTATCTAGGAATACATATATTATATAGTGCTAACTACTGATTAGCACATTTAACATAACAAACTATTTTACACACCATCATTATTACATATATTAAAATATCTCCTTAATTTCATAAACTATGAAGTACTTTCCCCAATTTAAATTCCACTCCAAACTGGCACCCCTGAAGCTGAAATCCAATGTTCACCTTGCAAAAATCTACTCACTGTAAACTGTGAAGCCTCATCAGAACTCTTCAACACATGAAAACCAGGCCAATTAACCCTATTTTGTGTAGATGCACCATTTCCTGTATTCATATACTCACCATAGTATAAAGTTGATAGTGCAAAATTACCCTCCCATTCACCCCAACCTTTAGGATGAATCAAACCATCTAAATCACTTTTAATAAACACTGTCCTTGAATATTTTTTCCAAGGCCTACCTAAAAAGCTCTTTATAGAATCCTTTACCATAGCAAAGTCGGAATCCGGTCTAACCCTACAATTTTGTACCGAAATTCCGGTCGGTTTGTTTGGATCATCTCTTCCTTGTGCTGTGATGAAATTTGATTGGTGACTCATTGGTTTCCTTATGAAAATGTCGCAGTTTTGTAACACGGCCGCTGCGTCGCCGAATATGAAATCGATTGTTCCGTATATGTGACAGTCGCGGTAGAATTGTCGATTGGAGTGGACATAAAGTGTGTCTTGGTAGGCTTTGAAGCTGCATCTGTAGAAGACTGATAAGTCTGAACTTACCTTGAGTGCTACTGCTTGGTGATTTTCTGGTCCTGCTGTGTTCTCAAATGTCATGTCTCTTGCCCAAAATCCATCCCCTGATACATCTGTTTCATGTATATATAGAGCCAAATCATGTTAGCATATTGAACCTTTCATTGAAATTTGAAATTGGAATTGAAATAAAAGAAGATATTTGATTTCAATCAGATATTTATATAAACCTATGTAGTACATACACTTCAGATTGAAAGTGTGTCTCGTGTTTGACACTTGTACGACACAAACATAAGGTAATTACATTTGATGACTTTTATTTTCTCTCAAAATTATTATTAGTGTCAATGTGTTCGTGTCTCGTTCAGTATCTTTCTCTATGTCAGTGCCCATATTTGTGTCGGTGTTCCGTAAATTTGAAATCAAGTGACTAAATCACCAAATGTAGGTCCATTAATTGTAGGGATTAAAAAATTTTAATTCCTAAAGTTATTGAAATTTCAATGTGATCCATAAAATTGAAAAATCTCAATCACGTTGGTCATTTTAATTAGACAACTTATTTTTTATTGACAAGAGATCATTTTGAAAAATCAACAACTATTTTGAAACGAACAGTGCTAACAACACTCACTTCCTTTCATCGTTTACTCTTATTTAATGTAATTCAAATGGGACCCACCGATTTATATGGGTCCATTTCCAAATGGTGGAGCATATAAATTTCACTAATACGTGATTTAGTATTAGATATGAAAAATGCTTTATGGTACGATGACCATACAAGCACGAATGCACTCCACTATTTCAGATTGTTGGATGACATTTTTTCCTTTTATTCATTATTTTCTCTATCCCACATTTATTTTGCCATCGACCTAATTGTCGTGTCGTCGAAATTCGTGGACTTTAGAGTCGTGCTACATAGCACTACTCATTAGATATATAGTGTTAAATAGTGTTATTAACATTACTCTTTTGAAATTTCATTAATCGTAAGTTCCAAATTAGTGATAAACTAAAAATTCACATTCTAAACAACTTACCAAATGAGGCAGAGTCAAGAGTGGTAGAACCATGAACAACATTCCTATTTCCAGTGACAATAGTTTTGTCAATGCCATCTCCAACAAACATAACATTATGCAACTTCTTTCCAATCTCCACTTTTTCATGGTACACTCCAGCTTTTACATGTATAACTGCTCTTGAAGGACGATTATGTCCCATTGAAGCAAGTGCATCCACTGCTTCTTTGATTGTTCTATGAGTTCCTGAACCATCTTGTGCTACTGTGATGTCTGCTCTATGGTTTGCTAGACTCCATGAATCTAGAAAACCATCATCGTTTTCTTCTAATATTGTACTTCTTTGAGGTTGTCCTGAAAAACAAAATCAGAAGTAAGAAAAAAACAGGGATAATTATCTATAAAAGTGACTTGTAAGGTGAACATTACCCACCACTTATAAATACATTTTTAAGTCATATTCGATTTTAAAACTTTTGGTGTCTTAGGCGAACAAATAAAGTTGTGCCATTTTAATATAGGTATGCAAACTTTTGGTGTTTTTCTTCTAGCATTTTTTGTTGCAAAAGATTAATAAATTTTTATAAAAAATTATTTTTAATTGTATTATTCAAAGTGAGTTAAAAAGAAATATATGAATATGCTACAACAACTAAGTAAAATTAATAATTTTGATGCCCTTAAAAAATGATGATCTGGACGACCGCCCCTCCTGCCCATGCTCATGGCCGCCCCTGTTAAGGAGCAATCTCAGTGTAACCTTATAGCCCTAACTTGATAACACTTGGGCCAACAGATCTTAGTTTTTTTTTTTTTTGAGTTAGACTTTGATCTATCTTAAAATTTGAGTTGAATCTAGCTCAAACATCAAAAGTCGAAGTGAAAACTGCCCACTACTTATAAACACTTTTTTTTTCTTTCTTCCGAATCATATGTCATCACATTTGAGACTTTTAACACACCGTTAAAATATACAATCAATACGTGTAACTCTAAATGTAGTTATGATTAAAGTAAAATATTTTAAACCTTTTCATATTATAATTGATTAATAGCATAAAAAATCCACATAATTCCTTATGAATTAAATCATTATTCCATGTGCAATTTGTGTGAATTTTATAAGCCAACACTATATCTCCTTATGAGGCAACATTTGTCCTGAACCCTTTGTAATAGAAGAATCACAAATCAATCGTGACTGCTACCAAATTTCAAACCTTGACTAACTTAAAGATTACTATATCTAGCTTATAATCAAATTATAGTAAGTAGTAACCAAACATATATATAGGAGAATATTCACATCCCCACTAAACAACAAGGACTAATATTTAGCTAGTACTACTAACTAATTATATTATTTATAGGTATGATTTTTTGTTCATCAACACTACTATAATTAGCTTTCATTTATGTTTGGCATCTAATAAAGTAGAGCAATAAATAGCTTAATGCATATTCCAGTCACCTTTCTTGATTTCTTTTGTTTGTTTGTATCATACACTAAAGAACAAATATTCTGGCCTTAGTGATAATATTGTCATTGTTAAAAATTCTTTTGACAAAATAAGTACATTGTAACTATCCTTTGCTAAATTAAGGTAGAGGCAATTTCAAACACGTAGTATTTAGAAAAGGACAATTCTGAAAAACATGAAGGACAAGTACAATTTGATAAGCACCTGTATACGCCGCACCGTTCATAATATTTTCCTAAATAGATTAAGGGTCATGATGATAACCGTATCCCTGACACGGTTAAGAAGATAAATATAATAATATTTTGCATTAAATGCTTAAATAATAACTAAAAAAAGGTAATATTTGCGTTTAAAGAAGTGCAATCAATACATTTTTTTTACTTAAAATTTTCTCTTTTGGTTTCTTTAACCACTTGTTAGCATTACCCATAGATTAAATATGGCTTAGTAAGTCTCTAAACTTATCTCAGTTGGTAGAAAAATTACGTAATATATGTAGGGGTCAGAGTTCGAACCTCAGACACTCTATTTTTTCACATTTAATATATGCGAGCTTTAGCAATTAGACTACTTGACAAAAAAAATGTCTGAGTAAAAAAAGGGAAAAATTTATTTGAAATTTTTAAAGACAATTGATATTTCAACTATATTAAAACTCTAATAGTTATTTGTAGCACACCAAAATATATAAATTCTTTAGTTTCTTGTAGGTTAGCTCCCTGATTAAGTTATAAGAATCTAACATTTTTTTGCTACAGTCAACCCTATTGATAAAAAAAACAAGTAAAACAAGGGGAGGATAAAAACATATTAGAAAAAAGAACACAATATTATCATTATTTTTATCATTATTAGAAAGAAACAGGAACACACAGTTTTTATTTATTGGGAGATAGGTGGTTGATAAAAAAAAGTAAAACAAGGGGAGGATAAAAACATAACCCCAAATACCAAATAAAAATGGTAGATTGTTAAGCCTAAATGTCAATGAAAAATCTACAAATTTATATAACAAGAGACACGCACACGTGGTGGATCATTTTTCCAATGGAGCTTGTAAACTTGAAATGTCTATATACATGTTTTGTTTATGAAAACATTTTTAATGCCAACCCTTCTCTCATTTGTACGGTATTCCGTTTTTTTTTTATTTTTTTTTATCTTTTTGATGTTTTAATTCTTGACACATGTCCTAAGAAGTAACTAAAACATTGAAATATTTGTGTGTTTTGGACTAAAATATCATTATTTATGATTAAATTTACATGTGATAAACTAAATATCACAACTCCTATAATAGTTTTATGGTGTGTTTTTCAACAAGGATAAACTTATGAAAAATATTAAATATACTAAAACATCAAACATTTTAGAATATAGTTGAAGTTGTAAAACATCAAAAGAAAAAAAACATGGAGGTAGTATAGAGATTTTCTTTATTTTTAATTTTTATATTTTTCAATGGTAGAACTTAATACAATTTCAAAAGAAATGCAGATTTGTTTTAATTAAAGATGCGTTTTCCTTTACAAAAGGAATATGTTTATTTTTGGTGGTGGTCAGGGTTTGAATCCCAAACCTTGCATATTTTATGCATTATTCTTATCAACTGAACTAATCTCACGAGGAGAAAAAGAATAAATCTTTCAAACACTACCAAATAATGAATGGATAATGTCAACTTCTCTCATTTATATAGTATTTAGTGCACTGGCAGAACTTAGATGGTGTTTAGTTAATGTAAAATTAATTAAGTTGATATATACACCCATTACACGAGTATATATAGATAGATTCTCTCGATTGCTTTAAGAAATGGATGCTTCACCTAGCATGACTAGTGTATAGTGTATACATATATGTCTAACTAATTTCAAAACTCTATATATACCTCCGTTTAGTGACATAGTTGACTCTGTTAATGCATGATTTTGATCTTTAATTATTTATTAAAAATTATAAAAATTTGATATTTTAAAAATATCCATCGAAATAAATAAAACAACATCTTGTATGATAATATTTATTTTTGTAAATTATTATGAAAATACGATAATAAGGTCCCTTAACATGTATATTATTTATACATAAAAACCAGTAATTAATGGATATTTTTATTTGTTTTGAAAAATAATTAAAGATGATCCTTTCTTTGATTATACATATGTAAATTTTCTATCAATAAATCAAAATCATTTGTAAATGCTAGACGAGGCACTTATAGATAGACCTAACAAACTTCATTTAAAGTATAGGAAAAATAAAACAAGAACACAAATGAAGTATTGTAATTTTCGACCACAATAAAAAGACTACTAGTATAAGTTATAATAACTTATTAATTACCTTTGACTTTGATTTTGTTATTTGAATACAAAACAAGTGTTTGGCCTAGCAACTTTGTCAAGTTTCTATCCAAAACTTGGTGAGCTTGAACATACCCTTTTTCCTCCAATCCATCCAAACATGTCTTATGGTTTGTCATCATTGCACTTACCCATATAAGAGCATCTTCTTTAGTGTAACTACTCTTTTCAACCATCATGTTATTGAGCATAAACTCACTCTCCTCATAGAGTTTAGCACAATCTCTTAGAGCCAAAACACTTGTTTGATTTGACGAGATGCTCATGCTTTCCAAGCCATGCAATTTCATAGAGTTATCAACCCAATTCATGGCTTGTGAAACTTGTGTTTTAGCCATTTGGAGTACCTCCATTTCTTGGAGGCAAAAGGATGTGGTTGTGGACATGGCAAAGAAGAGGAACAATATGGTGGCATAAGTTGTCATTTTTGGCTATTGAGAAGTTTGATAAGTGATATGTTACTTGCATGGCTTGGTGTTCTAGGTAGCTTATTTATAGCCAGCTGAGAAAGCATAATACATGGATTGCTAGCCATGTGTCACTAAGACTTGTTACCGAACCAAGGTGACATTTGTAGTATCTTGGTACCTCGAAATTCCTTCAAAGTAAATATTTTATTTGAAAATAGTATATTTTCTAAGAAAACAAGGAATATTGTTTTATAAAGATGATAAAGTCGATTGTAGAAGGAATAAAATTAATACATAAAATTGATCATCATATTTTAATACTTTTTTTTTTTTTTTTATATAGATGAAAGGTTAATATCAATTAAAAACTCACACATATGAATAAGAAAGTTTAAGTTTAAACTTCGATCACGATGTAAAGTTCAACGATTTCGATATTTTTACTGGTTAATTAAAATCTAATGATCTATATTTTTACCAGTCAATCTTTATATTTGGCACATGTTTCGGAAAGTGAGAGAAAAATAAGCACAATAATGAGATGATGAATTGTAGTTAAAGACTTTCATAAAAAGTTCAGTGTAAAACACTTAAAATGAAATAAAGAATCTTGTAAAAACTTTTACAATGAATGAGTTGTCGGAGCTCAAATGTTTTAAATAGAAGAAAATATTGTAATGCAGAAACAAGAGTAAATGACAAAGACACACTTTCTTCCTCTGCACGCTTCTTTCTAAAAACGCATACAATACACACCTTATTCGCTCTCCGATTGTACTCAAGTGATCAATAAACCATATTAAACGATAAATTAATAAAAAAAACTTAAATTTTAATTCTTGAGCTGAACAGTTTTTGATCAAATTATATTTACCTCACAAACGAATTCCGTATCAATGGAGTCCCACTCTTGTGGGAATTGGAATGTCAACACAGGAAAAAAACAGAGGCACAAAACGGTTTATAATAGCTTACTATCCAATTGATAACTGCGACCGGTTCCTTCTCTTCATGATCAAAACATATATTTTGCAACTTCTTAACAACCTACTAAGGATCTTGCATATATTTACTAGGCATATGCAACAACTATAAGAATAGGAATTTTTCTTTAAAAAAATCAATGACTAAATTAAAAGGTAAGCGGACAACAAGTTGCACCGTTAGACCTTTTTGAATGACAAAATCAATCCTCGTATACATAAAATTCATGGATTTAGGAGACATGATATTTCTATGCATGACCCTTTGATTTAGAGGTGTTCAAATCCAAACAGATCCAAAATAAAACCAAAAACCGAAAAAAATCGAATATTTTTAGATGCGTTTGGATGTTCTTTTTGTAAAAATCGCTAGGATCGAAGCCGATTTCGGATCACTTTCTCAAAACCAAACCAAACCAAACAGACCGCAAAAGTAAAAATTAACACTTATTTATTCTTTTATTAGTATTATATATTGCATTATTATGTTGCTTGTTTGCTTTTATTCTTATATATTGCACTAATTTAATCTATATTATTATTACTTCATATGTTTAAAAAACAATTGATCTTTTTCATATTGTAATTTTAATTTTTAAATATATTTTGAAGCAAACCTATTATTTTATCGTGTTTATTAATATTAATATTAATAAAAAAAATTATATTCTTCAACAAAATAAATAATATATATATATATATATATATATATATATATATATATATATATATATATATATTGTATCTTGAATATCCAAAAACCGGTCAAAATTAAATCACATATATTTGAATCAGATCGGTTCGGTTTTTTTAGAATAGTCATCCAAACCGAACCGAACCGCATGTGATTTTTATTTTTGATTGGATGACATTTTGTCGCAACACCCTTCCAAACCGCACAACAAACACCCATACTTTGAACTTCATATCAACGACCAACAATCTCTGGTGCTAGGGAGTCAAAAGTGTCAAATGAAAATGATATAAAAGCATGTTGATTGTCAGAACACACTTTTTCATGTTTGGACACTTTGTTTGACGCAACTTTTAAGACTGTCTGTCTTACCGTAAAAACAGTGACCCCTAATCAAATAAGTGGTGAAACCTTACTCAAGTCCACACATGCATGTTTTCCTCCTACCCACTCATACACCATTACGTCTATTGGCCTAAGTGTTAATCTTATATCTAGCGGGTAAGTTCGGAAGTTTACAAGCGTCTCCTTCTTCATACTCCCGCCCGCTTGAATATATCAAAAGGACATACCTAACAAAGTCATGTATGTACTTAAAGCTTGAAAGCTCCTTATAATGAATTGCATGTTTCCCAAACGTATCCAGGCGCCTAACCGTAAATAGGACACACCTCATCAATATGAAAAAAAAACAACAATTGACTATAATTGGGATTTTTCCCCAATTCTGCGGTGAAAAAAACAACATTTTACTATATTTTTCACTGAACCGCACGCGTTTTGGCTCCTCGCACGTGAGAGTGAAAATGAGAGCATAAACTATTTATTCTAACATGCATAGGGTATGCACCTCTTACGTGGATTCAACCCCCATTGCGGTATTTGTATTTTTCTTATCTTTTTGAGTGCTTTCTTATTTCGAATTAGTCTTGGAACGGGATAAAATTCCCTGAAACTTGCAATGTCTTCAAAGGCCTCTTGAATCTTCATTATGTGCCTTCCATTTTCCATGAGGTGTCTTGATTTGTTGATTTACAGTAAAATACTTCAAAAACACCTATGAATTGTTTGGTTTAAGGAATGACTAGAATACATGACTCAATATGAAAACAATATAAAGTATCCCTTAAACCATGAGCAAATTCTCTAAAACTTCTCTTTATTGACTCAAATCACTACTAAAACAACTAAAAAACATATTGAAAATAACGTAAGATGATCTGTCATCAGCTGATCTAACCAATCAATAAGGATAACTAGAAGAAAATCTTGAGCATGTGCTTCTTTCAAACACCATAAAACTGCTTTTTGTCTTGTGGTCATGTCAAACATAACTTCCATATTTTGAACACGTTTACTAAAAAATCACCAACCAAAACTTGTTGTGCTTTAGGAGGGACGATGTCCTTGCAAATAAAACTGCTAACGTCAAAATTTGGAATCCTACCACAAAGACCATCCTGAAGTAGCAATAAACGTCGCAAGAAAAGGGGGTTTGATTTGTGACACTTTTAAAATTATTCCTGAAAGCTTTAACAAAGATTGATATATTCAAGAAGGTTCTTGGTGAATATTAGTTTAACAAGATTAGAATGTATAACAATTAAAATGTTCGTTCCAGAATGTTATGGAGAATGTTTATAAACAGAATGAGAAAAATGATCTTTAAAAAGATTGTTTTGACAGAGACCAGAATGTTCTGGAGAATGATTAGTTATACGAATAAAAAAACAATTTTATAAGTTTAATTTAAACTTTAGTTGAAGTAGTTAAACAATTGTTTTATCTTGGACCAGAATGTTCTGGAGGCAGTTTAGTATTGAATAAACTAATACAACAATATTAATGATTAATTAAGGACCCATAGAACTCTGGATTAATATATGTGATATAGTGTGTGTGATGTGTAACTTTAAATAAAGAGAGAGAGAAGAAGAATAACACAGGAGAGTTATCATGGTTCACTAAACCCGGCTACTTCCAGTCCCCACACCTCGTGTGAGATTATCCACTATTGTTTTCTTGCTAACAGAAACTTCTGACTAGCACTATAAGATCTTGATCACACCAGATCAGTCCGTAACACTTGTATTATCAACCTCAGCAGGCTTCTACAATTCTTTGCACACTAGCAAAAGAAAGGTTGGAATTTTCTATCTCAAACTATTAAGCCCAATAGACTTGAGAAAAAACAACACACTTTGTATAGTGAGTTTTGTTTGGATAAAAAAAATACTCAACACATGTTTGAGTTTTACAATAGCAAATTCGAAAGAGAAGATCCAAGAGATATAGTGAGATAGCTTGGAATTTGCTTTGTTTTGCGAAGAGCTTTGCATGTAGTGATGTATTTCACTTGAGAGAATATTTGCTTTCAAAACTCTTGCCTTTAAACTTCAAGACCACTTGTATTTATAGGTGAGGAGTGTCTTGGTGATCAAGGGAGAAAATAGAGCTGTTGGACACGTTTTTGATAGCTGTCCAAAGTCTCATTTGATTTCTCTTTTCTTCTGTAAAAATAGCCAGAACGTTCTCAGAATGTTCTATCTGTTTTGCCTGGCTTTGAAAGCACTGTAGCTTGCTTGCGAGTGAGAGAACATATGTGATGAGCTGTTTTACTTGCTGCCCAATGCCGATTATGTCATCTTGATTTGCTTTAGTGATGTCATGCTTTAATAAGCCATGTGCTCTTATGAGATATTTTCTTCTAATGGGCTTAAAGCCTTTTCCAAATGGGTCAAAAACTTTTCTTATGGCACAAAAGATATCTCTTAAATATAATCAGCCATGTTTACACGTTTGTGTAGTCTTGTTCATACTTGATGTACTGTTTTGATTTCTTCGTATATGCCAGAACGTTCTCAGTACATTCTCATGAAACAAATTCTCACAAAACGAATTAGTAGATAACAAGATTGAATAAATATATGTTTGTAATCTTTAAAACATCAAATAAGGATTTTGTCTCAACACATCCAAAACATTGTCAAAATCTGATTCCATACCACTTATCTTACTATCTCTTAAAATATGATCTTGTAGCACATAGAACTGTGCCCTCAAAGCCACAAAAGTGTATGAGAAAACCTCTACTGCCGAGTATAAACATAACCCTCAAACCTAATTGGTAAAGAAGACAACCTCTATTGAAGGACCTCAAATAAAGGACCTCAACCAACCATAATGACGTAAACTATTCCACATATCTCTTTGTAACACAACATAACTACATCCTCCATGTGAATTAGTTGACACGTCCTTAGGCCACATTATAGTTTGGTGATATCCTTGCATGATCGAAATAGAAGAAGCTCACTCTGATGACCCCTTAACTATGGAAGAAGATGCATTCACTCAACAACCTTGGACGCTCTATTCATGGTCAAACTCTCGATAAAACCTCCATATCGGCTAACATTCCCTCTGAGCAATTTTACCCCCAATGTCAGCCTTCTAATATCCGAAGGGAACAAATCCCCATGATTCTAATTACCATCACATGGAGGTCAAAATATCTTAGTGTTACGAATATTCAATTCAGGCCCAATTTTGGCCCAAATTTCCAAATGATGTCCAATGCTGAAATATGATTAGTTAGAAGTGAATTATTGTCATATTTTTATGTGCAACACCCCTATTTTTAATATTAAGCCATGAATATTAATATTAGATAATATTAGTATTATTATTGGATAATATCAGTATTATTGTTATTATTAGTGTTGGTGACTTGTTATTATTAAATTAAATTATTTGTAGTTGTAGTCTTTGTGAATAATGAAGAAGTTGAGGAGTTATTCAGTTGGTTAAATAATGGGAGAAAAACCTTCTTAGGAAGAAAATAATGTTTTTAGCAAGGATAAGAAGGTATAGTGCAAACAGAGGTACATTAGCAAAACTGGGTAGAAAAGGGGCGTAAGTAGTAAGCTGCATATCGTTTAGTGGTTTAGACAGAGGGTGGTTTAAACAGCAATACTGTGTAGTTACAGAAGGATAAATAGCCAGGCTAGGGGTGCAGATAACAAGTCAGTCTAAGACCTATGTGAGTAACACTAATCTCAAACAATACTTATAAATAGAGGAGAAATGAGAAATAAGGGTTACAGAAAGCAGAAGAAAGAAATTGAGAGGAACAGAGGAAAAACTAGTGTTTTTGAGAGAGAGGATGTAAAGGAGAGATGAGCGTGAAAACCAGGATAAAGAAGGAAGGGGAGGGAGAAGAAGGTTAAATCATGCAAACCGGAAAAGCAAATCATATTATGAGGAGTTAGGAAGACAATGAATAAAGATTCAAGAGGTCTCTGAAGATATTAAATCATGCATGGAAAAAGGCACTCATGCTCCCCGGGTGTGAGCTATGATCCCTCGGTTGTGCAAAAACATACTTGTGTTTCCCTGGGTGTGAAACAGGCACCCCCAGGCGTGGTTTGCGTGCCCCCGGATGTGCTATTTTGGGAAATAACTGCTTTTTCCTACTTTTGGTTGAAAAAACCTAGTTTCTAAGCCCAAACCCAGTCGGAAACAAAGCCTATAAATACAACTTTTCTCATTCATAATTTTCATTCATAACGTAGTGGTTCAAGAGGAAGGCAAGCAGTATGAGCTTCAAGGGAGGAGTCTCATTCCTCACTCTAAGTTGTTGAGGTATGTTTTATTTCTTTTGTAATTTGTCTTTAGTTACCTTGAGTAACTAAAACCTATTTTATGGTCTACTAGAAAAGAATAATGGACCAGAAAAGAAGACTGGACAAGACAGAAAAGGAGTAGATTTTGAGATGGTATATCAAGAACCAAATTGAAAAATGTCACGGTCAATGGGGACTGGACTAGCCCAGTTGGGCGAACCAAGATAAATTGCTTTGTGTCATATTCTCTTTCCATTAACACTTTCATTTGATAGTTCAGAAGCAAACACATGCAACCAATCCCTTCTTTTATCAAACTCACTCTGATGCGTGTTTCAGATTCTCAAATCTGACCACCATCTTAAGATTTGAGAAGCAACCAAGTTTTTAAAGGTTCACAATTCAAACCACCTTCCTTGTGATTATTATTTTTACTTCAATAAGCATTTGCACTTTTGGGACACATGTAACAACTAGATCTAATCAAATGATTCAAAAAAAAATATATTTTAATTTTAATTTTATAATTTAAAATACTAAGCACAAATTTAGATCGTTTAACTATGATCGAAGGACAACCAATATTCTGAATGTGTGAAAGTGCATAGTCTAACTCAAGGAAGCCAAATCTAGTCACATTCATATGTATTAAAAAAATGAATGCATGCATGCCATGTTGTCTTCATCAAGGTTTCACACATTTTTTTAATAATACATAAAATACATATTTTAAGTTTTTTTTAACAACGTACTTCTTTTATCTTTTCGAACTTTTATTATTTTTATTAACTTTCATTTTCTTAAAGATATTTATCTTATTTTATAAATATAATTATTTTGTTACACCCACCAATCCTTCATTTTTCTTCATATGGATTAGCTAATCGATCATCTCATTTTGTACTATTTTATCCCCCGTTTAGTTCTCTATCTTTCTGTTTTAGACCAAACAAAATTTTATAAAGTATTTCGATGTAGTAAAATTTAGAGAAGAAAATGAACAGATTGCAGAAAAATACATATTCCAAGAACTGTTCTACAATTTTGTGCAACAAAAAACTTAAGAAGGAAAGGAAAAACATTGGTGGCCCCATAAAGCTTCCATCTTGCCGCTTTGGAATGAGGTTCATGAGAGGTGTTATCCCATCAAAATATAATTTTACCATATCTTAAATATTTAATTATTTATCATTTATTTTATTTCTATATATTGGATAAGATTTCTTAAAATTCATATTTTGTTTTTTGTTTTTTCATTATTGAAAATATTTGTAGAAAATTTATAAGCATATGTTAAAGCCACAAGTTAGTGAACTAAATGTAGAAAATTTATGTCGGAAATCGTTTTTTTTTTTAAGTTTAAAATCAGACATTTTTAGTACAAAAATTTATTTTTACCTTATTTGACTTGTGTCTTTGGGAGACAAGTAATTAGCATGTTGAACAATTTATTCTTTTTATCCTATTAAATTTGTTTATTTATTCCAGGGGCATCTTCTGGCTTTACCCCTCGCGAATTTCCTAGAGGTTCAAACCCTTGGCAAATATCGCTAGAAAATAGCCAGATTTTTTGTAGTGTTTTTTTCTTTCACTTTTTATCAAATCCAACAATTTAACGTGATTCTTTTATTTTCATATTTGTATGGAAAATACAAGTGTAGTTAAGTAATTTTTTGGTATTTAGGATTAATCTAGTAGCTAGTAAAGGCTGAAAATCTGAATGTATGTTTCTCTGTAAGTCTTAGGTTCAAATTCTCTTGTGCAAACAATTCATGTGTTGGGTCAAGTCATACATGATTTTACTGTAACTTCAATTGAACTTCCGTTTGTAGATGATATGATTGATCTTTCATATTAATTAGTCATTAAGCCGAACACAAAAGAAAAAAACATATCATCTTAATTTCTAATATTTTTCTTTCAATCTAAATGTTATTTTCTTTTATATTTAACACACCAACTCCATAAGCCAAAAAATTTCAACTTTCATATAAAAAACACACACACACTCCATAAGCCAAAAAATTTCAACTTTCATATAAATTTCATGTATCTATTAAACACTTTAATATTTTTTCTGATCAAGCCATCTATTTATCTCCCTTCTTTTCACATCATTCAACACCTTATTTTTTTCCCTCTATTTTTGCCTCCCTACTACGTTGGTTCCATATATCTCATTATCTCCATCTCTTTAATTTTTGAATATATATGAAAGAAACGCCTTTTGACAAAATATGAAAGAAACACCCTTGTACCTCAACAAAAATGTCAATATATGACAACATGTGGTCACCGAACTGGAGGCTAGTTTTGTCCGTAAATAATCGGTTTGCCATGAAGCATCGTATTTTATTTTTGTGACAACTTAAACTATTTAAACTGAGTTTGGACCCAAAACTTAAAGTCACGTACGCCGCTACGCCTATTCTATGAAACAAGGAAACGATATCAAAGTACAAACGTTATTAGTTGTATGAAACAAGGTCAACATGCATGCATGCATTTTTCTGTAAAAAAAAAACTATGGAGCCTAAATAAATCCCATAATCAGTTGTATTGGTCATGGGTAAAGATATTTTCTTGTAGTGTTTTTTGGAAGATATTAGTTTATTTACTTCTAAAAAAATAGGTATTGATACAATATTTGTTTGCCAAATATTTTTTTTCTGACAAAAATAAACGACATTCATTCAAATTGATACAATACATCGATACAATGAACATTCGCTAAAAACAAAAAGGATGAATCTGTAAACAAACTCACAACATCCATGTTAATAGCATAAAACGGCAAAGTACTAAAGCCTACACATATGACTATATTTAAATCTCCGGAATACTCATGTCTCAGGATCTGCAACGTTGACGACTTCAAAGTCATTGATTTGATCTGCACTGGATCGAAGCTGATCTGACAATCTTAATCAAACAAATACCTGAACGAAACAAGAAAGACAAACAATGTCGCACAACGACGACAAACAAAACAACGTCGCATTAAGACGACGAAATCACGAAAGAAAAAACGAAATAGATGTGAAAATCACTTATTTCAATAAAAGAGAAATAGAAAAACGAGTTAGAGGGGTGATTTTGGGTCCAAAATTGACCCTAAATCACTTCTCTTTGATGAATGAAGAAGAAGAAACTAAGATTTTAGCGACGACTCGCAAGAGAGATGGAGAAGAGAGACAAGGAATATATGTTTGGTAAATTATACTTGAATTCGTTTGCCAAATATTAATAATTATCTATTGTATAGGCAAAAGATATATATGTAGTACTCAAATTTTAGTTGACTAATAATATAGTTTTTCTTATGAGCATTAGGATTTAGGAAACCTTTCAGAAACTTATCCAGTCGCCAATTGTTGAAATTTCAGCCTATGTGCGTTGACAACAAAATCTAATACAACTAGCCCAAGCCTCCAAAATAAGAATATTATTTTATTTAACGCGTTTATTTGGCTGCTTCAATATTTTGCTACTCCTTGTCAAGTCAAATAACATACGTGGGCTAAAAGTCAAAAGCCATGCATAATCACTTATTTGTTAAATATTGAACAAATCACTTTCTATCAATTCCACCATAAAGAAATTGATTTCTATCAATCATAATATTGCTAACAACTTCGATTTTTTTTAAGATAAACACTTGTACGTTGATAGCTAGTTTTTTTTTGGACTTATTAAGTTGTTGAAAGTTTTTTTTTAACAAGATTGACGTTGAAAGTTAATAAAACTAAAAAACAAAAAAAAACGTATATTAAATTAATTATACTTAAGTAGACTATGTACAGAAAATAAAAACCAAGAGCAATAGTTGAATTTTGCCACCCGATAGCTACAACAATTAATATATTCCTATAATTCCACACTAGCCTCCTTCCTACCCTTTTTCTTTTCTCTATATAAAGACATCAAATTAGCCCATGAAACACAATCCAATTCCATTTCAATATATCAAAAACGTTCTTCTCTATTATACATCATTTTTATTTTACACTTTTGATCATCCAATAATCAAACATTGTGCAACCAATTCTTAAGGCCAAATTGAACCCTAGCCATTTTTTATTAACCATGATATCTTTTCGTTTGTTTGTAACACTTTTGGTTCCCTTTCTACTTGCCACTTTTGTTTCTTCTTATTCCATGAATGAAGTTAAACTTTGGTGTAACCAAACACCTAATCCCCAACCTTGTGTGTATTTCTTGAGCAATAACCCTTCTTACCAACACAAACTCATAAAACAAAAAGTTGATTTCTTCAAACTTTCATTGGAACTTGTTCAAGAAAGAGCACTCAAAGGCCGTGCGAACACTCTTTCATTAGGCTCCAAATGTAGCAACTCACGTGAAAAATCAGCTTGGGCTGATTGTGTTGAGCTATATGAACAAACCATCCTTAAGCTCAACAAAACCCTAGACACTAAAACAAAGTGTTCACAAGTTGACGCTCAAACATGGCTAAGCACTGCTCTCACCAACCTCGAGACATGTAAAGCTGGATTCTATGAGCTTGGTGTTCAAGATTATATTCTTCCTCTTATGTCCAACAATGTTACTAAATTGCTAAGCAACACTTTGGCTCTTAACAAAGTTCAATATCAAGAACCTAGCTACAAAGATGGGTTCCCAACATGGGTTAGGCCAGGTGATAGAAAGCTATTACAAACTTCAACTACTCGACCTAACGTAGTAGTAGCGAAAGACGGGTCAGGAAAGTACACAACTGTTAATGCAGCCGTGAATGCTATACCAAAGAATAACAAAGGTAGGTATGTTATACATGTGAAGGCTGGTGTATACAATGAACAAGTTGAGATAAAGGCAAAGAATATTATGTTGGTGGGAGATGGTATTGGTAAAACTATAATCACCGGTAGCAAAAGCGTTGGAGGAGGAACTACAACATTCCGTTCTGCCACTGTTGGTAAGTAGTCACTGCTAAAAAAATGATTTATTGATATAAGTTTGAGATAAAATATGAAATGTGTTTATTATCAAGGTTGTCAAAACCGGGATTTAGCTTTGGGTCAAATGGGACTAGAAAAATAAAAAATAGTAAAATTGCAATAAATATCGAAGATTTACTCAACTACTTTTGTATAATCGATATATGATAGCAAAATCGAAAATCGTAAAATCGCAATCAAAATCGATAGATTTTACCAAAACAAAATAATGCTAAATATATACATAAATGACCCAAAGTTTAAAGTCTACAAAATACTTATACATAAATTAATAATGCTAAACAACCTAGAGAAAACTTGGTCTTTCATGTATTTATAGAACTGGGTGACACGTATAATCAGGGTCGATTGATGAATCGGGTCAAAATTGACCTATATAATTTTTTTTTGCAAGAATCCTTCAAAATCCTATAAAACCCTGCGATTTTGCATGGATTTCAAGATTTTGTTCCATTTTTTAATGCGATTTTAATAGGATTTTGCCTGTTTTGGGATTCTGCAATGGATTTGAATTGTTGAAGCTGAATAAAGTCGTAAAATCCTGAATTTTTGAATTTAAGTCGGGATTTGGCAACAATGCTTATTATGTCTTTAATTGTTATATATGTGTGTGTATCAAGATTAAAACATTATCCTCTTAGTTTTTAACATTAATAGAATACACTCAATGACTAGAAATTTAACGAATATAAATTATGTCTTTTTGCAGCTGTTGTTGGAGATGGATTTATTGCTCAAGATATAACATTTAGGAACACTGCCGGTGCAAAAAACCATCAAGCTGTTGCAATGCGTTCAGGATCAGACTTGTCTGTATTTTACAGATGTAGTTTTGAAGGTTTTCAAGACACATTATATGTACATTCAGATAGACAATTCTACAAAGAATGTAACATTTATGGTACAGTTGATTTCATATTTGGTAATGCTGCTGCAGTGTTCCAAAATTGTAACATATTTGCAAGAAACCCTCCAAACAAAGTCAACACAATCACTGCACAAGGTAGAACAGATCCTAACCAAAACACTGGCATTTCCATTCACAATTCTAGGGTTACCGCCGCTTCGGATTTGAAACCGGTCCAAAATTCTGTTAAGACTTATCTTGGAAGACCATGGAAGCAATATTCTAGGGCAGTTTTTATGAAGACTTCTCTTGATAGTTTGATTCATCCAGCTGGTTGGTTAGAATGGAGTGGTAATTTTGCATTGAGTACTTTATATTATGGAGAGTATATGAACACTGGTCTTGGTTCTTCCACAAGAAACCGTGTCAAATGGCAAGGTTATCATGTGATAACAAGTGCTTCTGAAGCATCAAAGTTCACCGTATCAAATTTCATTGCTGGAAATTCATGGTTACCTGCAACCAAAGTGCCATTTACATCTACTCTTTAATTGAGTAGACCTACTTAAACTGATGGTTTATTGATTTATTTGTTGATTGTTTGGTTTGTTCCAATATCATTTTATTCTTTGATAATTGTTAAAGTAATGTACCATTATACAACTTGAAATTTATTGTGTATAATTTGTCGGTATCTTAATTTTGTATATTTGATTGTTTTGTTGTTAGATTGTACTAATAATGATCATAAAGATGTTGCTTGGATCATTTTAACACGACTTTAAGTAATAATTTTTGTTTGACCAGAACACCATTTGCTCTATTAACACAACTGCTCGTCTAATTTCTGTCCAAATATGCAAGTTAGTTATAGTATATATGGTTTACTTAAAAACAATACATGTGTTATAAAAAGAGGATTGTTTAACGCAATTGGATCCTCTCCTTCACCAATTCTCTCCTACTCTCTCCTTCTTTAAATATTGACACTTAGATCAATCAAATGGTTGAGATAGTAAAAGACAAAAAACATTAATCTCTCTATTTATTGGGTGGGAATTCCTTTAGACTACCACAACACCATATTGCTTCATATTCATGTGCAAGCTCTTTCTTTGTCGCCATATTGTTTCTCGTCGTTATCCTTTTGTAAAGGAAATTTCTATCAACCAAATGTCACTCTTTACAAAAAGAAATTTTTGAACTAAAGGAAGATAAAAAGAAACTTCAAACTTTGAATAATGATCAAAATAAAATCACTCAAAGCTTGCAAGACTTTTATTTTCAAGCAGCTGAAAAAATAAAGGTTTTTTGTGAAAATAAACTTCCTGAAAATTCTAAAATTAATGAAAACATTACGCTTAAAACTGAAGTCAGAGATCTTAGAAATGATCTCACATGTTTTATAAAATCAACAGAAACATGTAAAAAAATTATGGATTTACAAATAGGAATGTTTGATAAAGCTGGTTTGGGATTTAATGTTTTTAAAAATCAGAAAATCTATGAGAAAATTTTTATAATAGAAAAAGAAAAAAATTAAATGCTCATTCTGTGATAAAAATGGACATCTTGAATCATTTTGTTTCAATAAAAAAAGAATACTAAAAGCTAAACCATAACATTCTCTTTTGAAAATTTCAGAACATTCTCTTCAATATTCAGAGTGTTCTTGTTTAACTGTTGTAAAAATAATTTTTAGATATTTAGTAGGTACTACTAATCCTGGCCTTTGGAATAACAAAGGTTCTTGTTTTCATCTTATAACAAAATCAAAAGAAAAAGTATAAGTCGAGCATGCCAATTTCTCGGAAATGTATTTATAAGTTGGTCATGCAGAAAAAAAACACTATTGCTCTGTCAACTACTGAAGCAGTATTTGTGTCAGCTGTTGATCTCAAGTTATCTAGAATAAAAATCAACTTGAGCATTTCTCAATAAGGTACACAAATATTACAATATTTTCTGATAATACAAGTGCAATTAATTTATCAAAAAATATCATTCAACATTCAAGATCAAAACATATCGAAATTAAACATCATTTTATCAGGGATCATGTTAATAAAAAGGAACTTTAATTAATTTTAGTTGACACTGAAAATCAACTAGCTGATACTTTACTAAACTATTAGTCGAGGATCGTTTTAATTTTATTAAAGAAAAAAATAAACATAACAAAAAATGTTTGCAAAAATAGAAACAAGATCGTTCTGTTATGAATAGGGCATTCTAATTATCTTTCTCTCTCCAAGCTTATAGCATACGATTTATTTAGTTAGTTTATATAACTCCTATTTTAAAATGATTGAATGCTTTTCATAAAACTTCTCTTAAAATTCCTTAAACCAACCTGCTCTTCATCTTCTTTCTCCAAAAACACCACCACACTCTACCGCCCTCATCATTAACATGGCCAAAACTAAAGGCTCCGAGAAGAAAGGACCTACTCTCCAACCATATCCTACTTCATCTCATTCTCACTCAAATCTCCTTCTCCACCTTCACCATCATTACTGTACAAAAAACACTCTTCTAATCCTTTCCCACCATCTTCCTTCATTCGTTCACTAACTTCTTTTCAAACCCCACCATAATCTACATCAAAAACTCCAGAGAAACAACCCATGCAAAGTTCTGAATAAACTCAACCTTCTCCTTTTGATCTTGACCCAAACTCTTTCCATTCCATTGCCATGGTTGTGTACAAAGAACTGTAACCAATTCCTCCAAACCCAAATCAAACATCTCCTCTGAATCTTGATGAAACTCTTCCTTAAAATCTCACTCATGCTACTCTTCCAAATCGTAATCAAATAGCCCCACATCATAAAAAATCTCAACCTTGAGTAACCAAATCCACTACCAACATTCAAACAAGAAGATCCCAAAGAGTGATTTTAAGATTTGGAACTCGAAAAACTAAGAGTATTGATACCACTGTGTATGAAATCTTTGACTAATATGAGGAATGAAACCCCATCACCTGAGAAAAAACTACCTTCCAAAAAATCCAAAATAGCTACAATTTTTTTGAAACCAACTCCAAAGGAATTTGTCTCAAAACCCTCTATCAAAGAAAAGGGTAAATCTAAGGAAGTTGCTCAACCATAACCTTCTCTAGAACGTTCTCCTCATAAAAACTCTGCCAAAAATATATATATGTGTCTCAAACAAAAAAGATTCCATTGTTTGATCCTGAACTCAAAAAGGCCTTCAAGGAGAAATGGTCTTCTAGGCCGATCAAGGTAGGAAGATATTTTTGACTTTGATAAGTTAGAAAAGGAAAACATAGTCTTGAAGACTTATGCTGATTTCCAGGGATGGACAAAATTCCTCCAAATTATGGAAATACATTATCCAAAGGTTGTCTAAGCCTTCTACTCTGTGAATGAAGCCCACCTAAATTGACACTAGAGAGAATCGAACCTGAGACCTCAAGGAGGAGCACACTCCCAGATCCCAAGCCAATACCACTAGGTCAACCCAAGTGAGTTATTTTTGATTTTCTTCTTGACGATCATTTTATCTTTGATGAAACTTGGTTTGAACACCTTGATGTTGAGTTTGAAAATGTTCGTCAACTCTTGTTTTTGCCAAATGCCAAAGAACTTCCCTCTTCTTACCTTTTACCAACATGGTCTCTTACCCAAAAATGGTAGTCACCATCTTGTTCATGAAAATGATCTTCTTATCATGTATCATCTTGTTATGAAAGAGAGGTTGAATCTACTTTTCATCATTATCCAAATCATGATAAACACTTTCCAATCCTAAAACAAAAAAAAATTAATGTCCCATACGACATGGCACTTACAAAGATTTTTCGAAAGTTTAAGGTCCCATTGGATGGTCAGGAGTCTAACTTTGAATACTCCAAACTCACCCCAAAAATTTTGAGTCATATGAAACAAGAACCAGATGTGTCTGCCTGGATGCCTTAAACTGATTTTTTTGCCTTGTTTCAACCGGGCTCAGTGGACAAATTCTTTGCTCCAGTACGACCCTATGGTCTTCTGTTAAAATGGATTTTTTTCGAACAATCCAAAATACTTGCCCTTCTCTTCCCTCACACTTTGCTGGAACGACTTCCATGGCACGCATGTTGTTTCATAATAATGAACAACCTTTCAAAAGGTCTAGAATTGAGAGAGACGTGAGTAAAACTAGAACCGATATGCCCAAGCTTTTTGAAGGAAATAATTCCATGATGCATCATTTGGCATACAACACGCTTGAGCTCCAAATTCAAAGAAAATGGATGTCTGAAGTTATGAGTCTCAAGTTTGATGTTCCTTCACCGAAACCAAATCCTTTTCCAGTACTTATGTACCATTTGCCTATGCCAATTGTGTCATCTTCCTATGATATTGAATGCATAAATTGAGAGGGAGTTATTTGATAAATTTTCAAACTCAAAAACAAACAACAAATATTCTGGTGATACTGTCTAAAAGTATATAAAAATTAAATGCTAAAATTGAGGGGCAATTTTTAACAATTTTTTCAAAACTCAAAAATAAAATCAAAATAAATTATAAATGTTTGAGATCAATAAAAAGGGGGAGATTATTGAAGACAAAATCGTTATTTGATGTTTTAAAGAATACAAACATATTAAATTTATTTCATCTTGTTATGTACTAATTTGTTTTATAAGAATTGTTTCATATGAACAATCCAGTCAATGTTCTGAGAACATTCTGTATTCACAAAGCAAATTAAACATTTACATCAAAATACAAGAAAGCAAAAAGGAAAGCGTTACATGAAAATCATATGAGAATTTGTCCTGGGCTTTAGAGGATTTTCGACCCATTTGGCCCATTAAAGGATAAATGTCTCATCAAAAGTTTTAAAACACATGTGAAATAGCATGACATCATTCAAGGACAAGAGAATGGCCTAATCAAGGTCATTTCTATACAATAAGTAACAACTCATTACAACTGTATCACGTTCACGTAAAGCAACAAAGGCCAACTGAACATCCAAAACGTTTTGGACGTGTAAAAGAACATTTTGGTCAGTTTGAAGAAGAAAAGTGAAATTAATTGAAGCTTTGGACAACTGTAAAAAATGTTCCAACATCTCTATTTTCACACTTGATCACCAAGTCACTGCTCAGCTGTGTAAATACAAGTGATCTTGAAAGTTCAAAGCAAGAGTTTTTAAAGCAAACATTCTCTCAAGTGAAAATCATCACTACATACAAGCTTTTCACAAACAAACAAATTCCAAACTCTCTCATTATATCTTTAGGATCATACTCATTCAAATTTGTTTATTAAAATCTCAAACATGTGTTGAAAAATTTGATTAATCTAAACCAAATCTCATCATACAAAGTGTATTGTATTCTCCAGTCTATTAGTAAAAATAGTTTGAGAAAGTAGTGTAACAATCTTTCTAGTGAGAAAACAAAGAACTGTAGAAGCTTGCTGAGGTTGATAATACATGGTGTAACGGACTGATATGATGTGATGAGGAACTTATAGTGCTAGGCAGAAGTTTTTGTTAGCAGGATATTATAGTGGATAATCTCACGAGGTGTGGGGCCTGAAGGTAGCTGGGTTTGGTGAACCAGGATAAATCTCATCTGTTATTCTTCTTCCCTTTCTCTTTTTATTTAAGTCACACTACACACAAACACACTATCATAATCATATTAATATTTATTAATCTCTCTAGAATATTTTGGTCCTAATTATTCACAACCAAATTAATACAGAGTTCTCTGGTCCTAAATTAATCATTAATATTATTTTATTCAATATTATTAATTATACAACTGCATCCAGAAATTCCGGTTCAAGATAAACAACTGCTTAAATATCTAAAGACAAACTCATGTTTAAAATCAACATATAGTATTATTTTATCATTCTACTTTTATATTTATCATTCTTGAGAACATTCTGGTGCTTGTCAAAATAGTTTTACATTATAACTCAATATCATTTTTCTCATTCTGCTTATATATTAATTATATAATCATTCTCCAAAATAATTTGGTCATTGTTAAAATAAATTAAAACATTTAATCTTTATTACATCCAGAACATTCTGGTCCTTGTCAAAACTATTTAAACTATTAAAGTTTATTTAATCTAGAACATTCTGGTCCTGGATAAAACAATTGTTATATATCTAATACTCTAATCCTATTAGACTAACATTTACCAAGAACATTCTTAAGTATATAAATTTGTTTAAGTTTTAGGAATAATTTTCAAAGGGTCACAATTCAAACTCCCCTTTCTTGCGACGTTTATTGCTACTTCAATTGGCATCAGAGTCCGGGCTCTAAACTAAGCACCTAACAAGTGCTAGAGAAAAAGATTCAGAAAGAAGCAATGTTAAAACAAAAGTACATACCAGAAGATCTATCATGCACAAGACCACCATTCTTCATTGGAAAGAATTACTACTTCTGAAAAGGAAAAATGGAACTATTTCTAAGATCCCAAGATGTAAACATGTGGAAAGGGATCACTGATGGAAATCATGTACCTAAAACAACTTATGCAACTAATAAAATAGAAACAGTTACACCTGAGGTCTCATGGTCAAAAGAAGATGAAGAAAAAATACTTCTAAATTCTAAAACTCGACCCTATCTATCATGCGCATTAAGCATGGAAGAAAGTGAAATAGTTGATGAATGTAAAACTACAAAAAATGTTTGAGATACTTTAAAAATTCATCGTGAAGGAACTCACCACGTAAAAGAAACAATAATAAATATTGATGTAAGAAAATTTGAAATTTTAAAAATGAATGAAGAAGAGAACATTGATGAACTGTACTCTAGATTCACATCTATGGTAAATGAATTAAAATCACTTGAAAATTTTTATACTAAATGACTTGCAAAACAAGTCGCAATTACAATAATTTAGTGGATTATAGTAAATTACTTGTAAAACAAGTCGATAAAATATTATATAAAATTACTGTAATTTAACACTTATTGCTGTTCGTTTAGTATATAGTAAATTTCTTGTAGTGATGACCGACACCTTGTGGGAACTTTGTTCTGGAAACTGTAGCTTCTGCTTTTCCCCTTTTCCTTTCATTTCGTTGTTCTATTCTTTTAACCTTGTAACAAATATAAAAGTGTCAATCTTGTCAAACGTCAAACTAAATGTGTTTGCTTACTTACGCAATGCTCTAGATGTGGTAGTAATGTCAATTCATAAATATCATATCAAAATTAAATCGTCAATAATTGTCCAAAATGCCCAAGATAGTACCTATCAGCTTGATTTATAATAATAAAAAAAAAAAACTTTACGTGTATTTTACACTAACTTAGATTCAATTCAACCATATGATTTTTGATTTAAGAAAAAAAAATTGGCCATGAGTAAAAATATACTTAGATTTAACTTGCTAATGACTTTTGTCGGTTTAAGATATCCGAATACCATTATCGTTATCGCTAGTCAAAGCATACGTGTATATTGTTAAACAACTAACTCCCTCTAATTATTTAAACAATGGTCATGCGATATTAGTTAAGGGAAGAAAAAAATATGTTGAAAACAACATTTTCTATATTTTTATGTACTTATTACAAAAGTTACAAGATTTTTTTATTATATTTGTTTTGTTAATTAATGTTTTAAAGACATTAGTTAACATTGTACCCAAAAAAAGATATTAGTTAACATTTTTTTAAAATAAATGGTATTTGTACAATTGTTTATGATAATATTTTGAACAATTATATTACACTCATATTTTTACTGTGTTCTTACTCTATTTATATTGTTTTGACTTACATGCATGTAGGTTTTTTTTTAAGACGAAGATGCAGGTATTATCATTTGCCATTATTAAATACGCCTATTCACCTGTTAACGTACTAAGTTACGATTTCTCTTTAATTCAAAAAAAATGTTACGATTTCTCACGAAATTTAATAATCCTAGCCATAAACTGAAGATGCATACCAACCGAAATGATGTTTCTCAACTAATTTTTTTTGTTGAGAGAATGATTTTTCTCAACTATAAAAAGTTATGTTTCGTTACGTACAAACATGCGCACATTTAATTGGTGGTCATTATTCATTAATTAGGAGGACTTTGAACTGTGAGAAAAATAATTGGGAGGACTCTGAAAGTATGATATGATATGATATGACATGGTTTAATTATCGCAATTTAGTTTAAATCAATTTTTTGTTGAACTGAATTACAATCGTAAGAAATTCCATCCGTGAAATTGCAAACAAATTCAAAGCAAAATATAATATACAATATGCTAAAAATTAATAGGGTTCCGATTCGACATAATCTCTTTTTTAGGAGCATTATAGTTGATCATAATGGTAGTATTATATGTTTAGGTGGTTGGGGTGGAAGTTGGTTTTACCATCAGATTTAACGAGTCTTCTTAGTTTTAAGCTTAAGTTAGCTGGAAGAAAAATGAGAGGTTAGATTTCTTATTAATATGATAAACTGTTGTGTGATCCTTGTGGAGATCCCGAAATGCTCAAATCCTTTTGAGAACGAAGACATATGTGCTCCAGTTGGTAGATATGGTTAAATTTATCTCTTGGAAGTGGTTTTTAGGAAAATATTCTGGTCATACTTGTTCCTTCTATGAGTCGGAGCATGAAACCATTATGTGTTGGCACCGTTAGTTCTGTGACGAATTTGTCTAAGGGTTAGTTGAGTGAGAGGTTATGTTCCTAGTCTTTCTCTTGTCCGCATATGGTTCGGTGTTCATGTTAGGAGTTTAGATGATTTTATGTTGTTGTTTTAGTTTTCACTCTTGTTTTCATGTGAGAGGGGTTCTTTGTTTTTGTTATCGTTTGATCTAAGTACTTGTACTCAAATTTTTATATTTGTTTGTACTCTTATAGGAGATTTCTCGTTTTCCTTTGTGTGTGTGTGTGTGTGTATATATATATATATATATATATATTATATAATACTAAATAATTAATAATATCAAACATTTTATTTTCCGAGGTAATAATAATATAAAAACATGTCCTCTCAGAAAAAATATAATAATATAAAATGCATGATATAGTTTATGTCAGTTTAATTTAGTTGGTAAGGACGTTGAATAATATATGTATGGCTAGAGTTTGAACGTTACACACCTATTTATTTATATTAAGAGGTGAATTTTTTTACCACTAGACTATTTTTGATGAAAATAAAAAATAAAAAATAAAACATATGAAATAGTAAAGTTGTAGATTAAATTTAATTGATAAGTATTATTAAGAAAATATAAAACCATCGCTTAACATATATATATATTTTTTTACAAAACTATGAACAAAAAAGAGCAAAAGCAAACAAAAAAGACTACAACATACGAAACTAAAATCTTGCAAGTCTAATAGAGGATAATCCAAACTCCAAGTCTTCAATAATACGAATTGGATACAACCGTCCATCAATCCACACCTTTTCAACATTTAATTCTTTCAACAAAGGAGTAGCAATTAAAAATCGAGCATAATCCATCATCTCTTTGTTAATATATAGTACCAGTACCGTCATCAATTTTGAGAAGTCTTTCCTTGTGTTGCAGTCAACTCTAAAAGGAAAATATTGTTCCAGGCATGTAGCGGTACCTCATAACATCTCACACAGGCTCCCCTCTCGTAATTCACATTAGCCTTCTTCGTCCAAGGTCTACAGTCATCCAAAAAATTATTAATCAAGTCAGCTGCTGCATTAAAATTATCCATAACATCGCTATCCACACCCGAGTGCAAAAACACATTATCACCACCCAATGAAATTAACTTGAAATCCACGAAACTCACATCCAACAATGATTGTTGAATAAAAGACAGACATCAACCATTCTTAATTTTAGCCATGATACTCTTGGATGCCTAAATAATGTCTTCTTGCAACGAGATAAATTTGCCCCTCAGCTCCAAATCGTCGTGATCACCAAAAACGGACCTCTCCCCCACCCCTCCAACTACCTTCGGCCTTCCCTTAACCTTCCCACATGAAACCTTCGGCATGGTTGCATCTTACTTTAACACCACCCTCTCCTTCTTGCCCGAGCACTCAATCTCCCCCACCTGAATCACCAACGCCCTCTCCCTCTCCTCTTCACTTCTAATGGATGCCTCCTTCACCTTTTCCAACACTAACTTCTGGCTATCCCCCTTTTCATCTTCTATACCCTTCAACTCCCTCAGATTTTTTTCCTTATTTTTTCCTCCCTCACCACTCCACCGCTTCTCCCTCACCCCTTCTCCCTCACGACCCCATTCCTCCTTCACAAACCTATCAAACTTAGCCACATTTTCAAACAGCCGCAAGTCCCAAAAGAAAACATTATTAAGAGTTTTATTCAGTTTCTCCACATCCCTTACTTTCAAGAATTGCTGGCCACAAATATTACAAAACCGAGACACATAAACATCCAACAAAATACCACACACCTCCAAACCATTCCTTAAGTCAACATTCAAAATACGATCAAGGAAATTAGTGATATAGAACACAACTCATACCTAAGAGGAGTCACCAGGAGCATTGCCACACACACCACATTCAGTTACAGTTTTAGCATTGTTTGGAGCTTTCTCCACGTTACTAATCTTTGTCCCGACCCTGTCATGATACACGTCGTCCCTTTGCTGCACTGCAACATCATGAGTACACGAAAAAAGGAAGATCACGACGATGTGTCAGTGACCTTCCACATCTGTATTCATGCAGAACCCTAACCCTAGAAGGCGCAGAACGCCAACGCTCCCTACTGCGCGACCTACTGTTGAACCTGTCTTCCCCATGCCGATCAAAACCACATCTCATTGAAGTGTCTACTCTCTTTCTCGCTCAAAACTTGAGCTGTCAAAACGTGTCGGACCGTATGGGCCAACCCGTTTAACCCGATTAGTTATAGGGCTTGTGCCTTAAATATTGAGCCCGAATTTTAATAGGGTTTTTTAGCCCGGTACCCGTTAGGGCAAGCCCGAATGGGACACAGGTAGCCCGTTAGCTCGCATAACAAAAAAAATCCTATAAATATATATTTTTCAAATAATTCTTTACTTAGTTGATTATCAAAGTAAAAAATAAAAGTAAAAATTCAATGAATTAACACAAATATAAATGTAATATAAAATTATATTTACTCGTTTCGTTATTTATAATTTGAAAGATTGAATATATAAATATCTATAACCATAACGTATCTAATTTATTTAAAATTGTTTTCCTCACTGTTTTAGTTTACGACGTTTGTACGAAAATGTTTACAATTTATTTTTGTGCTAAACATTATTTAAACATATTAAAAATATTATTTATAAAAAAAATTATAGGTGTATTTTATAGTACTTTTTTATAAAAAAAAGAAGGAATTTTTAATATGGGCCGACCCGTTTAGCCCGCAGCCCGGGGCAATATATTTCAAGCCCATTTTCCAACCGAGTTTTTTGACCTGGCCCAATAAAACCCGTTAGAGCCGTCCCTAAACGGACCGGACCGCCCATTTTGACAGCTCTACTCAACCCCTCATCGCTCTCTCACGCGTTCTCCTAATATCTATCATCAACATTAATAATGAATTAACTCTGATTAGAGGAGTTCCACTAAATTCATTTTATCCCTGCAAACAAATTGCAAGATTCCATGACAAGAGGTGGAGGGTAATCGCAAGCTTCTATCATAGTAGTGTTTGTAAAGAAATGAACTAAAGCTTGAGCCACACCTCAAGGGCGAATATGTTGGAATTTTGAGAAATGAATTAAAGCTTGAGTCAATTGAGAGAATCATTATTAAAGAAAAAAAGAAGTTAATAGGGCATTATCCCCTATAATATAGGTTATTTCTGGATTTCCCCTTGTAATTTTTTTTATTTACTCCCCTGTAAAAAACTTTGTTTCAGAATACCCGCAATAGGTCATTAAAAAACCGCTTTTTTTTTTCTTCAGAAATTTTAGTTTTTGAATGACCTATTAGGGGGTAAATCAAAACAATTTTTTTTACGAGGTGCTAAATTAAAAATTAAAAAATTACAGGAGGGAAACCCAAAAATGACATATATTACAGGAGGATAAAACACTATTAACCTAGAAAAAAATAGCAGAGATGATGTTCAAAGCATTGAATCTTAATGTTTTTTAGGCCTTACAGTCAAAAATATACAATGAAGAAATATGTCTTTAAAGGAAAAGAAATTTGATTTTGGAAAAGTAATTTGTATTATGATATAAATGGTTTTAAAAATAGAATAATTAACTAATAATCTGTTTTATGTGATTTTCAATTTTCTTTATTCTTTTTATCAGTTTCTTGTTTTAGGCCCGTTTGGGTTGATTTATTTTTGAGTGTTTGTAAATAAATAAGCTTTTATGTTAATTCATAAATTCTGACTAATAAAAATAAAATCTTCATAAGTTGTTTTTTTATAAACTACCTTGACAACTTATGAATAATAAATAAAAGCTTATTTATTTGGATAAGTTGTCTTGCATAAGCTCAAAAATAAGGTAATCCAAACGGACCCGTATGAATCACTTTTATTATGAAAATAATTGTTAAACATACCATATGTGTATACATGTTGAGTGAGACAAAGATAAGGTTGAGCGATGCGATAAATATAATAAAATGTTAGATAGATATAATAAAATGATAATGTGATAGGAAAAGAGAAAGAAAAAAATAAGATGTTGGACGAGTGTGTGGAAATTTTGGATGATTAAATACTTTTACTATTATCACCTTTATGTATTCTAGGAAATCAGATCTAATGCAATCAATTTTTTTAAGCAGTCACTCAATCATGACATCATTGGCAGTCCAATTAACGAAAGTGAAAAAAATACACAAGAAGGGGGGATTGAATTGTGTAAGCTTTTTGTGGTTTTCTTTTTCTTTGGTTTTAACAGCTTGATCAGAACCTGAGGTATACAAATTCTGATGCAGAATCTGAATGCAACAGATAAGATTCTGAACACAAAGATAAAGAGATAGAGAGAGAAAGAAGACACACAACAATTTTATATCGGTTCCTCCTGCAATCCAGGAGTAGTTAATATCCCTTGCACTTTCATGGGATTTCACTATAATCGCACATGATTACAAATTGCCCAAGGATACTTCTAAGAGACTCGTCTATGCTCAAGCACAACTGCAAGAGACTTCTATGCTCTAGGACTCTCTACCTAAAGACTTTTGTTTGAGGACAACACCTGAAGTCTTCCCTTGCTTGAGCAGAACTGCTTAAGACTTTCCCCTTTCTCAATCACAACTGATTGGGACTCCTAGGTGCTCAAGGTTTCACCAAGAGACTTATATGCTCAAGCACGTAGGCGAAGACTTTCTGAAATATTTTCTCCAACTGCAAACAAGTTAATTTGTTCTCACACTTTTTCTAACCAGTTAGTGTAAACTGAACAAATGAACAGACTCCTTAGGCTTTTTAAGATACGACTAAAAAATAAATCCTAAGTGTTTTGCGCTATTAGATTTGACAAAGTAATGACACAATAAAATAACAGATTCTTGTTGCTTCTTCTTTAGGTCTTTGGCTCCTTTTATATGTCGTAATTTGAGAGACGTTGAAAAGAGTGTCAGCGCAAATAGAGTCGCTGAGAAACTTTGATCAAGAACATTGGTCTTTTTCCTGATATGGATAATTCCATTGGAAAGTACTTTGAATTTCCTTTGCTGAAAGAACAATTATATGTTGCACACGTAGACAGAAGAAGACAAAAACACTGCTCTATTAGATACTATGATAGAGACAACTCACAGGATAATACAAAATCTTTCGAGGATTTTGGGTTCCTCATATCCAAGTAGCTAGTCAGATTCTGTCTCTGATGCTCTTCGCATAATCTATTGAGATCACTCTCCAGCTTCTGTGAGGCCTCATTCTTATAAGGACATTGACTTCTGGTTGATCTTTCAGTAGATCTTCCATCATAGTCTTCTAAATTTCTCAATCCTTTTATGATGCTCTTCATATGTTCCTTCTTCATGATAAGTAGATCCTGCACACTTGAACATATGTTAGTATTTCAATAGTTTCTCAATCCTTCTTTAGGATGCCCTTCATATGTTCCTTTTAATTAAATGTTTGTATTGTTAACTTTGCAAACCAATTATTTTAATTAAAAATACACATGGATTATTTTTTTTTTTTAGAGATCGCATGAAATTTTAATATTAAGAAAATTTACAAAGATATGTCGGTTCATCAATTTCTTTTTCTCTTATCTTTTTTAAATATAAATTTCTAAATCTAAAAATCTTAAAACCAGAATACCTAATTTTCTACATCAATGTCTTCATTCATGAGCCTTCGAAACTATAAAATATTCATCTCTAATGTGAGACGTGAAATATTTTGTTACTATTAGCCTTCGTCCAATATTTTATACAAGATCCGCTACTGTTGATACATATATAATGTATGGTTTAAATTTCAATTTGAATTATCATCTAGAGATACTTATCATCTTGAATACATTCACGAGAACAAACTATATCTGTTGGGCCACCACAAATATGTCCTGAAAATCAAACTAAGGAACCCAGCTGCGACTAGACTCAGCTACTAGTTGAGATTTTAATTTCAATAATCTTCTGGATATACCAGACCTTTTAAGAATAAAAAGTACCCATAAGATTGAAAGACCTTTTGAACTATTCGAGTTTTAGATGTTTGGAAAACCTTTATTGTTAGACTGCGACCATTCTCTATGTGCGCTTTGTTCAATAATAGTCATAAGTCATAACTATTCCTAGAAAGGAGTTTTCAAAGAAACTTTGACAAGGCTGTGAACAGTATAATAATGAATAAGTTAACAAAACATATAAAAATTATGCAATATTAATTATAAGTTATTGATTTATGGTTGATCATTTCCCTTCATTTTTTATTTAAAATTGTCGTAGAAGTGACTCAAAATTGAATTTTTGGAAGTGCAAAATCGGGGACTGATTTGGTAAAACCGATGGCCGATTTTGACTGGTTTTTCCAGCCTTTTGGTACGACAATTTTCAGCGGCCGAAGAGTAGAAATCGGTGCCCGATTTCGCGAAACAGAAAATAAATCAGAATCGTATTTTAGGTTGAGATTTGTTCCAACTTTTTTAGGGATACTTTTATTATAAATATAGACCTTATATCAGATGTAAACCTTGAGAGAGGGGGCTGAAAACAAAAGTTTAGAAACAAAGGGTTTAGAGAGATTTCTCTAAGCGGGAGACACTAGGGTTGAGATTATTTTGACTCACCTTGAACAAAACATTGTTAGGATTGAGTCTATTGGCCATAGGAAGAAATTGGGACTTTTGGTAGAATTAGGTTTGGAGACTTATTCTTGTAACCTTTTGATATCTCTTTTGTAAAGTTACTCATCATTATAGTGGAACGAAGGGCTGCTCTCTCTCTCTCTCTCTCTCTCTCTCTCTCTCTCTCTCTTTCTTTCTCTCGTTGTTTTCTACTTTTGCTTGTGTTTATAACTGTTACACACTTTGGATTGGTTGCTTGATTAATTTTCTCCACACATCAAGTATATTATTGGTGTGATTTTTCAACGAATTCACAACAATTGGCGCCCACCGCGGGGTAAGGATCAAACGATAATCAAGTATCTTGGCTTTGAAGTGGGATATTGAGAAGTTTACCGAAGATAATGATTTTAGGTTATGGAAGGTAAAGATGGAAGTGGTTTTAATACAGCAAAAATGTGAGAAAGATTTGAAGGGTGAAGGTGCGTTACCGATCACCATGTTACAAGTGGAGAAGACCGAGATGGTGGACAAGGCAAGGAGTACCATTGTCTTGTGCCGCAGGGATAAAGTTTTGGCAGATGTAGCGTAGGAACCAACCGCGGCATCGATGTGGTCAAAGTTGGAGTCTTTGTATATGACAAAGTCTTTGGCTCATCGGTAATTCCTAAATTAAAAACTCTACTCATTCAAGATGGTGGAGTCAAAGGCCATCATGGAGCAACTCGCAGAGTTCAACAAAATCCTTGATGTCTTTGAGAATATTGAGGTGTTTCTTGAGGATGAAGATAAAGATATACTCTAGTTGTGTGCCCAACCGAGATCTTTTGAATCTTTTAAAGATACCATGCTCTATGGCAAATAAGACACTATTATTTTGGAAGAAGTTCCAACGGCTTTGAGAACCAAAGAGTTGACCAAGTCCAAGGGCTTGAGAATCGATGAAAACGGTGAAGGCCTAAGTGTTTCAAGAGAGAATGGTGGAGGTAGAGGTAACCGGGGAAAGAGTGGTAACAAGTCAAATTTTAAGTGCTTTAACTGTAACAAGATGGGTCACTTCAAGAAGGATTGTCCGGAGAACAATGGTAACTCCGCACAAATTGTCTCTGAAGGTTATGAGGATGTGGGTGCTTTGGTGGTGTCTTGTTGCAAGGATGAAGAAGGTGGTGTTTCTCACCTTGGGAATGATGCCTTGTAGAGCGGTGGTCGTCTGGAGAGACATTAAACATTCAACATCAGCCTGAAGAGGCGATGGCAAGAATACTCATGGTAAGTCTAAAGAGACAGAGGCAAGAATACTTGTGATCTACTTTTGAGGTGGAGTTTCAAGTTGAAAGACTTTCATGATGAGAAAGCTCTAGAGGTAAATAAACTCAATTGATGCTCACTTCATAAACAACTGAAAAATGAATTTGAAAATCTCATAGATGAGAAGAGATTCTTAACCAAAAAGTGTTTATCTTTTCAAAAAGAGAATGAAGATCTTAAGAAAGAGATATTTTTTTAAACAATCGTAAGAAAGAGATTGAAAGACTTCATTCCCTTCATGACACTTCAAAAAAGACTTTTTAAAATTTGTAAGTCTTTTTTCAAAATGACTAAAAATCAGAAATAGCTTTCTAAGATGCAACCAAAAAGAAAACTTTCTAAAACCTCTCATTTGAAAAGAGAAAACACTCTTTTAAAAAATGAAGCTAACAATGTGAAATGTGACCTCAAATATTATTTTTTAGTTCAACATAAACTTTTCAAAATATAGTTGGATCTCAATCATGAACAATTGGTAAATATTCTATTAGTTTTGACTTGTGTAAAAAACCAAAGTTGTATGAAAACTTAATTGTACTAGAAAGAAAAAAGTTAATGACAAATCAAAATGCACATTCTGCAATAAATATGAACATCTTGATTTTGTTTGCTTTCGTAGGAAAAGAGGTCAAATAAAAAAAACTATATTTATTCCATATAAACTAACTCATAAAATGAAAACATACGTGTAAAGGAAATAGAAATTGCTCTAGTGCAACTAGATTGGTCATCTTTACACTGAGTGTTGTCTTAACAAAAAGAGAGTTTAGAAGACTAACAATCAAAAGTCTTGACCAAGATGAGAATGGGAAGCTTGACTCTAAGAAGGAATTTAAAGACAAGATGACTAAATTTGACAAGTGCACCAAACTGTTTCAAGTAATAAAATAGTATGCTATTGTCTCCATGTACATTATCGTTTCAACAAGGAAATTATCTAAACTTATTAATTAAAGTAGTAGATTAGGGGGAGTTTGTAAGTTAGATTTGATTGTGAAAAGTTGTTGGGTTGATTGCATAAATAGTAAAAGGGGGTTTATTAAGATTATTAGATGTGATCAGGATTCTTTGAATCTCCTTGCACCTCTTTGTTCAAATTAAAGCAAACACATCTATAAATTATGAAATAACGATTATATCAAAGTGGTATGTGGGATAGAATTCCTTCAGATTTCATGTTTCTCCTCATCACCCTAATTAAAAGGTGTTTAGTTACTCATGATAACAAAATACATAATCGATAAAGTTATAAAACAAAAAGGTTGAGGAGATGTGAGACTCCATTAGGCCTAAATGATTTCTTTCCTCTAGAACCGCCAAGTTCTAAATGAATATTTGTGTGTGAAAGGAGCTCTATTTATAGGCATATTTGTAAATGATTTTCTAAATAGTGTAGTGTCAACGTGATCTCTTAAAAAACTATTTTATAAAAGAAATGCACCGAGTCTTTCACTCCAAACTCTAGGAACTTGTTTCAAATCATACATTGACTTTTTGAGTTTAAAAACATATTTTGGGTGTTCCAAATCCTCAAACCATGGAGGTTGTTTCACATACACCTCTTAATAAATTACACCATTAAGAAACGAACTTTAATCATCCATTTGATATAATGGGATATCATGGTTTCCAACAATGATAATAACAGTATAATTGTTTCTAATGTAGCTAAAGGTGCAACAGTTTCAGTGACATCAATACCTTCTTGCTAACTATAGCTTTGAGCTACTAGTCTAGCTTTATTTCTTACCATTTTACCATGCTCATTCAATTTGTTCCTGAATAACAACATGGTTCCAATGGCTTTCATGCCTAATGTCCTTGGTACCAAATCCTAAACGTCATTCCTTTGAAATTTATTTATCTCTTCTTGCATAGCCAAGAACCATCCTTCGTCACTGAGAGCTTCATCCACCTTAGTATTTTTAATCATTGATAATAGTTCCAGCAGAGAATATTCATTTTTGAATTCTGCTATGGTCTTTATAAGATTATCATTGTTGTAAATGACAATATCTTATGGATATGAACTTTTGTATTTAAAAGAGCTTCCAGAGGGAACATCAAGACTTGAGATTTCTCATAGTACTCCCGAGGATCTGTCTGCACTTGTGGAAACTTTTGGTATTCCAGAGACATCAATATCTTCTTGGTTAACTTATGGATCTTTTAGAGTTTCATGATCCTCAATGTGATGAATGACTTTTGATCCTCACATGATTACCATCGTTAGACTTTTTGTCATAAAACTTGACATGTGTTAATTCTTCAACATTTTCAGTTTCAGAATTATATCATTTATATTCCATTGAGCATTCAAAATATCCTAATAGAATATTCTTTTGATCTTTGGTATCAAATTTCTTAAGATGAACTTTAGTACTCAAGATATAACAAATACATACAAACTGGTTAAAATAAGAGATATTGGGCTTTCTTCCCTTAATTAATTCATATGGAGTCTTTTAAAATGTATACATAATATATATTATATTTTGAACATAATATAATGTGTATAATGTAACAACCCGTTTTTCGCTGGGATTATTTTATTTATTATTTATATGTGTTTAATTGCTTGTTTGTGTGTTTAAATTGGGATTAATGCATTTTTAGGTTAGAAGGGTATTTTGGTCATTTTCAAAAATAAAAGTATTTTGGTAATTTAAGGGGATATGGTAAATGAGTAATTTTAGTATTTTAGTCTGAATAATATTTTGAAGTGATAATTTATTCGATGTTTTAATAAGTTAGTGTATAGTAATTTTTCAGAATTAAGTGGTAAGAGTTTACAAACCCATTATGAATTGAGGTAACCTAGCCCATTATTGGAATATATATAGATAACTCACGAGAGGAAATTAGTGTTAGCTCATTTCACACTTTTACACCAAAAGAGAGGCTAGAGAAGAATAGAAGAGAAAGAGGAAGACCCATTTGAAGAGAAGTGAAGAGAAATCTAAGAATCACAAAGAGAGTAGAGATTTTGGTGAAATTGCTTTAGCTTAAGGAGAAACAAGGTAAAGGGGGGTAGGTTTTCTCTACTTAATAATCTATAATCATAATGTTAGCTCATGGATCATGTGTTTTGATTAAATTGTGAAAATTGATGATAATATGTGTTGAAATTCATGCTTATAATTGAATGGTAATTTTGAGTATGTTGAAAGTTGTGGAAATTAGTTGTTCATGTATGTGAACTCATGTTTGTTGTTTTGAAATGAGTTATTTTGAGATTTTTGCTTAATTGTGTCAAAACCATGAATTTGTCGAGGACTATTGTTCAAACATGTTTAAAATCACTTGTTGGATGATTGAATATGTTTGTTTGTTTATTGGTTATGAATTGTTGGTGTTAATTGTGAAGTTTGGATTGAATTTTGAAGTTTTGGAGTTTTTGGTGAAAAATGAGTGTGATGATGAAAACTTGATAATTTGATGTTAAGAACTCATTTTAATGTGGTTTTAAAGTATGTTAACTGTTGGTGAAGTTTGCATAACGAATTTGGGTCAAATGGGATCAAAATTAGGTTTTTGGGATGATTTTGGAGTGAGTTCCCGAGAGGAAACCCATTTCTGGGTTCCGCTGTTCATCAGGGCTCGCTAGGAGAGTTGTTCCCTCGTTATGGCGAGGAGAGCAGCACATGTTGTTCCGTGCATTCCGGGCCTTTGTGGTCGTTTCTGGACACCCCATTGCGTTCCTTTTGATGCGTTTTGATGCTGTTTTAACTAATAATATTACATAAACATCATTTGATTTGGATTAAAATGGTTTTATTAATTGAGACGAACTTTGAATGAAAAATGCATACAATAGACTTAGGATAACTAAGTAGGATTGATATGATCAAGAAACTTGATTTTTGTGAAAAATGTCAAAATAAACTAACTTTGTAAATTTTGAGGGATAAGTGAAATTTGTGAAATGAATATGCTACAATTAATTTACTCGGATATTAGATCATATGTAGGAATGTTTTGATGATGTGAAAGAGTATGATATCCTACTTTTGTTGAGAAAGTAGACGATTTTTGCAAAAAATAGACGAACTTTGCCAAAATGAAATTTTATGATTTTATAACTTGCAAATGGCTTTTATTCATGATAATATGATGAAATGAGAATAAATCAAAGATTGTTGAGTGTAAGGTATGTTGTTTATCTTGATGTGGTTGATTGTCTGTCTATTGTGCGATTTATGCTTTATGAAATGATATTGCTGCTTTGTGGTGATAATTGTTGATGATGAATATGATGATCACTCTTATGGTGATTATGACTTATTATTGTGTGGATGTAAATACTTGATAGTGCAAATGATGAGTTTTGATGAAGATACTATATGATGGTAACAATTATATAATATAGTGTTCTGATTTGCGCATTGTCGTGTCTTTACGTGAAAGTCCATGCATTCATTATCATATTGAGTCTTTGGTGAAGAACGAAGTCTGTTTGGGTTTACGTTAGTTGGTGAAGAATGAATCCCGTAAGGGGTTATGTTAGTGGATTAATCGGTATTAGTTAACTCCGAATCCAAAAATATTGGTACCACATGCATCTAGAAGAGTCTAGAACATTGCATGTACATGAGTTTTGTTGAAACGTGTCATACTTGATTGTGACTATGTGATTATGTGTATTGGTGAATCTTGATGAAAGTTGTGATTATGTGAAATGGCGTACTCGTATACTTTGCTTAGTTATGCTAGTATACTTAAGGTAATATTGTTGAAGTGACGACTCATAATTGAATGACTTGAGTAAGAGATTATTTACTTGACTTTGAATATGATTATGCTTGATATGCCATGATAGGAATATGATAATATTCACATGAAGTTGATATTCTAAGGTGTTGAGTATGATTACGCATATATGATAAATGAAGTCTTTGAATACTATCTATTTGATAATATTTTGTGGAATATTATCTAACCTTCAATGGTCATTTGGTTGACCGCCTACCTATTTTATCTGAATGGGTAGAGGGCGTGCATGATCGAGTTTTCCTTGCTTGTGAGTTCCTTGAGGACTAGCTTTGGAGCTACCTCTTTGTCTTTTGCTTGGAGTCTTAGATAAGACTCTGATTTAGAAGTGTCAAAACTTTGTCTTTTATTTGTTGATGGATTATGGTTATGTATATGAGACCTATGACATGGTGCTGAGATTTTATATCCATGTATTTGAGGTTTATTCTATGTTATATGGAGATATTTATGTATGATGATTTTGTTCGCTGTGAGTTTTATGAATTTTAGATTTATGCATGTTTTGATAAATGATGATGTGATATCTTAAACTCTGTTGATTACTTTACTTAATTGTATGATTTATTGCATTCAAAGTTTAAAGGTGTTACATAATGGCGTAGCCGGTTAGAGCTTTATGTGGGCATTGTGCCTACACTATTAATTTCAACTTGGTATATAATGGTGTTAAAACAACTATATGCCCCAATTACCAAGTAAGAGAAAATACTCATCTTACCAAACTAAAATTAGGCCAATTATTTAATATCTCATTATAACTTTAAAAATGAATCATAATATTTCAATGCAATCTTAATGAATTATTAATAGTTGCATTATTCTCACAAGTCAATAATTTCTGATTTGCATTTACAAAAATATAAATACATCAATATTTGATAACTGTAATTTTGTAAAGTATATTTACTTTTCTTTCATTTATATATTCATCCTGGTTCTTATTATAAGAAATGACAAAGTCATTGCACAAACAAGTAAATGAGTCGGGATTCGAACCACATTCATAACATCCTGACTATCAATTTTGACATTTATTTTTTGTCAATTGTCCTAGAACTTGTGGACTTGCCTATATTAATTACTTTTAATTCCAAAACTAACTTACTTTTAATATTCTCTCTTGTAATAAATAAGGACACAAATGAAATTAACTTACAACACATTTAAAAGTTTGTCAATGTTTTTGATAAAAAGAACCAAAAATATTGACACATTTATTTTTTATAAAAAAGATTGGAGGAAGTATAATTGTAGACGTTTATTTTACTTTCATTTTAAAGAAACCCAAATAATAATTTTCATTTTTTTTTGTAAAATAGTAATTTTAGTGTTACTGTGTATGAATATGGCCTCCATAATCTAAAACTTCTGACTCCACCATTGGTGTTACATGTAATACTTCTGTGCTGAAATGTTTTGCAACTTTTGATTAATAAAAGATCACGGGTGTAATTTCGTCATATTGTTAGAACATCCATAACTGAGCATTCTAAATTGGGTGTTTAAACGTGTCTTCTGTGTCTACATCATTAATTTTACGACAATACTTAACAAGCACAAATTTTCTCCAACCCAACACCTAAAAAAAGTATGAAATAGGTCTTACAAATAATTCTATGTCATTACATTTCAACAAAATTTATTTAATTTATTAAGATTTACTAAATAGGACCAACAAAAAATAAAGAGAGAAAGGGTACTTTCATAGCCACCATTCTCCATAGACACCCATATATTTTACTCCACAATGAAGGTACCTATTTAATGTGGTGCTAAATAAGTTAAGCACCCACCATTGTGGATGGTCTTAATTACGTTTGCCAAAAGACACCCATGAATGTGTCTTTTAGTAATCCTCACCTCTAGGTGTGATTATCCACTTTTTAGTTATAAGTTGTTAAAACACACTTTCATTAAACATGTCTTCTAACAAAACCCTATATATATATATATATAGGGAGCTTCTACGGTACACCCGCAAATTAAGGTGTACCGGTACTCTCGCTTAAATTTTTTATAAATTAACTATCATTTTTTATGAATAAAATAGGTGTTTGTTGACATTTATATTTTAGAAAATATCATTTTATAAGAAAAAAATATCATTTCATTTTTTATAAAAATCATACTAATTTTTTTAAATTTTATTGTAAAAAATAATTAAAATTCTCTATTATGAGTAATAAAAATTTAGAAAAATTAAATTTTATTGCGTTGACGTTTTTGGTAAATAAGATATAACTATTATAATTATAGGTGATAGAAAATAATTTTTCCCTACAAAAAATAACTCATTTAACTATTAATTTAAGAATTTGATGTACCAATACATTCAAATTATTGAGTGTACCATAGAATTTGCCATATATATATATACATATATATATATATATATATATATATATATATATATATATATATATATATATATATAACATAGGTTCCTTTAACTCAAACCAGCTACCCAACCCCAATGAAAAGTCTCCCTATGTGTACTTTATTTTTCTTCTAATTTGAATATATGCGATGCCTAATGCTTAACTAATCAAAGAGAAATACAAATTGAAAGTGGAACTACGAAAACTGATTTATTTTAAGAAACTGCTTCAACTAAATAAGGTGTCACTTTCCTTCTATTTTATAATTACTATAATTATTGAAGTAAACATTTTAAAAATTAGTTGTTCATATTAATATTTCAAACAACTCAAAGACTTTTTTTATAGTCTACTAATTACGCACAACAACTTGTTCTCCCATATAGGGCGTCACAACCTCTATCTGAAAACGCCACGAGTACATATTAGGGTAAACAACCAAATTAATTAATGAAAATTTGGATTCGACAATTTTAAGTCCGAAAAAAAATATCATACTAAAACTAGTCTATGATAGTCACATAAATGGGATAGATATACATTTGTCTCTAAGTTAAATTTAATCCAAAATTTACTGGTTAGTTACCTATATCACGCTGTAAAAAAATTTCAAACGTAAACTATTATATTTATAGGCCAAATTAATGAGTCCCTCTCAAATTTAACAGTGGCTAATGTCTCATCTTATTTGTGTATCGTCTTTTCTCAGCGACTAAAATAACTTGTGTCTTTTATCAGAACCAATTTGAAATTCTTATCCAAATGATTAGGGACCAATTTGAACTTATAATATACGAAATAATCTCATAAATTAAGAGGACTATAAATGAATAATATTCGTATGCAGCATGCTGATGGTGGCAAGAGTCAGGCTGTAAGTCGCAGGCCAATTTTTGTGGAAAAATTACAAATAAAAAATTCTTTGGCTCCATCTATGACTAGAATAATTAGAATAAATATTGACAATTAAATATATTTATTGGTAAAAACAAAATCCCAAGCTAGAAACTAGCTAGGACTAATTTCAACCTATTCGACCCCTAATGCTATCCCACTTGAATATTATTCATGTTCGTGTTTGACTATATTCATCCCATTGAAAAATAGAAATGGTTTTTTGAAAACTATAAATATTTTTATTTTTTTGAAATCTTGAGAACTATAAATATACTACAGCTTATGAATTTATATGGCTAAAAAATACTTACGGTCGTTTTCTCATAAGTTTATAGTTTGTTTTTACCATCTTATAGTGTATTTTGATAAACTATATCAAGTAGCTTATATATTTTATCATTTTCTTTCTTAATTTTACCTTGGTTACCTCAATTAAAAAATATTAATTAATAATGTTTATAATATGCTAATTTAATAGTTAATTTTAATAAACATTTACAAATTTAATATGTTTTTTATTCACTATTAGTAGCATTTAGCTATACGTTAAATATGTTGGTATGCTGATTGTTATATTAGTTTTTTTTTCCTTCTCATTATCAAGATTTGACCCTAAGCCTCCAACTCATTAACCTTTAAGTACAACCAGTTGATCTACCAAACCCTCTAAGTTAACTTCTTAATTGTCGACTATATTTTACCACATAGAACTTTATCTGCTATATATTTAACCTTGAATTACCTTAGTTATCGTATAGCTTTTAAGATTTATAATTGGAGAACACGCTGCAATAAACTTTTTAATTTTGTCCTTTAAACATTCATCATCTTAGATGTTTACGAGTGATTTTACTTAAAGTTTGATTCTCAACTTTTTTGGTTTGGTGGTGCCGTTGTTTTGATGTCCGGTTTATTCTTGTTAACTTTGTATTTTTGTTTTTTGAAGAGAAACTTTGTAACTTTTAGGTCATAGTATTTTCTGTATTTTGATTGTTCGTTCCAATATATTATTTCTTTGGCCTTTTAAAAAAAATAAACTTTTGTTTTTGAGGTAAAGGTTGTAATGAACTTAACGATATACAAGATATTCTGCATTCAAAACTTGTGTACACACAATCTTGCTAAAAACTAAAACTTGACCAAAAAGATTAAAGTGTAGACGGAATATTGAATACTTTTTTCAATAAGAGAATAGTGATAAATTATTCTTCTTTAATATTATGGTATAACTATATCAAAAAGAATATAGAATACTGGTTAATATATTAGCACGCCTAACATAACTATATAGTATATTCCTTAAAAAATATAACTATATAGTATATATTATAACGCGGTCCATCATTGGATAATTATTGTCGTTATTATGCCTAGTCAGCATATTAGAAAGGTCAAATAAGACAAGCATTATCCTTTACAAATTGTTTTCTTCAATATTTCAAATTTATTGCTACCAACTCAAATATTATGAATAAAATTTTCAAAAGTTGTTGCCCTACACAAATGAATCAAGACGTGCATGGAAATTTCAAGCAAATCCATTAGCTAAGTTGGAAAAGTATGACATGGTGAGCAGTCTCATATAGTTTACATGTTAACCACCACTTTTTTTTCTCTATATAAAGGCACTAAAATCAAGGACATAAACCTCACTCATAATCAAACCAAAACCTCAAAAACCTTTCTCTAAATCTCTCATTAGACCATACCCTAAAATCATTTTTCAATGGCTTCATTTCCTTTGGTAACAACTCTTTTGATATTTCCATTTCTTTTCTCCACTATTGTTTATGGTTACTCATTAAGTTCCATAAAATCATGGTGTAGCCAAACTCCATATCCTCAACCATGTGAGTATTATTTAACCAATAATGCTTTCAATCAAACCATAAAAAATAAATCCGATTTTTTCAAAGTTTCACTTGAACTTGCTATGGAGAGAGCACAAAAGGGTGAACAAAATACACATGCACTTGGTCCAAAGTGCCGTAGCCCACAAGAAAAAGCTGCTTGGGCAGATTGTCTTGAACTCTATGATTTCACAGTCCAAAAACTTAGCCAAACAAAATACACAAAGTGTACACAATATGAATCTCAAACATGGCTTAGTACAGCTTTAACAAATCTTGAGACATGCAAAAATGGTTTTTATGACCTTGGTGTCACAAACTATGTCTTACCTTTGTTGTCTAATAATGTAACAAAGTTGTTAAGTAACACCTTGTCTCTTAACAAGGTTCCTTACCAACAACCAAGTTACAAAGATGGATTTCCAACATGGGTTAAACCTGGTGATAGGAAACTTCTTCAAACATCTTCCGCGGCTTCGAAGGCTAATGTCGTTGTTGCTAAAGATGGTTCTGGCAAGTACACGACGGTGAAGGCCGCGACGGATGCTGCACCAAGTGGTAGTGGAAGGTATGTGATATATGTGAAGGCTGGTGTGTACAATGAACAAGTTGAGATCAAAGCAAAGAATGTCATGTTGGTGGGAGATGGTATTGGTAAAACCATAATCACTGGTAGCAAAAGTGTTGGAGGTGGCACCACCACTTTCCGTTCAGCAACCGTTGGTAAGCACTTTTAGTAACACTTTATTTTACCGTAGCTTTTTTTACCCTTAAAGAAAAGTTCACAAATAAGACTATCATTATGAATTATTACCTTATTAAAAAGTTCTTACATGTCTTGACCAAGAAAGTTCATACTTTTATCAACCAATAACTAAATCATAAACTAGTCACTTTCCTTTATTGAATAATGTTTTGCTTTTCTTGCATAGAAAGTTAACTAGTCGGAATAATTCAAAGCTATAAAAGAATACACATGCTTTTTTTTACTCATGAATAAATATGCTATATGTTTCAATTTAATTAATTTAACTTTTTTTTTCTATATATATACATGAAAATTACTCATGAATGAAAGGTAAGCGGGGTATGCTTATTTTATTTCCATGTAGAGTTAAATTAGTTTTTAATATTTACAAAAAAAAAGGTGTTGGTGATTATCTCTAACCTTTAAGTTCTTTCTTATTTTTATACTATTATAATTTAATTATAATTTCATAATCAATAAAAATAAATATACATACTTGTTACTATTATAATCTACATATATTTTTGTTTTATGAAAAATAAATAAATCATTATATAAATAAGAGTATAGAAAAAAAATAAAAAAATAACCACTAGTTGAATAACATGTAATATTAACAATCCAATAAAGTTTTAGCCCATGATTTGAATAATTTACATGGATGATTGAATTAGTGTGTAGCTTTCAAAATTTAAGGAGCACATGTATTGTCTTACATTTGTTAAGGACAAGAATCAAAATAAGATTTTTAGTAGTCAAATTTTTAGAAGGAGACGTGCCACATCTTTCCCCTCTAGAATCCTAGATTAATTTCCTTAATGGACCGCATATATAGTTTTCTATGTGGTAATACTTTAACTAATTTCTTAATTGGTAGCTCAAACTTGTTTTCACAATTCCACATCCAATGTAGGACCCACTTTAGTATAGTCTTATTCAATTGAAGATCCTTTAATTAAAAGAAGAATGTGGGGCTTTAGAACTATTAGTTAATAATCAGTTGAACTATATAAATTAATCATAGTACACACGTCATGCATTTTGTAATGGAATCTGCAATTGGTTAGAATGTCACTTTGAGATTTGAAATATGTACACATAAACTAATAATCAATGCAACTGTTTTTTTTTTTTTTTTTCATTTCAATTCCTTGCACTCCACTCTAACTTTATTAATTTTTTTTTTTTTTGCAGCTGCTACTGGTGATGGATTTATTGCTCAAGACATCACATTTAGAAACACAGCTGGAGCTGCAAATCATCAAGCTGTTGCATTTCGTTCCGGCTCGGATCTATCGGTCTTTTACAAATGTAGCTTCGAAGGTTATCAAGACACACTTTATGTTCACTCAGAGAGACAATTTTATAGAGAATGTAACATCTATGGTACAGTTGATTTCATCTTTGGCAACGCTGCGGTAGTTTTGCAAAATTGTAACATATTTGCAAGAAACCCACCTCAAAAAACCATCACAGTTACCGCGCAAGGAAGAACTGATCCAAATCAAAACACTGGAATAATAATCCACAATTCTAGGGTTTCCGCTCAATCGGATTTAAACCCTAGTTCTGTTAAATCGTACCTTGGTAGGCCGTGGCAAAAATATTCAAGAACAGTTTTCATGAAAACTGTTATTGATGGTTTTATTAACCCTGCTGGTTGGTTACCATGGGATGGTAATTTTGCTTTGGATACTTTATATTATGCTGAATATGCTAATACTGGTTCAGGTTCATCTACTTCAAATAGGGTTACATGGAAAGGTTACCATGTTCTTACTAGTGCTTCTCAAGCTTCACCTTTCACCGTTGGAAATTTCATTGCCGGTAATTCATGGATAGGAAACACAGGCGTGCCATTTACGTCTGGACTTTAAGTGCTTCTTTGGAATCGCGTGAATTTATCAGAATCACAGTGGCTTACTGTGATTATGTTAAACTCGACGCTAATTCTATATAACCTAAATTGTTCGTAAGATCAATTGGTAAACCTTGCGATTAATTTAGTTCTCAATTAATCATATAAATTTATGTTGCATTATTATTTGTTCCATTCAAATGTATTAGCAATTAATTTATTGGCTGTTCTATTGTATTTAGGAAAGAAAAATAATTTAGTACGGCCAAAAAATTAATTGTATTGTTACTTGTATTTGCTTATTTAAAAGAATTGTTGGTCTTTTTTAATTGTATTTGAGTAAAGAAATTAATAAAGATGAAAATATCATTGAAGTTCTTGTCATTTCCTATTTGTCAATGTTATGTAAGAATCGCCTGCTCATGCAAAAGTCTTGCTGCTTATAGAAATGCATATTATTTAACTGTATAATCATTAATTATTATTTTAATTTTGTGAAATTTGTTTCATTTTCTCGATGATGATGTATGAGATGAGGAAAAAATATTATGATGAGATGAGAAAACAAAGCACTTAAAGAACTGAATTTGAACTTAAAAAAAGCACTTAGACTTTGCATTTATATTTTATAATTAAATACCATCTACTAGTTTGTGGTAGTCCATGTATCAACATCATTGACTCATTAACAAGGCAAAACGAACATCTCTCTCTTTCTTTTTGAATAATAGGCACAATATTATCTCATGAAAATCGACAGGTCAACTTTGACCTTGTAAGCAATGACCGAATAATATATGATGCTATCTTCTTCAAAAAAATAATAATATATCTATATGATGCTATCTATAATATAAAGGATAGACATAAAACTTTTATTAAGAAAAGGGTGGACATTGAATTACTTTGGGTTGTACTTTTTTTTTTAAGAGATGATCCTGCATATCTTTTATTTTTAAATGTTAAACCGAATACAATATTAACCCTAAATTTAACCTAATTTTATCGCCTGATTTTACTATATTAACCATTGATTTAATTTAATCAAAATCTCTTATTTATAAATGTTAACTCGTCTCTCTATACTTAACCTAATTTTAACCTAGTTTTTCCTTCCACACTTTTGCATTTAATGTTTATCTAAAGTAAAATAAAATTATGTTCATAATTGTATACTATTTTTTTGAAAGGAATAACCGCTAACCCGTCTCGCTATACTTAACCTAATTTTAATCTAATTTTTCCAATCACATTTTTGCATTTAATGTTTATCTCTTCTCTTATTTATAAATGTTAAGCTGTCTCGCTATACTTAACCTAATTTTTCCCTCCACACTTTTGCATTTAATGTTTATCTAAAGTAAAATAAAATTATGTTCCTAATTATATGCTATTTTTTGGAAAAGAATAATTGTTAACCCGTCTCGCTATACTTATCCTAAACCTAATCTCTTACTTATAAATGTTAATATGTCTCACTATACTTAAATTATTTTACGTTACGGTACCAAGGACGATGTCATGGAAATATTATGTTATGGTACAGTACCAACGATATGCTTCTTAGTATTATGAAATACTATGTGACAATCATGACATTCATCTAAACTATTTTGTTACCTATTACCGTCAATATTACCTTCGATATGACTCGTGCGTTAGCACGGGTTGATGGTCTAGTATTTTATAGATAATCTCTCTTCTCGTACAAAATTATCTATTTTTTTTTAAGAAACAAAATATGAATATATACAATAACAGTGGAACCTCTTTAGCACATGGAGTATTAAAAAAGTCATTCCAAAATACAATCAGTCAGTCATATATGTATAATTACGGTCAGCCGATACCCAAACATAACAATTAGAATTATGCTTTACCTTTTTCATACGAGCTATGATGGGAGTTTGGATATTATTGAATACAAAATTAACTATTAACTATACATTAAAAATATCCTTTGTAGAAAATAAGCTTAATTTTTTTTTTCTAGGTCCAGATTATTGTTGATTTTATCATAAATTTTTAGTGTTTTTGTTGTGAAAGTGACTCAAAATTGAAGTTTGGAGGCCAAAATCATGTTTGCTGGAAGACCCAAAATCGGGGCCCGAATTTGGCTGCCTGTTGGACGCTTTTGTCGCGGCAAAAATCGGCGCCCGAATGGTAAAATCAGGGCCTGATTTTGCGTGCAGTGAAAAAAACAGAAACATATTTTTGGGTCAAATTTGTTACAATTTTATGAGAGTTACTTTTACTATAAATATAGGCTTTGTATCAGAGCAAACCTTGAGATAGAGGGGGCTGAAACAAGGGTTTAGAAAGACAACAACAAAACTAGGGTTTGTATAGAGTTTGTCTCTTGAGAACAAACACTAGGGTTTGAAGGTTGATTCACCTTGGGAAACACTATTAGGATTGAGTCTCTTGGTTACAGGAAGAGATTGGGACTTTGGGTAGAATTAGGCGGGAGACTTATTTTTGTAACCCATTGATATCTCTTTTGTAAAGTTACTCATCATTATAGTAGAACGGAGGGCTGCTCTCTCCCCCAGGTTAGGTCAATTTGGACTAAACTGGATAAACAAATTCTTTTGTGTTCTCTCTTCTTTTCTCTCGCTGTTTTCTACTTTTGCTTGTGATTATAACTGTTACCCACTTGTATTGGTTGCTTGATTATTCTTTGCTCCACACATCAAGTATTTATTGGTGTGATTTTTCATCGAATTCGCAACAATTGGCGCCCACCGTGGGGCAAGGATCAAAGGATAATAAAGTACCATGGGTTCGAAGTGGGATATTGAGAAGTTTACCGGAGATAACGATTTTGGATTATGGAAGGTAAAGATGGAAGCGCTGTTAATACAACAAAAGTGTGAGAAAACTTTGAAGGATGAAGGTGCGTTACCGATCACCATGTCACGAGCAGAGAAGACCGAGATGGTGGACAAGGCCAGGAGTGCCATTGTCTTGTGCCTCGGGAATAAAGTTTCGAGAGAAGTAGCAAAGGATACAACCGCGGCATCGATGTGGTCAAAGTTTAAATATTTATATATGACAAAGTCTTTGGCTCATTGGCAATTCCTAAAGCAACAACTCTACTCATTCAAGATGGTGGAGTCAAAGGCCGTCATGGAGCAACTCACGGAGTTCAACAAAATCATTGGTGATTTGGAGAGCATTGAGGTGCGTCTTGAGGATGCGGGTGCTCTGATGGTGTGGTGTTGTTTGGAGGATGAAGAAGGTGATGTGTCTCACCTTGGGATTGATGCCTAGTGGAGCGGTGGTCGTCTGGAGAGACGTTAAACACTCAACATCAGCCTGGAGAGGCGGTGGTAAAAATACTCATGATCAGTCTGGAGAGGCGGAGGCAACAATACTCATGATCTACTTATTGAGGTGGAGTTTCAAGGTTGAAGACATAGTGTGATGTACGTATTTGCTAGTTGAGGTTGAGTACGCTCAACTTGAGGTGGAGTTGGACACACCGGTAATGGTACGGCTATGAAGGACCTTGGGTGCTATGCTCTATAGTGAGCAAGGGGGCAATTGTCTACTTGTTGAGGTGGAGTTTCAAGGTTGAAGACAAAGTGGGATGTACGCATTTGCTAGTTGAGGTTGAGTACGCTCAGCTTGAGGTGGGGTTGAACACACCGGTAATGGTACGGCTATGGAGTACCTTGGGTGCTATGCTCTATGATGAGCAAGGGATTTCTTCATGAAGGTTGAAGAATGTATAGCACGACTTGCGGGATTACTCTAAAAAAAGGCCAAGGGTGATTAGATGCAAGAAGATCTTCAAGGAAGCGGGAGATGTCCTGTGTTGAAGAGGTTATGGTGGATGCTTGTGGAACTACCTAAAATTCCTAGCGTAGTTGGACTGCAAGGACCTTCGAGAAGGCGGAAGACATTTCGATGGCTGAAGAGGTTAAGGTGTGTACTTGTGGATTACTCTAAAAGCCAAGGGTGATTGGGCTCAAGTAGATCTTCAAGAAAGCGGGAGATGTCCTGTGTTGAAGAAGTATGGTATAGTCTTGTAGAACTACCTGAAATTCTTAGTGTAGTTTGATACAAGGATCTTCGAGAAGGCGGAAGACATTCCGATGGCTGGAGAGGTTAAGGTGTAAACTTGTGGAGCTACTTGGTGTAGTGGGAAGTAAGGGAAAGAGCAGCATGGTTGTTGATGTTAAATTGGCATCATGACTAATTTTGAGTCAAGGTGGAAATTGTTGTGAAAGTGACTCAAAATTGGAGTCTGGAGGCCAAAATCATGTTTGCTGGAAGACCCAAAATCGGGGCCCGAATTGTGGAGTTCGGGATCCCGAATTTGGCTGCTTGTTGGACGCTTTTGTCGTGGCCAAAATCGGCGCCCGAATGGTAAAATCAGGGCCTGATTTTGCCTGTAGTGAAAAAAACAAAAACGTATTTTTGGGTCAGATTTGTTACAATTTTATGGGAGTTACTTTTACTATAAATATAGGCTTTGTATCAGAGCAAACCTTGAGATAGAGGGGGCTGAAACAAGGGTTTAGAAAGACAACAACAAAATTAGGGTTTGTATAGAATTTGTCTCTTGAGAACAAACACTAGAGTTTGAAGGTTGATTCACCTTGGAAAACACTATTAGGATTAAGTCTCTTGGTTACAGGAAGAGATTGAGACTTTTGGTAGATTTAGGCGGGAGACTTATTCTTGTAACCCATTGATATCTCTTTTGTAAAGTTACTCATCATTATAGTAGAACGGAGGACTGCTCTCTCCCCCAGATTAGGTCAATTTGGACTGAATTGGGTAAACAAATTATTTTGTGTTCTCTCTTCTTTTCTCTCGTTTTTTCTACTTTTTCTTGAGATTATAACTGTTACCCACTTGTATTGGTTGCTTGATTATTCCTTGCTCCACACATCAAGTATTTATTGGTGTGATTTTTCATCGAATTCGCAACAGTTTTAAAAATTCATATTTAATTCTACTTATGTTAAAAAAAATTAGTACATAAATTTTTGATAATGTTCTAAAGTTATCTGCAAAACTACGTTCAAATATTTATTAGTTTAAGTATAATTAACCAAACTTGATTCAAGAACTGTTTTCAAACATTGCTCCCAAAGTAGTTTTTTGGGGTGTTCTAGTTTAGATCCGTTGAAGGTTGATGTTGGTTGTGTTACTAGAATACTCATGAGAACTGGTCCGATTTCTATGCTCATCTAAAACACCCGTTGAAAGTGTTGTTCTATTGATTTTGTTTTCAATTCATGCATAATTTTATTTTTATTTCAGTGGTATGGTGCAGAGGACAAGATGGCAAGAATGTACGTACAAGGTGCGACACACCATATCTATATCACGAGGTGGAGCAGCTCGTACAGTAGGGGAGGGGGAGCCAATAGATCTGGAGGCAGAGGAGTCTGTAGATAGGTATATGTGAGGACCCAATGACTTGTCTCTTATTACGCAGTACAAGTACCATGTTACTCGTAGGTTGTGGTATGGACATGTAAGTAATTAGTTTTTGAATTATTCGATGGTTTTAGCTATAAGTCATGATCAGTAGACACCAAGACTTGTATCAAATCTCAACCATTAAACGTGATTGATCAAATGACTTTTCTTGTGTCAATAAATAAAAAGGAAATAATTCACATGATGTAGAAACGAGAACATCTCTCTGTGCTAATTCAGTGGGATATATTCGGATTTGTAATTAATTATTTTCTCTCACTTTGTTCTCAAAATATAGAGTATCGATTAAGTACTTATTTGTGTTATTGGCATGTAATACTATACTCAACAATTGTGGATAGAGATATGTGTTTCGGTGGAACATGAAGATTTGTCAAATTTAACATGTTTCTTCTTTTCTTCGGTTAGACGCCCTAGAAATGCACGATCTTCCAATCTATCGGGTAGTCCGTTGTTGTGAACTCCACATTTAACCTCAACTTTCAATTGCAAATCATGTTTCAACGATGTTGAACTAAATTTGAATGGACAACCATACTTTTTAGAAGCACTTTGTGTTGAGGTTTCAACTTGCTTGTACCTTCCACCTCTGTCACACCCAATATTATTTTCTCACTTCTTCATCTTTTTTCGGTCTTTGTATCTAATCTAGTACTTGTAGCAGTGACTTTATTTCAAATTCTAACCTCTCTAGCTCAACTTACTACAACTTCTCGTGTATTGAACCCTCCGAGTCGTTGTGAATGCCCTAGTGGTTTCTATGTATGATTGGTTTTTTATCAAAAAGTTGAGAGATATCCACGCCTATTTAAAATTCCGATAAACAATATTAGATTTTATTTATTTTTTAAATAGAAGGGAAAAAATAGAAGATTTTTCAAATTAAAAAAAAAAAGAAACCAAAAACCAAAACAACCATAACATTTATTTAGGTAATCCGTTATGCAATTTTGAAAAAACAACCTTTTTTTTTTGGTTATGCTATTATACTAGAACAGTTTATATAGATAGTTTGGTACGCAATTTCTGAAAGAAAAAAGTACTAAGGGTGAAAAATGAATGTGAAAAAAGTTAAATGGCAAAAAAGGTATAATTGAAATTCTTAGTGTTTTGTAGGGGTGAAAGTATAATTGTAGGGGTATATGGTATAATTTTCATCAAATTTATAAGGTTAGACTATTGTGTTAAGATCAATCACAAAATCTAATATGACAACATACGACTTAACAATTTTAACATTTTTGTCGGTTGAATTAGAACGTATGGATAATATATGATAGATTTTAATACCACCTTTCAATATAGATTTAGATATTATTTCACTTCATAAATTACGTTGTCCACAATGTTGTTCCTTTTGATAACTTTTATTGTGGTCATATACACCACACAATTTGTTCTTTTTTTTTTTTTTTTGCATGAACCCAATTTGTTCATTCAAGGCTCGTAACAATACATAAAGGCCCAAAACTATAATACTTTTTGGAAAATTTCTCTTTAGGCAACTTACATTACTCATAAGAACCTCAAACTTTCAAAAATATCTTTACTAGAAAACAAACCTATTATTTTCAGACATACTATTTTCCACATGTGCCATCACCACCACAAGAGACCCACTGCCACAACTGGCCAACCCTATTATAACAAATGATCGTGGGGATTTCTATTGTTCATTGTTTCCTAATCTCTCTCATCATATGGATGGAAGAAAGACAAGGTGTTTCAAGATGATTTTTTTGAGTTAGATCATGTTGTCTTGTCAAATGACATATTCATCTGGCAGGCAGCAAAATCTAACTCATAGCAACCTCTTGATAGTTTTGAGTTATCTATCTATTAAGGAGGCATCAAGGAGTATCTATATATTTTTGAAAGCATGCTGAGGATCTTCACCATGCTGACACATAGAGGGCAATCAATTTGTCACAAAGAGAGCAATCTATTTTGCGGCAGTATGACAAAGATCCTCAACACAATGATAAAAAAATTCATGGTTTCTTTGTATTTTTGATAGCATGCCAAAGATCTACATAATGCAGTAAAAAAGAAAGCTATCTATTTGCGACCGCGTTAGATAGATCCTTAGCTTAACGACAAAAGTTTGCATGATTTTTCTTGGTGTGTTTGTGTGTTTTGCTGGAATTGCAGCTGAAAACCAGAGATCACTTATTAATAGAGGTTCTTGGATGTTGTGGACCACATAAACTCTTGGTGCAATGTGGTCCACACAAAAGAATCCTATGCTAAAGGATTTCGGATTATAAAATCAGAACCAACCCTCACCTACAAAAAGTGCCAAGTTTCCCTCCGTTTCACCAGGATCGTATTTATTCGGATTTTATAATCCGGAAACCATGATGGTATCCGGATTATAAAATCCAAACTACATCAGACTCTTTTGGTTAGTGGTCTGCACCACATAAAGAATGTTTTCAAAGGTTGGTTACACGTTTTTTGACTGAATTAATGGCTTTCCCACCTTTTTTTTACCCTCCCTCCCTATAAATAGGCTTCATTTCCTCACAATTTCTCACACCCTCTTCTTCTCTTCCTTCTACAACGATGTGTTTCCATCATTGGCCTTTTATAGAAAGAGGCCTCTTTGGAAATACATCAGGGGTTTTATGATCGGTCAACGGAGAAGGGGTTTGTTTGGGTGTCATTGTTGGTCTGTCTAGGTGCAAGGTTGACCATCTTGGTCTCTTGTTTCCTAGAGGCTCATGTACCCTTGTCAACATTGTTTTCTAATTCTTCCCCTCCATCCTCTTTCCTCCCCCCTCTTACCTCTCCACCAGTGGTTGGAGCCACTTGTATAGCTTACCCACTTCCCCTTAGAAATAGTTACAGGTTCTTATGTAATAAGATTAGAAATAGTTTTAGGTTCTTATGTAATAAGCTTAAAAAGTTTCAACATTATTGTAATGTATTATTCTTATATCAATAAAATGAGTTGTTTTTATTTTTTTGTCTTTTTATTTGCAATTATTTTACGAATTTGAAAGCTTAAAATAAAAAAAAATTGGAAAAAGAGCTTGCCGGATTTTAAAATTCGGAAAACACTAACAATCTGGTTTGGAAAATAAAATTCGGATCAGGAATATTTTTCGAAAAAAATAGAACGCACAAGAATAACACAGGGTGGAAAAAATAATATTCTTTTTAAAAACAAAGAAAACCAAATATTGACCCAAACAAAGTTTCCATCCCGTGAAAAATAAGGGATAACACACATAGGTGATATAAAATAATGAATCTGTCTCGTTTAATTTTTATCCTCCATTCTTTAAATGTGTCTAAACTAAAATTAAAAAATAAACAAATAAAATTGGGTAATAATAAAACTTACTAACCCACGAGCATTTTCTACAAGAAATATGTTTGTTTTCATTTTTTTGTCAAAAAAAAATGTTTGTTTTAATTTTTCTATTGCGCCAATTGATATGTTTGTTATCACGTTCCTTGACACGTGTTCAAGTTATAAAGTACCAAGTGAGACTAGAAGTGTTACGTGTTTGTGATGTATCTCGAAAATTAATTGTGCATTGTAAGTATGTGAATGTGAGTATCTCATGTGTGAAGAGATAGAAGATGAAGTTTATTTGAGAAGTAGGCATGAGAGGTTGGTATAAAAGAATAATCCTTCTGATTCATATTGAATTAGATTGCAAAAGATAATAAAAGAGTAGAATAGTAAGAATTATTTATAGAGATGAGATAGTCCTCTTAATTATCCCAATTAATTAACTTTAGTTTACTATTAACTAACCATGTTTTATTCCCTATATTCTAATACTTATTTGACCAAAACTATTTCACAAATAATTTCCTTTATTTTTTATCACCGTATCTTCCGATTTCTTATACGTGGAAGATATGGTGATAACATATAAGATACGGTGATATAAGATCACTTGGTTGAGAATGTTTCTAGTTGTATGGTTCTATCTTCTCGGTAATATTATCGATGATGGAGTACCTTGTTCTCATGGATGTTATTGTTGATATCTTTGTCACGCTCTGTTCAGGGCCGGTCTAACATATCAAGAGGCCTAAAACAAATTTTATAATGAGGTCTTTTGCAATTAAAAAACAAAATTAACACAATATTTATTAAAAGCATCATAAATCAAGTTTTGTTGAATACTTTGAACTTAAGACCAAAAGGATTTTAGCCCTTAAAAATGACCAACTAAGTTAGATAAATATTGATTATGAGTATGTCATATTATATATTTATAGCTAATTCGCTTATTTTAAGGCCTTTTTTTTAACCCAAAATCTTGAGGCCTAAAACCCTTGCTTGGGTGGCTTAGCCCTTGGGCCGGCCCTAACTCTTGTTGATTGTTACTCGTCCCTTGTTGTGTTCTTATGTAGGTTTACTTCTTTCTTGATCAAAAAGCATTGTTATGTAGGATGATCTTTCGTACAAAGTATGACATATTTGGATTTGTCTAAGTTTACTTGTACTCCTTTTAACTGCTGTGTAATTTTTGTTATCTGCCTTGTAAATTATTCTACAATTTGAGTCAACACGTTCTGGTTCAGAAGAGTTTCATTGTTTTCTCCTTCATGTTGGTTCAGAATCAGACTATGGTGACTGAGTGCCCTTCTTTCAAACATTTACGTGTTCGACAAATGACGAGAGATTTATCGTGCCTATTAACTTCTGATGTCTCACTCAATTAATCAATATAATACAATTAGGTTCCGAAAGTTGTTTGTGACTATAAATCTAGCTATATATATATATATATATATAGCAACTAGAATCTACATGTGAAATTCCTCTAGATCCCTTAAGTAAAAAGCCTGTGTCAAGCACTTTTTAAATCAAAAGTTCAATTTCGAAGTTTAACGTCGGAAAAGCATTAAGAGTAATAAATTGAAAAAATGTGACATAAACTGCTTTTTATACCTTTTTTTAAGAATAAAATTCAGACTTTGCAGAAAAGTGGAATTTTTCTAAGGGAACAAATGCTCTCTTATCGAAATGAGATTTCTTCGGAGCGAAGTAATTGTCAGGTCATCCATTAGATCATTAATGTTGCCTTAAATCGGTAAGCGAGTTAATGGTCGCTTAGCGAATTTGGTCTTGTAATCCACCTTCAACACACTCTTACTTGAATCGCTTTTCACCTCGCTCTGGGATCTTTTAGTGAATTTGCTTGCCTTAACTCTCTGACTTGGCTCGCTACCTATTCACTCCCTGCTCGCTTAGCAAATTGTTCGATAATCTGAATTCTTTTTCTTTGATACTTCAATCATTTCATGATCTTTAAACCTACATTATTTTTGGAAACATGTCATAGAAGCTACCATGATACTCAAACATAAACAACTAATCTAATATATACAAGGATTTGGGAAATTTTCATAAGATTACTTGCAAAATAAGTTATTTGATCTCAAAAAAGGGATGATAGTTTCATCATCGATTTTAGTAGTGGTTATTTGGGTATTGTTGATAATACTTTTGCTGAGCTAATGACGATTTATCATGGTTGGATGATTGCGAACTAATTTACTTACAAACTTTATGTTACTCAGATTCTAATAAAAGTTCTAATAAAATCATTATATGGTTAAATCAATACTCCAAAACCTGTTTTCAACAATTGAATGACCACAAGTATATATTTTTCTTAAGAGACCAAAGGAATATATAAATCAAACCAAAAAGTTCTTGCAGCATAAGATTTGTCAGAATAGACTCAATAACAGTCTACAAGACGTGCTAAAATGAACAAGCTGAAAGGAAACAAGAAAAAAGAACAAGTGAAGTAACTACAGTCAAACACTAAAGAGGATTAAGTGTCCAATAACAGTTGTAGAAAATAAAAGTTGTGTATGTCGCTTTCAACCACCAGTAAGATTGAAACTTAATTTTGTCACATAACGATTTCAAATTTTCCTCCTTATGTTGAAAAATGTGCATGTTTTCTTGTTTTCAAATGACCTACACTCAAGAGTGCTAGATAATGTTCAGAAGCATACAAACGTGCTTTGAAAAACCACAAGACACTCAAAAAGCATACGATGATCCACTGTATTACCTGAATTTAACATAAGAAAGTCAAATCAATCAGTAATCAAGTACCAAATTTTGCAATAAAAAAAATATAAAAATCACACCTGATGAATAAGTGATCCACATCTTCAAGCATGACGCAACCTCCAATACATTATTGATCACTATTAGGAAGCACCCCTTTTGAAAAAATTATCTTTAGTAGAATTAATACGATTGAGGAATAGTTGTCAAGTAAAAATATATTTTTCTTAAGAGGCCAAAAGGAATATATTAACCAAACCAAAAAGTCCTTACAACACAAGCTTTGCTCACATTTTTTCCTCCCTTTTTGCATTCACATTATTTTCTCCCTCACCCAACACACTCACCTCTTCCTCCCTCTGTTGACCCCCTATCCCAATACCTACAAACCTGTTGAAGCGAGCTACATTTGCATAAACCATAAGTTCTCCAAAACACACATTGTTTAGAGCTTTACACAGTTTGTCCACATCCTATAACACATGAATCCAAACACACTTGACCTAAAGCATTTCTATTTCGGGACACATAAAAATATGAGAAAATACTGCAAACCTTGAAGCCTTTCCTCAAATTTACATATCGTAAATTCTTTGGGATATTGGTAAAGTAAAAAGAAATCATAAGCAGAGAAACTTTCATGGGAGCATGACATGAGGCCCCTCAAATCTTTCCAACCTTTGTTCTAACATGATGAGAAAGATCAGGTCCTCGTTGTTACGTTGCGCACTCGTTCGAAAACTCAACCTGTTGAATACCAAACATGTTCTAGCCTCATGGATGATCGCTATCAAACCCTATCACCCCTATTGTGTGTCACCTTGACTGGATCTCAACCCCTCCCATGATGTCTCACCGTCGGCAAGAATGATTGTATGATTGTCGACGCGGTGTCCCTATGTGAAACCTATAGCCCCCGCCACTACAAAAATAGTACTAACCATTTAAACACTTGTGCATGTGTTTGTAATTTATATACATTCAAAAGTTAATGTGCCAACGAGTTACACGAAACTAAAATGGTGATTTTCCTTTACTTTATTTTATAAAAAATATGACCATATTGTTGTCAAAAAAATATTGGTCATCTAAATATTTCCTATGTACGGACTACGGTACATTTTTTTTTTAAATAAAATAAATAATAGAGAAATCCAAAAAAATGAGCTTAGGAGAGAGAAAGAGTGGTGGCCAACCTAGGGCAACCTTGCCGGAGTTATTCCCTGGCAGAGAAACACATTGGGGGGGGGGGGGGGGGGGGGTGTTTACCCTGAATTTTGGTAAACTACTGAACTGATTTAAAACAAGTGTGATAAGTGCCGTGAAGTAGTAAAATCATCTTTGAATTAAGGCATTTTTATTACTTATCTTAAAAGTAATCTAAGGAAAAGCCGAGAGATAAATGATAATTGTCCTATTACGCTTTATTTCTCTTACTCTATCCCTTTTGTGCAGGAATTGAGCTCAAGGCACCAAGCAAGGAAGGAAAAGAACCAAGAAAAAAGAGGCAAAGATCGCCATCAACTCGCAACGGCGAGCAAGGAAAGGCGAGCCGCTCGCCACCAACTTGCAACGGCGAAACCAAGGCGAGCACATGGCAGAGAGTTTTTCTCCCTTCGCCTTCAACTCGCCATGGCGAACTAGAGGCGAGCAGAGCTCGCAATGGTGCATGATTTTACTCGCGAGGCGAGTTAAGGCGGCCAAAACTCCTCAGAGGTGACGTGGCACAAACCCATAGGCGAAGGAAGCGCAACTCGCCATGGCGAGTGATTCTGCTCGCGAGGCGAGTAAATGCAGATCAGAAAATCTATAAAAGCCTTCTCTTTTATTTTCAGAAGGAGTTAATTAGAATTTTAGAGAGAGAACAGGGCGAAAATCTTGGGTCTTCATAGAGCAAGAGTGATTGAGTGAGAATTCATCAAGATCCTTGGAGAAATCAAAGTCTTGGCATGGATTCACAACTTTTCTTCCACTTTTGTAAAGTTCACATGACAATGATGAGCTAATTCTTCTTAGTTGGGATTAGAGGTACTTGATTGAGCCTAAAATGTAATCCTTTGATCTTGTATTATATGATTCTAGCAATTTACATGATATTGAAGTTATTCTTGCAATCCAATTCCTATCTTTGATTTAAATGTTATTGAAAAGTACCTTTGAATCTAGGTTTAGAATATTCATCTATCAAAACAACAATTCTAGACATAGGATTGATGTTTTGATAATCACACAAAGTATCGGAACGTAAAATTTTCGGATCGTTGAATAGATTGAGAAATCGTCGATTAAATGATACGATCGACAATTGGATTGTTCAATAGTTTGGGAAATCAACTATCGAAGAATACAATTGGTTTCACGAGATTATTTGGACACGAATAATCTTGTTGAGCGATACGTGATAATATCGGTAAAACGCTAGAGTCATTATACGTGATTATTAGGTTATGTTTGACGCTTAATCAGGGAACCCTAATTCCAACGTTTCCACGCCTTGTTACTCTCAACATTTACTTTTACACTTTAGTTTATATAGTTAAACAAACAAACAATCAATCTTTTAACTTAGAATGATATTTCGTGTCGAACGGTCCATGATATCGCACTAGTCCCTGAGGAGACGATTTATAAATACTTATCTTGTTTGATGCAAAAATACTACATCAAAATGGCGCCGCTGCCGGGGACTGGCGTTTAGATATCATAGATAGTACGACTAGTTTATCGTTTTAAGACAATTTTGTACTTATTCATTTTTGTGAATAGATTCGTTCATTAACCTTTTTGTTACTAATATCGTTTGGATAGATCTTTGAACTTTTGTATGCGAGGTACAGTTCCTCCACGAGACCTAGAATACGATCTTGAGATTGAAAGAACGGCTCGCAGAAACAATAGCAAAACAAGAAGGGAGAAGCTACTAGCCAAGCAAGTGCAGCAAGAAGGAACTTCAACTTTCACTCCTTCTTTACCTACAATCATAGAAGAAACAATGGCTCAACCCGAAGCTAATCAAAGTGTGATGCCGTGTTGGACAAGTCCAAGAAGGCTAGCACACCTTGGAAAGGAAAAGGAAAAGCAAGTGGAACTAAAGTCCGGCACCATACAACTTGTTTCTAATCATCCCTTTGCCGGGTTAGACCATGAAGACCCGTATCAACATCTCTCAGTGTTCTATGCTTTAGCAAATAGTCTTGGCGCATCCGAGGCTGAAGAAGAAGCAGGGTTCTTGAGGTTGTTTCAACATTCACTCATCGGCAAAGCTCGGGAGTGGTATCTCGATCAACCACCGGATATTCTTAAAGATTGGAATGCATTGGAGAAAGCGTTTCAAGAGAGATTCTTCTCGGATCATAGACACATGGACACCAAAACCGCAATAGCCATGTTCGCACAAGGAGTTGACGAATCATTATGTGAAGCATGGGAGCGCTTCAAATCATTACTAAGAAAGTGTCCTAAGCATGGATTTGACGATATAACTCAGATCCATATGTTCCGAGGAGGATTGCAACCGGAGCCAAAACTCATTCTTGATGCGGCTGCGCATGGTTCATTGATGGCTCTGAGTCCTAGAGAAGCCGTCGATATCATTAACAAGATGTCACTCAATGATAGAGCAGCTAAACATAACCGAAGTGGGGCACTCCGGAAGCCCGGAATTCTTGAGTTGGGGTCAAGCGATGCAAATCTAGCACAAAACTAAATTTTGACTCAACAACTTGAAGATATGAAGAACCAAATGAAAGAGATGCCGAAACTCATCAAAGAACAATTGCAAAGAGAACAACGGCATCAACAAGTTCACTTTTGTGAGATGTGCTCCGGTGACCATCCGACAGGTTATTGTCCACCGCTTGAAGAAGAAGTTAACTATGTGGGAAATCAACAAAGACCGGGACAATTCCAAGGTCAATATTCGGGGAATTCAAATCAACAACGATACCCGAATAACAACAATTTTCAAAGGGGAAATAACTTCGGGCAACCATGGAGGTCTACTGCCGGACCTTCAAATCAACAGCCATTCAACAACAACTTTCAACAATATCCACCACAACAAGATAGAACACAAAAGCTTGAAGACACCCTCAACCAATTCATGCAACTTACAATGGCCAATCAACAAAACAACACTGCGTCTATAAAGAATCTTGAGACGCAAATGGGACAACAAGCTCAACACTTAAGCCAAATCTCACAAATATTGGCAAATCAACAAGGAGGGACCTTCACAGCTAATACGCAAAACAATCCCAACAATGGCAACAATGGAAAGAACGAGCAATGCAAAGCCATTTCTACCAGAAGTGGCAAGGTAATTGGACAAGGGATTGGTGATAACTTGGAGGTGGAGAGGCAAGTTGTTGATAATGAAGAAGAGGTAGATGGAGAAGAGAATGAGAAGGAGGCGGTAGATGTACATTGTAACACCCCGTTTTCCCAAATTCAAAATTTCTTAAATAAATCAGAGTGTCATATAAAACGGAATGCTACATCTCATTAAATTCTCAAAAAGGAATAAATAAACATTTATTCTAGTCAAAACTGTTCTAACATCGCAGCGGATAAGATTTAATGTTAACAAATCATTTTGGCACGCAGGCCTCATAAATAAGTCTCGACATAAATTAACTGCAAACTTAAATCATAAACAAATACGTAAGGAATAGAAAGTAACATAAAGGTTCTCATCCCGTTACGTATCAGAGCACCTAAAGGACACGGTGAGGATAACTACTCACAATAGCAACAGCAACAAAAGCTTAATCACCTGCACTTGCCCACAAGGCGGCAATTCCAGCAGAAGGGGTGAGATTCTCATAACAATAGCATTAAACATATAATCCAATAATTACAATTAACAGCATAACTTTATCATCATATATCATAATAACAATCAAGTAGCTTCTTAAACAACATCATAAATCAACTTAATAGTTTGACTTGACAATGCAACATCGACACAACTTATGCAACTTAGACATCTTAATCATGCATGTGGTACCATATTGAGTATAAATATACTCCTAGGGCATAAGCCCTCGTCGCTATTGAGCATAAAAATACTCCTAGAGCATAAGCTCTCGTCGTTGTTGAGCAAAAGCTCCTAGGGCATGAGCCCTCGTCTCTGGATGAATGTGCATGGACTCAATCTCTTAAACTAGGACATCTCAAAATGAATTCCCATAATTTGGATTACAACATCGTAAATCTTATAACAACACATGCAGTTTTTAATTAATAAAATATGGCAGCATGGCAGCAATCAACATCTCAAACAACAACAAATCGTAGACATTCACATACATCACTTATGATTCAAAAAAGCATATAAAATGTATAGGTCACAACAGCGAATCATTTATCAGTTAACAGCCCTACATTTCTTCTTAACACCTCAGTACTTTAATTCCCAAACCAGGGTAATCTCATAACTAATTGTGCGACAAGAATCGCATTACTCTAAAGGTAGTCTGATGCAGGACTACTCGCTATGGCGAGTGGGATCTCTCGCCTCGCGAACCATTACGGGGGTTACTCACTACGGCGAGCTGGATTGCTCGTCTCGCGAGCATCAGGGGTACTACTCGCTATTGCGAGTTGGGTTATTCGCCTGGCGAGCTCCTGGGTGTTGCTCGCTACGACGAGTTGGGTTTTCGCCTCGCGAACACATCTGGGGGTTGCTCGCTATGGCGAGCTGTTCTATTCGCCTCGCGAGCGGATGAGTACTCGTCGTGGCGAGCTGGCTGCTCGCTGTGGCGAGCGGCGGCAGAACAGTTACGGGATTACGAGGGTTTTCACCCCAAACCCCAAATTCCATCCTAATTCTTCATATTTTCGACTATAATGGTGTCTAAGAGTTATTCTAATGTCTGTAAACAGTTTACTACGTCAACAGTATAGTTTTTCATCATCTAATCATCAATTTACCACTCTTTGACCTAACTCTTATTTCCTAACCCTCATGAATTAAACCTAGAATTTGCTAACTATAATCATGAATTACTTGTTCTAATGATATCGTAATGAAAGGCTCACCCTTACCTTAAGAAATTCGAGCAGCAGCCTCTCCGGTTCTTCTCTTCCGTTTCCTCCTTTTTCCTCCCAAAGCTCTGAATTGTACGTTCTGTACAATTCTAACCTAACTCTCCCTATTTAAACCTCTCTTTGTTTGTTCTATTTTATCTTATTACCCCCACAACTATATCTAATTATAAAACAAACCCACAGCTTATTATTTGTTTCATTTTCTAATCTTATTTTATTAAACAATAAAATAAGTCACAACACATAAGTCACATAATATTTCAAATATCACTTAATTCACACAAAATCATATAAATATACTCTATACTATATAAAATAAATTAAATAATTAAAACAGGCGTTACATACATAGTAGTGATGAGGATGTAAATAATAGAAGTTTAGTTGAAAATAAAAAAGAAAAAAATCATAAAAAGGAAGAATTAGTTGAAAGGATGTGGGGAAGAACAAGAAGAAAGAAGTCGGGAAGGATGTGTCGGCTCACAAGTTTCCATATCCAAAAGCTCAATCAAAGAAAGACGTGGAAAAGCATTTCAAGAGATTCCTTGATATTTTCAAAAGATTAGAGATCAACATCCCTTTTGCCGAGGCTCTTGAACAAATGCCGACCTACGCCAAGTTTATGAAAGAAATTCTATCCAAGAAGCGTCGATATAGTGATGAAGAAACCATTCAATTGGACGCAAATTGTAGTGCAATCATCCAGAGACGTTTGCCGAAAAAAGAGAAAGATCCCGGAAGAGTCACATTGTCCGTGGCTATTGGAGGCGTCAATGTCGGTAAAGCTTTAATTGATTTAGGCTCAAGTATCAATCTTATTCCATACTCAGTTGTCACGAGGGTCGGTGGCCTAGATCTTAAGTTAACAAAAATGACCCTCCAGCTGGCCGATAAATCCATAACCCGACCAATGGGAATAACCGAGGACGTCTTGGTTAAAGTGGAAAAATTTGTGTTCCCCGTTGACTTTGTGGTCATGGATATTGAAGAGGACGATGATGTGCCACTAATTCTTGGTAGAACATTCATGCTTGCTGTACGCATGATGATAGATTATGATGATGGATTGATGAAGGTGCGGCTCGATAATGAAGAGATCAACTTCAATCTCCATGATGCAATGAAACATTCCAAAGACAAAGGAGCTTGTTTCAAGGTAGATGCAATGGATGAGGTGATCATGGATACAAGGAAGCAATTGCATAAGCCTACAACTCTTGAAAGAGTGCTCACTGATGCACTCAATGTTCTTAGTGTAGAAGAGGAGAAGGAGATTGAAGAATGCCTGAAAGAGCTTGAAACTTTGAAGGAGATTCCTCCAAATAAAGCAAAAATGGAGGAATTGAAAGACAAAGACAAGGTGGAAGAACCAAAGATTGAAATGAAAGTCTTGCCATCACATCTCAAATATGTGTTTCTTGAAGACGATGGCACAAAACCAGTGATCATTAGCAGCTGTTTGTCAAAGAATGAAGAAAAGAAATTGGTTGAAGTGCTCAAGCGCAACAAGGAGGCAATAGGCTGGAAATTGTCTGACCTTAAAGGTATTAGCCCTTTATATTGTATGCATAAGATCAATATGGAGGATAACTTCAAACCGGTGGCTCAACATCAACGCCGGTTAAACCCTACAATGAAAGAAGTAGTTCGAAAGGAGGTGGTTAAGTTGCTTGAGGCCGGCATGATCTATCCCATCTCAGATAGTTCTTGGGTAAGCCCGGTACAAGTAGTGCCGAAGAAAGGTGGTATGACAGTAGTAAGGAATGAAAAAAATGAGCTCATACCAACAAGAACCGTCACAGGATGGCGGATGTGTATTGATTATCGGAGACTTAACCAAGCCACAAGGAAAGACCATTTTCCATTACCTTTCATGGATCAGATGCTTGAACGGTTGTCCGGGCAAGCATATTATTGTTTCCTTGACGGCTATTCGGGCTACAATCAAATTACAGTCAACCCAGAGGATCATGAGAAGACGGCATTCACTTGTCCCTTTGGAATCTTTGCATATAGAAGGATGTCGTTCGGCCTATGCAATGCGCCCGCAACATTTCAAAGGTGTATGCAAGCTATATTCTCTGATTTGATTGAGAAGAGCATTGAGGTATTCATGGATGATTTCTCTGTTTTCAGATCATCCTATGATGTATGCTTGAGTAATTTAGACACCGTACTGAAACGGTGTAAAGAAACCAATCTTGTACTTAACTGGGAGAAATGCCATTTTATGGTGACTGAGGGCATAGTACTTGGTCACAAGATCTCATCAAGAGGCATAGAAGTTGACAAGGCAAAGATTGATGTAATAGGGAAGCTACCACCACCAGTCAATGTCAAAGGCGTTCGTAGTTTTCTCGGCCATGCCGGTTTCTACCGAAGATTCATCAAGGACTTCTCAAAGATAGCAAAGCCATTGAGCAACTTGCTCAAAAAAGATAAGTCTTTTGTTTTTGATAATGACTGCCTAATTGCATTTGAAACTTTAAAAGAGCGGTTGACCTCCGCACCAATAATCACAGCTCCTAATTGGAACTTAAACTTTGAATTAATGTGTGATGCTAGTGATTATGATGTTGGTGCGGTATATGGTCAACGCAAGAACAAAATATTCCATGCTATACACTATGCAAGTAAAGTTTTAAATGAAGCACAAATTAATTATGCTACCACAGAAAAGGAATTACTTGCAATAGTGTATGCATTGGAAAAGTTTCGTTCATACCTTGTAGGCTCCAAGATTGTGGTGTACACTGACCATGCAGCCATCAAGTATCTTCTCACTAAGTCCGACTCAAAACCAAGGCTCATCCGGTGGATGTTGCTACTTCAAGAGTTTGACTTAGAGATAAAGGACAAGAAAGGCACGGAGAATCTTGTAGCTGACCACCTATCAAGGCTAATGAACAAAGAAGTGACAAAGAATGAACCGGAAGTTCGTGAGGAATTTCCCGACGAGAAGTTGTTTGCAATCAATGAAAGGCCATGGTTTTCCGATATGGCGAACTACAAAGCAACCGAGTTCATTCCCGAAGACTTTACTTGGCAACAACGCAAGAAATTCCTCCACGAAGCCAATCACTATGTATGGGATGAGCCATACTTGTTTAAGATTGGAGCCGATAACCTCTTGCGTAGGTGTGTTGATAATGAAGAGGCAAAGAAAATATTGTGGCAATGCCACAATTCCCCTTATGGAGGTCACTTCAACGGGGAGAGAACCGCCGCAAAAGTACTCCAATCCGGTTTTTATTGGCTGACACTTTTCAAAGACGCCTACACTCATTGCAAGTTTTGTGATGAATGCCAAAGAACCGGATCAATGTCAAAGCGGAATGAAATGCCTTTACAAAGCATTCTTGAAGTGGAAGTGTTCGATTGTTGGGGTATCGACTTTGTCGGCCCTTTCCCTTCATCATACTCCAATGAATACATCTTGGTAGCCGTTGACTATGTCTCAAAGTGGGTGGAGGCCGTTGCATCGCCAAAAGCCGATAGCAAGACGGTGGTGAAGTTTCTAAAGAAGAATATCTTCACCCGCTTCGGAACACCAAGAGTTCTAATAAGCGATGGAGGTTCACACTTTTGCAACACACAATTAGCCAAGGCTCTTGCTCATTATGGTGTGAAACATAAGGTGGCATCACCTTATCATCCACAAACAAACGGCCAAGCCGAGGTTTCAAACCGAGAAGTGAAAAAGATTCTTGAAAAAACAGTCTCGGCATCCCGAAAAGATTGGTCGGCAAAGCTTGATGAAGCTCTTTGGGCCTATAGGACAGCGTACAAGTCTCCTATAGGGCTCACTCCCTTTCAAATGGTCTATGGCAAGTCATGTCATTTACCGGTTGAGCTCGAACATAAGGCATTCTGGGCACTCAAGCTGTTGAACTTCGATCATGAGAAAGCCGGTGAAAAAAGGAAAATTCAAATGCACCAACTTGAAGAGATGAGAAACCAAGCCTATGAATCTTCAAAACTCTACAAAGAAAAGGTTAAGAAGTACCATGATAAGAAGATCGTTCAAAGGCACTTCAAGCCGGGACAAATGGTTTTGCTGTTCAACTCACGATTGAGGCTCTTTCCGGGCAAATTTAAGTCTAAATGGTCCGGTCCTTTCATGGTTAAAGAAGTTAAACCATATGGTGCAGTGGAGCTCGAAGACCCAGCTACAAAAGCTAGCTGGACAGTGAATGGCCAGAGGTTAAAGCCCTATTTTGGTGGTGAAGTTGATCGGCTCACATCGACAATTTCACTAGACAATCCGTGAACTCAAAAGAAAAAGGCGTCGAGCTAAAAGACGTTAAACAAGCGCTTGTTGGGAGGCAACCCAATTTTGTAAGTTTTTTATTGTTTTGCATACATATTAGGAGTAGGAATAGTAGTGCATAACAAGGCAAACAGAAGCACAAAGAAAACACAAAACCTGAACTGCTACAACTCGCGAGGCGAGTAATACCACTCGCCATGGCGAGTAAAATGTTCATTGACTACCAAATCACTCGCCATTGCGAGTAAATCACTCGCCGTTGCGAGTAACCGCAGAATTGGCAGTTACGTTTTCCCAAGCCACTAACCCTCAATAACTTCCCCCCCCCCCCCAACTACTCACTACCCACTTTATTTCAAATAAAAGCATATTTTCGGTTTCGTCTCTCTCCCCTCATAACATCAAACCTCTCTCTTCCAAACCCTAATAATTTTCTCAAAAGAAATCACCCAAATCATCACCAAGTCAAGCTTCCAAATCCAACAACATCTTTGCACTTGCATAACATCAAATCAAGTTTGTTTGCATTCTAATTTTTCATTGAAAATCATATATGAACAAACCCTAGGTTAGTGTATAATTTGGGAATAAGCTATACAATGGATACCTATATGTATGAGATACACCAAAATCATGCAAGATTTCACATTCCACTCATGCCAATCCACGTTTTTTGTTAAACCCTTTTGTATACAAAGTTTTCAATAAAATGGGTTGTATGGGACAAATTGGATTTGTCAACGAAATGCATGATTTAGTTTATCTCGTAGACTTTATAGGGGTCGGAATTGATAGATTTAGGGTTAGGGTTCTCTTAATTGATGATTTCTGGTGAAAAAACGAGGAAAATCAAAATTCTGGGTCAACTCGTCATGGCGAGTTTCATCACTCGCAATGGCGAGTATTCATAGGAAACCCAGAATTTTGTTCAGAACTCGCCATTGCGAGTAAACTTACTCGCGAGGCGAGTTGTTTTAAAATTCAGGGCTTAAATTTTGTTTATTGGCTAACTTTGTTTATTCGTTTTACATACTGTTATTTAATTGTTTTATGGTGTTGTATGGATTTTCTGATTGTTTTGCAGATATGGCCCCTAAAAACACACAAACCGGAAAACGAAAGAAAGGCGAACCTTCTTCATCCCAACCCACAAGTGACCTACCCTTCAAAAGAGAGAGATTTAAATCTCGCCTCCACCAGGACCGCTATGTAGAATTACTCAAACAAACAATGTGGCCTGAGAAAGTCTTCAACATAAACCCTGAGGGACCTTATAAAGAGTTGTTGAGACTTTTAACAAATCAAGGGTGGGAAAGACTACTCCAGCCCACAACCAATTTGAATGCCGAGCTGGTGCGTGAGTTCTACGCCAATGCTCTTCCAGAAAACCCTCACACCGACCCCTTCACTTTTGAAACCTTTGTGATAGGTAGAACCATACGCTTCGATCGTGAAGCGATTAACAAATACTTGGGCAACCCATTCCAATTGCGGTATCCGGATGAAATCGATACCTTTCATGAGAACCAAAATAAGGGAGTGTTTGACATCGTTTCTGTGAGGGATGAGATTAAAAGAACCATTTTGCTCGAGGGGGAGAACTACGATGTGAGTGAAGCAGGAAGGGAGTTCAGAGCCAGATATGCAGTATTGAATAATACTGCCAAATTCATCTTCAAATTCATCCTCCATAATGTCAAACCCAATAGTCATCTGTCTGATTGCACTGTTGATGTCTGCCCTCTGATCCACTACATCATGACAGGCAGAAAGGTTGACATTGCCCGCACCATTGCTTGGGAATTGAAACTTGTCACCCTTCAAGGAAAGAGCGAGAAGAAAACCCGCCTTTATTTTCCTGGATTGATCATAGGTTTGATCAAAGACTCCAAAATGAGAATGCCTACTCAAATTCATGAGAAGATAAAGAACCCCATTGATGATGAGTTTGTTAAACGCTTCATCATGAATGACAAGAAGAAAGATAAAGGCAAGCAAGCTTCATCATCCCATGCACCTCCACCTCAACCTGAGCCCCAGAATGACCCAATGCCAGTCCCACCCACTGCTGCCTTTGACTTTGCTAGCTACGCTCAGTGGCAGCACACCTGCAACATGCATACCTGGAACATGCTATCCGCTACAAACCGGGCCAACACTTACTTCCAGCAGTCCTAGTACTTAATGCAGCAGCAGGCAGGGTATCCCCAAGAGATTATGGAGCAGTTCATGACTCCCCCCGCTTTTCAGGCTTATGTGAATTGGCCTGCGGACACGCCAAATGCCTTTGGTGGGGGTGAATATTTTGCTGAAGCGGGACATGATGCTGGTAATGAAGATTTGGAGCAGGATGATGAAGAGCAAGTTCACAGTGCAACCTCCACAAGAGGCGATGACGATGGATTGGATGATATGCAAGGATGAGAAGAAAAAGACTTGAAAGCTCACCTTTTAATGAGTGACATTTTAAAAGTGTCGTACCCTAATTTTTGACCAATTTTTTTTTTTTTATTCGTACGTTGATTGTTTTTCAGTCGTCCGTTCGCGCGCTAATTCCCGTAATATCTGTTTTTATTCATATTTGTGGTCGCATTTATTTTTCGCTCGTCGTTTATTTTTTTAATGTCGCTCGCGTATTAATTTCGTAATTTTTTACTCGCGTTTTGTGCGTTTTTTAGTGTAGTGTAACGTTTGCGTTCGTAAAGTTCATTTTATTCACGTCGTCGTTTTATTGTTTTAATTAGCGTAAAAAGCCGCGTAATCTCAGTCGTATCAGACGAAATTTCGGCAGAGAGGTATTTTAAAATATCTCATTTTTTGGTTCCGACGGGACATTCTTATTTTTATTTATTTAATTTTCGTTTTTTATTTTTAATCATTTATTTAGTTATTTATTTTTTTCCATTTATTTATTTATTGTTATTTATTTATCAGATTTTATTTTTCTTTTAAGTCATTTTAGTCCACTTGTCAATTTATCATTGGTCCAGTCCAACTTTTCCTCCAAGAAACTGCAAGGGTATTTTGGTCCATTCCATGCATCAGATACTTAATGTGTCAGAATCAGTCAGTCAAGCCAGACACAGTTTTCGAGTACAAACAGATCCCAAAATCAGCAGTCACAAAAAAAAATCAAAAACTATTTTCACCAAGAACACATCAAGAACATTCATGAACATTAAATTTCCAGCAACTTTTTTTTTCTTTCTATTCCCACAACCAACAACAAACACCATGAATCAACATCACACATAAACCACAAATCCACACCTCATCACAACCAAATCCGAAAATAGCAACATTAGTTCCATACAACACCAAATCCGAAATAACAACACTAGATCCAACAACCCCAAATCCGAAATAACAACCCCAAAGCCAAAACCGAACGAGGCCGAAACCGAACACAAGGCAAGGCCGAAACAGTGAAAGAAGAAGAACGCAAGAAAAGCGTAAAGGAGAACAACAACAAGGAGAAGAAGAAGTTCAAAGCCATTTTCGGACCAAAAAGAAAACGAAAAGGAACAAAACATTTCAAACGAAGAACTGAACCGTGAACAAGCAACACGCAAGGGTAGAAGGATAGTGTGGAAGAAGAAAAAAAAACAGTAGCAAAGCAAGGGAAGAACAAAGGTATTTTTTTGGGTGTTTTTCTTGTTTGTTTTCTTTCGTAGATCTAGGCCGTTTTGTTGTGTTTCTTTGAAATCTAGGTCCGGATCCATGTTTAGAATAGGAAGGGGAAGTGAATGAGTAAAATTTAAAAAAAAAAAAAAAAAAAAGGATTTGGCCTTTTCCGGCGGCGGCGCCACCACCCTAGGGTGGCTGGCCACCGCGCCGGAGTAAACAACCTCGCCGGAGAAGATGAATCTTCATCTTCTCCGGCCAACTCCTCTTGTTCGGTTTGGGTTTAGAGAGAGAGAAGGGAGGTTTGAAAAAAAATTTAGAGAGAGGGAGATGGGAGTGAAATGAATGAAAAACCATGAAAAAACCTTTATATACTCACTCATTGGAGCTGGGCGGGTCACCCATGGGTTGACCCAGTACCCGCCCCAGCTCCATTACCCATACCCAGCCCAGTTTTTGTTATTTCTGTTTTGCTTCCTGCACCCCATCCTTTGCTGCCAGCTTTTTTTTCTTCTTTGTGTAGTAACTTTGTTATTATGTAGTTTCATGCATTCTTTTCTTTTATTTATTTTTCTTCCCTTCATATGATATTTGAATATTGGTCCATGCATTATTAATTAGTGTTGTTTTTAAATTTTTTATCTCATGCATTTGTAGTTCATTTAATAGTAAATTTCTATTTCACATAGTGTTAATTAGACATTTAAAAATATTTCTTTCTTTATTTTAAAAATACTTCTATATTTTGTTTAGTTTATTTGTTTATGTTTTTTTTTTATTATTTGTTTCTTTTGTGTGTTTTCATTTTTATTATTCACCATCTCATGCATATTTTTCGTTCCTTGTCGTTTATTTCGTTGTCATCATCGCATGCATATTTAAATGTTTCGTTACTTATTTTATTCATTTTCGTTGTTTAGTTTGTAATTAGGGAATTGATGTAATTTATTTTCGCGCATTTTTTTCCTTTTGAGACCATAGAATGTACTTAGGGTATGTAATATGTAATCGGCACACGCACTGACACGCGCACCGACACCCCACTTTATTTATCGCTTTACGCTATTTTATTTTATTCCGCCGTTACGCAATTTCATCGTTAGTTTAGGAAAATATTTTTCTTCAAAAAAATCAAAAAAATCAAATTCAATTTTCTTTTAAGTAAACCTTGGTATGTAATCCAAGTATTTTTCCTTTTATTTTCCTTAATCAAATGTTAATTAATTTAATATCCACATTAGACATGGATTTCGTACAATTAAAATTAACCAACTTCATCGTATTTTCTTCTCATGCCTTGAGGCCTCTCATCTCTTCTTAAAATCTTTTCAAAAAATGTTAAAATCAATTCAACTCATCAAATAAGTTCTTTAGCCGAACTACTTGATTTTGATCCCGATTTATTTGGGTAAGTAGGCAAAGGGTTTCGACCCTTCCAAATCAATAAAAATAACCAAAAAACATGCTTCATCTTTCTCCTTTCTTTCACTTTAACTCTTAACTTTTTTTGAAAAGTAAAATCAATTTAGCGCAAGATTAGAGAATAGGTAGAAGGTTCCTATGGGATACCATAGTCGGTTCGGGTGCTTAACACCTTCCCCAATCGAAACCAACCTCCGAATCCAAGGTCTATAAGGGTTTTTACTCACTTTTTCCCTTCCCGCGAATAAAAGTTGAGAGTTCAATGATTAAAGGTTCAAATCCGATCAATGATTTTGATACCCGAAAATCACGAGCACAAAAAGCTTTCAGTCAATTCTTTTCTTCTTCTTTATCTTTATCTGGCCACTATTTTGATGTTACTCTTAAACAATTTTTGCTTCTGTTATTATTTTGGGCACTTTGATTCCTAACTCTGTTTAATTGGTATTTTGTTTAGTACTTGTTTAGTATTCGTATTGTGATGTACTTTGATAACAGTATTTTGATGTTAGTTAAATGTCGTATTGTGGTTTGAAAAGTTTGTTAGTTCTTTAGTTATGATCAAGTACTTTATTTTGTGTTAATTGTGAAAATGTGGAAGTTCGAAATATTGTGTATCACTCTTACTCGAATTTCAAAGAAAATGCTCAAAAGCTTCAAATTTCAAAGTGCTTGAAAGATAGCCAAAAAGATTTGTGCATCTCAGATGTGTGATAATGATAAATGTTGTGAGAAAAGCGCCAAACCAAGGTACAAGTTTCCAGTTTTTCTAGATGTTTACTTGAATCTGAAACGAGTACTTTGCACAAATTTCATTTCATTTAGTTCTCCGCAATAATGTAATTGTTTGTGAACCACTTAGTTCTAGCCTAAATGTGAGGAAACCTCAATGTGTTGTACTATATGCAAGGAGACCGGCATTCATTGTTTAACTCGGTCGTTTTATGTTAAATCCAATAATTGTTTTGAATCGTATGAAGGCATGGAAATGATCAAGGCACATTTTTGTTAATGAGTGAAACACATTTGACCACAAATAGCCTACCTTGTGAGAAGAGAGAGTATTTGCTAACCCACTTGAGCCAAATGAATCAGAGTCCTCAATTCTGAACTGTCAAATCATAGGCACAATGCTGGATGAATTTATCCTTAGAATTTTTTTTAAAATCCAGTTCATTTTTGACGCAATTCAGGACTCTGAGATGTTTTTAATTGTTGAACCCTAAAACCTTCATTGTTTAATTGTCCCTTTTGCCATAGAATAGGGGAACATTCAAATAGGGTATGTTTTACTCAAGTTGGGGAGAAAAGGTATATGTGAGTCAATTGTCAAGAAAAGTGGTGTAATCTTACTTTGTGATCAAGACAACATTGTTTATGAATGCAAAAAGAAAAGGAAAGAAAAAGTGTATATGATAAAAAGAAAAAGAAGAAAAAGATAGAAAGATCCAAAAGAGATGAATAGAATAAGTTGTCAAGATCAAGGTGTATTATGTTTAAACACCTAGGGTGTGATTAAGGGATTATTGTAAATTTGTTTTTTGAATATAAATAGAAGGAATGTTCCCTTATACTTGGCCATTTGAATTCAATGACCCACAAATGTCCTTTCTTTTGTAGCCAAGCCAAGTTACAACCCACAAAGACCTTTTGATCCATGCTTTTATGCTTTTTGAAATGATATTTGGATGGACACATAACTTGATCTGGATGTTAACTTGATTGTCGGATGTGTGTTCATAACCCTCACTCATTAAATTACTTTGTTTTATCTACTGACAGAGAAGAGTGTTAGGTGTGGTTCGTAAATAAGTATGTTATTGACTTGAACTGTGTGATATAAACTTTGTGCTTAGGACTCATTTCACATTTGCAGTAGATTTCCAGGTTAGTCGGAAACTTCAGACTTGCAGGCACGGTCACTTTGAATCATTCATCTGAAAAAGTCTTCAAAACCTTTTGACTGGTGTCTTGTATTGAACTTCTTTGTTTTCAATCTTTTGTTTGAGGACAAACAAAGAGTTAAGTTGGGGAGAGTTTGATAAGTGTCGTGAAGTAGTAAAATCATCTTTGAATTAAGGCATTTTTATTACTTATCTTACAAGTAATCTAAGGAAAAGCCGAGAGATAAATGATAATTGTCCTATTACGCTTTATTTCTCTTACTCTATCCCTTTTGTGCAGGAATTGAGCTCAAGGCACCAAGCAAGGAAGGAAAAGAACCGAGAAAAAAGAGGCAAAGATCATGGCAACTCGCCATCAACTCGCAACGGCGAGCAAGGAAAGGCGAGCCGCTCGCCACCAACTCGCAACGGCGAAACCAAGGCGAGCACATGGCAGAGAGTTTTTCTCCCTTCGCCTTCAACTCGCCATGGCGAACTAGAGGCGAGCAGAGCTCGCAATGGCGCATGATTTTACTCGCGAGGCGAGTTAAGGCGGCCAAAACTCCTCAGAGGTGACGTGGCACAAACCCATAGGCGAAGGAAGCGCAACTCGCCATGGCGAGTGATTCTGCTCGCGAGGCGAGTACATGCAGATCAGAAAATCTATAAAAGCCTTCTCTTTTATTTTCAGAAGGAGTTAATTAAAATTTTAGAGAGAGAACAGGGCGAAAATCTTGGGTCTTCATAGAGCAAGAGTGATTGAGTGAGAATTCATCAAGATCCTTGGAGAAATCAAAGTCTTGGCATGGATTCACAACTTTTCTTCCACTTTTGCAAAGTTCACATGACAATGATGAGCTAATTTTTCTTAGTTGGGATTAGAGGTACTTGATTGTGCCTAAAATGTAATCCTTTGATCTTGTATTATATGATTCTAGCAATTTACATGATATTGAAGTTATTCTTGCAATCCAATTCCTATCTTTGATTTAATTATTATTGAAAAGTACCTTTGAATCTAGGTTTAGAATATTCATCTATCAAAACAACAATTCTAGACATAGGATTGATGTTTTGATAATCACACAAAGTATCGGAACGTAAAATTTTCGGATCGTTGAATAGATTGAGAAATCGTCGATTAAACGATACGATCGACAATTGGATTGTTCAATAGTTTGGGAAATCAACTATGGAAGAATACAATTGGTTTCACGAGATTATTTGGACACGAATAATCTTGTTGAGCGATACGTGATAATATCGGTAAAACGCTAGAGTCATTATACGTGATTATTAGGTTATGTTTGACGCTTAATCAGGGAACCCTAATTCCAACGTTTCTACGCCTTGTTACTCTCAACATTTACTTTTACACTTTAGTTTATATAGTTAAACAAACAAACAATCAATCTTTTAACTTAGAATGATATTTCGTGTCGAACGGTCCATGATATCGCACTAGTCCCTGAGGAGACGATTTATAAATACTTATCTTGTTTGATGCAAAAATACTACATCAAAGTGCGAGCGAGATCAACAAGCAAATCTCAAGACATTTTGTGCTTGATTTTTTTCTAGAAAATTATGATTGTTCAGTTTTCAAGTAGCGAACTATGAATATAACCGTCGATGTAACGCCCATATTGAGAGAGTCTAGAATTTCCAATATGCGCATTATAACTTAATACTGAGTACATTAATTAAACAATACAACAAGTGCATAGTCTGGAATTCAGGTACATAAGTGGTCTCAAGCCACATGTTACATTATTTATACATAGTGAAATAAGCTAAACAGATACTTCAAGGTACACTCCACTTCTACAACATATAACACACTAGATAAACAAAGCAACATAAGCATTAAGTCCATAAAGCTTGATCATTCCATAGCCTTCTCCTTACCCTTGCCTCGAGTAACCTGTGAACCTGAACAAAAGAAGGATTGGGATGAGACATAATGTCTCAGTGAGTTCTACCTAAGTCCTAGGCTTGGTAGTAACCTTTGGGAAACCTACGGTTACTACGTGTCTACAATACAACCATTTGGTTGATTATACGTGCGTGGACTCATGCATTCTTAAACGATCGTGCAAACCTAGATCGTTTTCACTTGTATTGCTATATCATTCATTCTTATCATAACATGTCCTATAAATAAATTATCTGAGTTGCTTTTACGGAGTGTATCGGGTGGAGTAACTCCGAGTACATTCCAAACTTTCCCGATGAATTCCCAGCTAAGGTTCACCGGACTCCTCTCAGTGTCGTGCGGGCCTACCTTGCGGAGCGTATCCAGTCCGCATAATGTGAACCTCTTGAGATCCCCCTTGGCGTGGATCGCAAGAGACACGACACCTACAACTTGCTTATTATCACGTAGTCGCATACATAATACGTTTAGGGGAAAAATCATACATAATCTTGACTGCCTAAGCCAAGGCTCTAGGTCTCCCCTTCCTAGACATAATTTCTACCCAAGCATTTGTCATAATGATCACATTATACTCTCGTGTGCCATTCTCTTTTGAAAAATGTAAACGTTACTCATACTTTCTTTATACGATACCTTGACATATTATGTAACATCAGTTTACTAACATTGGGGTATGATATAGTTATGAAAAATTACAAGGAAAATCATCGGACGGCAATTCTGGGTCACAAGAAGGATTTTCAAGTATGCTGTAAAAAGGCCTGTTCGCTCAAGCGAACCTCTAAGCGAACGGTTCGCTTACCAGCCCGCTTAAGCGAACTCGTGAGCGAACGGAGGTTTGCTCTCGACGTTTGGTTCGCTTAAGCGAACCGGGTTTGTCCCGAGCGAAGTTCTTCGACCCAGGAGTGCAGAAAATCGATTTTTTAGCATAAAGACCTCAAATGTCAAGTTCTAACATCCATAATACCTCTATGGTACCTGAAAAACAATCTAAAACCAGTGCATGGCAAAAATTTACATTTTTTCAAAGAATCAATGGCACAAAGGGGCAACTAAACCCTAAAATCATAAAGTAATTGTGAATAAATCTTACACCAGCATAACATACATTAATTCCCAGGGTGGAATGCTAACTAAAGAACTCACCTGATAAAATGCTAAACTCTAAACACCCACTTAGCAGTTCCAACTCTAGCTTCACTTCAATGATCCTTATGAGCATTCAAAATGGTTTGGAAGAAAAGTGCATGAGTTGTCTTGATTCCCATATCTGTTAGTATGAGTACTAGGCTTCATGCATTGAGATTTCATAGCAAGGATTGAAATCAGAAATTGGAATGGTAGGGGAAGGAGAGAGAGAGGCGCCTATTTTTTAGAGAGAAGGGAGAGGAAATCTATCTTGAAGTGTTTAGAGAGAGAAACAAACAAGATTAATGAAGATTTTGGGACTCAAAGTCCTTATATACCTCCTTTGGCGCAATTACAAAACTACCCCTCTAAATCTTAATCGCGCACAAACTAATGCTAAACGGTAAACGTCGCGAAGTTTAAGAGCGGGATATTACAGTCGAATCCAAACATAGGATAAGATCTGTCGAGATTATCTTCAAGGGATCGATGTGAAAGCTTAAAAATAATAATTAAAACGAAAAAAAGAGTCTAAAAGGTAAACTAGAATTGCATTAAAATGAAAGTAAAGTGGTGCACAGATTCATACATTAGGACTTGTTGCTCGTTTCTCCTTATGCGGGCGGATAGTTTGAGCGTAAGTTTTCAATTTGGTTGAATTGTGACCCGTTTTCCATAGAGGAAAATGCTACTTATACTAAGTAACTACCTACAGACACGTTTGAGACGTAACTACTACTAACTGCTACAGATATATTCAAACAACGTCTCATCCACGAGAAACCGCTACTCAACTCCTCCTTTTGATTCCAACCTTCCTTCGACATCTTCCTTACTCTATCGAACCATCCTCTTGATCAACATATCTTCTGTAATTCACTTCGACAATCGAACTTGAGAATCGAAACTCATTTCGCTCTCTTCAGGTTTTTAGGTCAAACTTCATTGACCACATTTATTATAGCTTGTCGAAAAATACAGGCTAACAAATTGCCCCCCAAAAATTTCTTTTTCGTTTGTATTTTCAGATAAGGAGAAAAAGTACAATTTTGAACTTCACTGAGCATATCTCTTTGGTCGAAACCAACAACAACATCAGCACTGAAACTTTAAAGGTAGTCGAAAGCAACCTTTTAAGGATATCACCATACCCCACTTAGTGAGCCATGTTTCAAACTTTGCAACTACCATTTTTCCTTATATTTTAATAACATTTTATTTCTTTCATTTTTGCTTTATTTATCATATTTACAATTTTATGCATTTGTATTTTTATTTTAATTTGTTTAATTATTATGATTTAGAATGTTCTTAGGAAATGTTATAATTTAATTCATGCATTTTATCTTTCTTGTCATTTATTTTTCTTTAAGACTTTAGAATGTAAATAGGAATGATGTAATCATAAATGAGAATATGCACCGACACTCACACCTTTATAACCATACTTAGTGGAGGGTCTTGAAGGCGATATATGTCGGAGCGTGTTGTCGCGTAGGCGTTATTGCTTTTAAGTGTCCATCAAAGCCAAGGACCTTTAGAGTTACCAAACCCATTTTCCTTTTTTAGGACGTAGTGAGGTGGATAACCGAGTGTTTCCTTGGTTTTAGTCGACACGCGACACTACACTCGAATGAGACTTTCCTACAGACATTGTTGGACCGGGTGTTGTCCCGTAATCCGATGAAGTTCGGAAGTGGTCAGTGATTTTGGGAATCCATTAGAACCCGTGATACAGGTACATGTGAAACCATAGTCCTTACCAAATGGCGTGTTTACCCTTGACTCCAACATTATGGACTTAACCTCATCATGTTTTCTATGCTCTTTAGCATAATCATGCATACATGCATTCATTCATAAACAACTTTTTCTCATCAAACATCGAAGGACTTAGACAAGTTTTTTGTAAACATCAAAGATATGGACCTTGTAAAAAAGGAACACCAAGATATACAACTTCAAAAATCTTAACTAAGCTTTGGCTTTTGTTAAGAACTTTTTCCTTGGCCTCGTCCTTACCTGTCGAAAAAGGAACTAATTGCAATATCTTTACAATTTTCATATAAAGCCATGTTCCTCTGCAATGATTACAATTAACTTTGATAAATCCTTCGGGAAAAAAAATCACACATTTTTTGCATAAACATCATACATCATTTTGCATCCATAGTTTCTAGTCCATGTCTCATATTGTGTCTTTTCAATAAAAGGTCAATTCAGATCTACAACACCCGGGAAAATCAGAATGGATCATTTTGAACAAGAGAACCACAAGCTTCGTGAAGGGGTGACAACCCTTCGGGCCGAAAAAGAGATTTTGAGGAACTTAGTATCTTTGTTAACGGTTTCACAGAGTCATTCATTATCTCTTCCTATTGTCAGCACTCAAGCTCAGACAGTCGCTTCCAGTACCCGGATTTCAACAGTGTTCGCCAGTACTCCTCAACATGCTATGCTCGAGGGTTATCTCTGGAGCACACCCTTAAGTTCTGGAGAAGTATTTTGTCTTGTTGTCTCTAAGGTGTAGGCTCTTTTTGTGCAACAGACAACGCCTATCCCTCAACCGGGCCCTTTGTTCCCTCAAGCTACTATGACTTACTCATCTCCTTTGATCCACATTGTTAAGCAAGACCACGAACCCATCTATCACTCAGAAAGTGTGGTTGCATACGACCAGATAGATGAACTGAAAGAAAAGTTCGATGGAATACAGTTGGAATTGAAAGCTCTCTGTGGGAAAGAACTGTCCGGGAAAAATGCTTATGATATTTGCTTGGTTCCCAATGTCATGATACCACCCAAATTCAAAGTCCCTGATTTTGAGAAATACAAAGGGAACACTTGCCCTGAGATTAATCTGGTGATGTACGTGAGAAAGATGTTTGCACAGTCCAGTAATGATGAGCTCTTCATCCACTGTTTCCAAGATAGTTTGACTGGTGCCGCACTGATATGGTACATGGGTCTCGATAGGACTGATATCAAAACTTTCAATGATTTGTGTGATGCTTTCCTCCAGCGGTACAACTACAACTTGTACTTGGCCCCAGACAGAGACGAACTGAAGGCCATGACCCAGAATGATAATGAATCCTTTAAAGCTTATGCCCAACGTTGGAGAGATTTCGCCGCACAAGTTCGTCCACCTCTGGAAGAAAAAGAGTTGACCGAGATTTTCCTGAAGACTCTGGATCAGTTTTATTATGAGCATATAGTCGCAAGTGCAGACATCAACTTCGCAAAGATGATGACCATGGGTATCCGTCTTGAAGAAGGGGACCGAGAAGGACGTCTGTTCAAAGAAAGTGTTCCCACTGACGGTTCTGAGAAGGAAGACCAGGAAGTGAGTATAGTGAAAAGTCAGCCTCGACATGAGTATCCGGTTTATCACCCTATTGCTGTTGTTATGCTTGACACCAATGTTGTACAATATCCAGGTTATCAGCCCCAGTTTCCAAAATATCAACAACAGCCTCTAAGAACACAAATTGATCTGATTCCTATGAATTATGTAGATTTGTTTCCAATGTTGCTTGAAAGGAATTTGGTCCACACCAAGGCACCTCTTCCGGTTCCAGCAAGATTTCCATCTCGGTACAGGCCCGACCTCTCTTGTACCTTCAACCAAGGGGCACCAAGTCATGATATTGAGCACTGATTTGCTTTGAAGAAAATAGTCTAGAAGTTGGTCCAAATAAACCTCCTGCCTTTCGAAGAGTTTGAATCTGAATATGCAAGTTAACCCGCTACCAGATCATGGTGCCTAGTGGTATGAAACATGGAATGTTTAACTGCAATTTGTTTGTTGTTTTATGTTTTTTAAAAACAATTCCTTTCGTCCCACCCGAGACGAAAATGAACTTGTTTAGGGGTTTTTTCTTTACGTATTCTTGTCATTAATAAAAAGGTCGTTTTGATCCCGACTTTTTTTTTTATTTTGTGCTTTTTCTGGAAAAATAGTAATACAAAAAACCAAAAATAATAATCATTTTCAAATGTCTGCATAATCATAACTTTTATTTAATTGTAAAAATCAAAAATAAATCATGCATTGATAAACCCGTTGAACACTTTAATTATGTACTCTCTCCCAACTTTGAGTTCCTCTGTGTCAGAAACTGAAGAAAGAAAGGATGAAGAGGTTCCCGATAAAGTTTCTTGCCTACTGGGGCATCTTAGCCGTCAAAGTTGCAAATACGAATATCAAAAGATTGTCCAAAAGATGGCATTAACTTACAAAGACTGGCACGAGATGCTACCATTTTCCTTGCATGGGTATTGTACTTCAATACACACTTCAACAGGGGCAACCCCCCTTCCATCTCTCAGTATACAACATAAAGGCAATGCCTCACTTGGAGGTCAGAGTCCCATCAACAGAAGTTCCGATGAAGGCTAAGCTTGATTGAATTTAAAAGCATTACTTCCATATGTCACAGACAGTTATATCAAAAGGATGAAGCATACTTTCGACTAAAAAGGCTCGTCCCTGTGAATGTCAAGAAAGTGGCCTTGTGCTCAAAAATATGTTAATCTTTTCAACCAGACTCCAGGGGCAAAGGTACGACTAATTACAAAGAATGGTAACAAACTTGTATGTCTTGTGAATACCGATGCAGTCAAGAAATACTTTGTTAAAATGAAAAACTCGATAAGTCGTAAAGCTGAAAAGGCGGCTTAGGCAAAAAAGAGCGTCTCAATGGACTGAAAACCCGAAAGGGCATTCCAGGCAAAAGTTAGAGACATATATAAAAAAAATAAAAAATGTTTGTCCTGATAGGTTGAAACCCGCAAGGGAGATCTATGCAAAAGTTAAGGATTATGACAAAGTAACTGCATCTGGTCGGACATGACTCACTTGGGGCATCTTAACTGTTAAAGAATCTCCGATACGAAGCATTTGCAAATCAAAGACTTGGAACGGTGGAATTCAAAGTTGTTAGGGAGAATAGCGGTTATTGTGTTCAATGTACCTTTCCCTTATAATTACCATTTTCCAAAACATTTTAAAGATCCGTGGAGCCACGCCATTGGCAGGCCACCACTCCAATTAATTTAATTTGAGCATGTTCCCATTTATTTGAAATTCTCATTTATTCTGTTTGCAAAATTTTCTTCTATTTTTTATGTTAATACTTAAAGCAAAATTTTTCAGAAATCCTCTTTTAAAACTTTTTCATGTCTTTTAATAGATGAAGAATACATCAACATTCGTCTCGAGGACAGTTAAACTCTGCAAGATAAGTATGACCAAAGGCTATGAGATGACCTCTGTCAAAAAAAGAGAAAAAGAAAAGCTCGCTAAGTCGAAAATCTGAAAAGGCGGCATAATCCAAAAATGAGTGTCCCGCTGGATGGAAGACCCGAAAGGGCGATCCAGGCAAAAATTAGGGACATACAAAAAGAATATATTCCTGGTGGATCGAAAACCCGAACGGGCGATTCAGGAAAAAGTTATGGATTTTCAAAAAAAATAAAAAACAAAGACAGAGGCATCACAGTTCAAGTGAGCCAAATGGAAGAATATACTTTCAAAGTGAAGTGAATAATCTCATTCCACCTCCAAAGGTCTTGGGGGTCATTCTAACCGTTCTTCAAGTCGAAGGGGATTCGTTTACCGGACGAAGCATCGAAGGCTTGAGTGAAGAATTCGAAAGGGTGCACGGGTAATCAAGGATTCTAAGATTCAAGGAGCACCAAATTCAAGGGTTACTTGTAGCTTGGGGAGTGTTTGCATAGGGGCTGAAGAATTAGGTTTAATTTCAAGGAACTCTTGTAAACACATTGTAAGCAACATTTGTTACTTAGTGGATGACATTTGTGAAGGTGTACTTCATCTAGAAGAGTAGACGTACCTCTAGCGAGGACGAGAAAGAGCGAACTGCTATAAAAATATCGGTGTTATCTCTCTTCCTTATCCTCTTTACTTTTTATTATTGCATGTGATTAATTGAATAATTGTTAGGATAATTGCTAGTATTGATCTAAGTTGGTTTTCATTGAAAAATAATCTAATTCATTGAATTAGGTTTCAAATAATTTGCTTAGATCAATTGATTGCAAAATCCATTCAATTCTTCAATTTTACATGTATTGTGTTTTGATTTGATAGCTTTGTAATTTTGTTCATATAGGTTTGGTTTGAAATTGTTTAAAAAGTTTTTGTACATTGTTCAAGGTTAATTAAAGTTTGATTGTATAATAAGATTTGTATCGTGAATCTCTCAATTCTAAGATTAAATCTTATTGCACATATATTTTTCTTTTTGTACATTGTTGTGATTGTTCGAGCACGATTCCAATAATCGATTACGTTAAAATTGGATTTTATTAAAACTCTGCAAAAACTTTTCAAAAAACTATTCACCCCACCTCTAGCTTGGAAATTAAATAGCCATATAGATCAAAGCTATTCACCCCCCCCCCCCCCCCCCCCCCCCCCCTAATTCGCTGCCAACATTGAAAGATTGTGCTACTTGTTTCTTTCTATGCTTCTTGAGCATTCAGGTCAAAGCTTGACGATCTTTGAGCGGCTTACGAGCAACACATCTCATACTAATAAGAGAAGGACTATGAATAAGAGAATTAGCTTTATAAAATTGATATATCATTCCTTATAAAATTAAGCGCATTAGAAAACCATATTAGGACTCGTCTTTCCGCTAATCTATACTATATATAAAGAAAATAACATGTTTTGTCTCTTTCGGGATGACTTTTTCTATTTCCAATATTACCCTCACATTTCAATACAAATAGCGCATATAACAAATCGATAAAATTATTTTCAAATATTAAAATAAAAGTGTAACAAACACGATATGAATATATATATATATATGTCCAATTATTTTTCCCTTTATACTTCAAAAAGTGTAACAAACAAGATGAGTATATCTATAGTTATTTTTTCATTATCTCAATTATACTTTTAAACAACGTTTTATATAATCAAGATTGTTGTTTGTGACATTAAAAAAATAAGAATTTATATTATATATTTATTTGTAATATTGTTGATGTCATTTTTTTTACGTAAACCAGGAGAGAGAACAAGCATCAAGGAGAAGCAACGACATACCAACTAAGTTGGCACCCAGATTAGCTCCCATCCTATACCGCCAATCTCAAATTTTATTAAAAAAATGGCGAAAATTGCAAGAGGGGGGACTAGGCCAAAACCCTCGGGAAAAAAAACAGAAAACCAACAAAACAAAAAACAGACAAACGAGAAAAGTAGCCAAATTAACAGGCTCCTACGGAAATCTAAACCAAGGTAAACCACACCAGACCGTATAAATGTTCTGCTGAAGTTATGATGGACTTCAATAGGAATGCATAGATCAGAGACCAATAGCAATCACCTTCTATCATTCAGACAACTCTTATTAACTCCTGTCGTACCCTAATTTTTGACCAATTTATTTTTTATTTATTCGTACGTTGATCGTTTTTCAGTCGTCCGTTCGCGCGCTAATTCCCGTAATATCTGCGTTTGTTCGTATTTGCGGTCGCGGTTATTTTTCGTTCGTCGTTTATGTTTTAATGTCGCTCGCGTATTAATTTCGTAATTTTTACTCGCGTTTTGTGCGTTTTTTAGTGTAGCATAACGTTTGCGTTCGTAAAATTCATTTTATTCACATCGTCGTTTTATTGTTTTAATTAGCGTAAAAAGCCGCGTATTTCAGTCGTATCAGACGAAATTTCGGCAGAGAGGTATTTTGAAATACCTCATTTTTTGGTTCCGACGGGACATTTTTTTTATTTCTTTTATTAATTTTCGTTTTTAATTATTTAATTATTTATTTAGTTATTTCTTTTTTGCATTTATTTATTTATTGTTATTTATTTATCAGATTTTATTTTTTTTAAGTCATTTTAGTCCACTTGTCAATTTATCATTGGTTCTGGTCCAACTTTCTCTCCAAGTCTCAGCTAAGGGTATTTTCGTCCATTCCATGTATCAGTTACTTAAGGGTTTTGTCAGAATTAATCAAGGCCAGGCAAAAATTTCAAAAAAAAACACTATACCATTTTTCAACAGCCGCAAAAGAAGATCAAAAACCCCTTTTCCTAACAATCCTCAAGAACATTCAAACAAATTCCAAGAACACCAACAATGTTCATCATGAGATTCATCCCATAATTTTCCAGTAAAATAAAACTAACACAGTACATAAACCAATTCAATCACCATCTCCGAATTCCATCTTTATCTAAACAACAAACTGAATCCATACCTCACAACCCAACTTCAACCCACAACTCAAAAATTCCTCAACAAACATTTTTTTTCCAAAAAAACAGAAACCATAAGCAAACCCCATCACTTCAGTTGCGAAATCGAAGAGAAGAAGGAGGAAAAGATCGAACCAACAGCACTTGGTTTCGGCAAGAACGAAAACGCAACAAGGACCAAACACGCAAAGCAACAGAACAGCAACCGCGGAAAGAAGACCGAAACGGAAACACAAGGAACAAAGAAAGGCTACACGGCCGAATACAAAAGAAGCGCATAACAAAGAAGGAAAGCATGGCCGAATACGAGAAGGAAGAAGAACTGAAGTGAGAAAGAGTTTTTAGAGGTATTTTTTTTTGTTTTCTTTTTGTTTAGATCTAGGAATATTTGTGTTGTTTTTGTGAAATTTTATTTTAAAATAGGATAGAGGAGTGAATGAGCTTCAGTTTGGTGTATTTTGTTTTGAATTTGGATTTGTTTAAAAATTCCGGCACGGTGGTGCCACCACCGGCCACCGCGCCGGAACTTGAAGCTCGCTGGAGAGGGAGGAGAGCAAGGCGGCTCTGGTTTTGATGGGTGAGGGAGAAGGGGGAATCTGTTTTTTTTAGAGAGAGAAATTGGCATTGAAAATGAAGGTTTGAACCAAAAAAACACTTAAATACTATCTAATTCAAACCGGTTCGGGTCAAACCGAACCGGTTACCCATCAGCCATGCCCAACCCGTCCCATCTCCTGCGGCCCATTCCTGTATGTTTGTTTTCCCCTTTGCTGTCTGCACCCCTGCCTTGTGTAGTATTTATTTTTTTGTGTTTTTGTTCTTTCTTTTAATTTCACGTGCTTACCTCTTTAATTATTTCATTTAAATGTTACATTATATTTTCATGCATCTTCATTAGTATTTTAATTTTCTCATCATGCATTTTATTTTTATTTTATCGCTTATGTTTAGTGTATTTTAGGTTATGAAGTAACATTTCATATTTTTTATTTTATTTTGGCCTAATGTTTTAATTATTATGCATGCGTTATCTTTTAATTGTTTAATCACCATCTCATGCATATTTTATTGTTTTTTTTTATTGTCTTTATTTTTGTAGTAAGCGTAATAGAATAGGTTATAATTTCATGCGTTTATTTTAATTAGTTAACTCATATGATTTTAAACCATAATTCATGCATTTTTTTAATGTCTTAATTTTAACATCATGCATATTTTTTGCTTAATTCATAGTTAATTTTCCCTTTCATATAAATTTTATTCATTTAAATATGCTAAAAAAAAATTTCATGTACTTTTGTTTCTTTTAATTTTGTTATTCGGCATTTAGGGTTAATTCATATATTTGCATTTTAGGGTCTTGTTGTCTTTAATGTGTTTAAAATTGCTTTTTAGTTTATAGAAATAATTCTCATATTAAATATTGCGTGCATATTTAAGTTTCTTGACATTTATTTTGTTTTATTTTTATTTTTGGTTTAGTGTATATAATTAGGGAATTGATGTAATTTATTTTTCGCGCATTTTTTTTCTTTTTAGGTCATAGAATGTATCTAGGGTATGTAATATGTAACCGGCACACGCACCGACACGCGCACCGACACACCACTTTATTTATCGCTTTACGCTTATTTATTTTTTCCGTCGTTACGCAATTTCGTCGTTAGTTTAGAAAAATATTTTCTTCAAAAAAAAGTCAATCAAGTCAAATTCAAATTTCTTTCAAGTAAACCTTGGTATGTAATCCAAGTGATTTTCTTTTTATTTTCCTTAATCAAATGTTAATTAATTTAATATTCACATTAGACATGGATTTCGTACAATTAAAATTAACCAACTTCATCGTATTTTCTTCTCATGCCTTGAGGCCTCTCATCTCTTCTTAAAATCTTTTCAAAAAATGTTAAAATCGATTCAACTCATCAAATAAGTTCTTAAGCCGAACTACTTGATTTTGATCCCGATTTATTTGGGTAAGTAGGCAAAGGGTTTCGACCCTTCCAAATCAATAAAAATAACCAAAAACAGGCTTCTTCTTTCTCCCTTCTTTCACTTTAACTCTTAACTTTTTAATATAAGTAAAATCAATTTAGCGCAAGATTAGAGAATAGGTAGAAGGTTCCTATGGGATACCATAGTCGGTTAGGGTGCTTAACACCTTCCCCAATCGAAACCAACCTCCGAATCCAAGGTCTTAAGGGTTTTTACTCACTTTTTCCCTTCCCGCGAATAAAAGATGAGAGTTCAATGATTCAAGGTTCGAATCTAATCAATGATTTTGACACCCGAAAATCACGAGCACAACTCCAATACCATGCCAAGACCAAGAAGGAACTTATCATTGATCAAAGGTGGAATTATCACCCGTAGAGCGGGTTTTGCACGGCTTACCAATAGTGGTCTTAATAAGGTACTCATTCTGCTTTCTTGTTAACACATGAATAAAATGGGCTTCCATAACTTTTTGATCATACTCCTTAACTCTACGCCATAATTCCAGGTCATGCTGAATTCTAGAGCTACTGTGAACCTTTGTTACAAGAGGTAGCGCTGTACCATCCTGACTGCTAATATCATGTTCAACATCACCATCAAGAGACCCATCAGAAGGATCCGTTATAGACAAAGGCATAGCTTGACTAGGCATGTGAACTGCTGCCAAATCAAGAGGGATGGAAGCATTTGCATCCTTGGACGTAGCTACTGCTATATTATCTTCATCCAGCATAATATCAACGTCATCATCAACATCCTCATCATCATCGTCATAATCTTCACCGTGTTCAACAGAGAAAACAGGACATACTAGAAGAGCTTGAACATCATTGCTTCTGTTAACCGGAAGAGGAGCTGTCTCGGATGAAAGTTGTACATCTGCATGCTCTGCTTGTTTCAAGACAGGTATAGTAAGCCGAGGTAAATTACCTTGAGGAATTAGTTCTGAAAAATCTTGCAAATTGTTGGGAGTGGGACCTGCTGCATCGTTGTGGGGGACGATTTCATGGGAGGTGGCGGCTGATGGCTGGGGGATAGCAGCTGTTGTATTATTATTGGGGATGGCAACTGTTCGTGGGAGGAACAACAGTGTGTGCCGCTGCAGAGGGGGCAACTGCAGGTGGGGGAACAACCTGAACGTAACGTAGGGTACCTAAGGAAGAAATGTCGTTCCCAACACGTGTGGGAGCTTTTGCATCACTAACCTGTTTCTTCCCACGGTCGGGGACCTTAGAAGCCTCAGGATTAGTTTGACATAGCAGTGGTGGCAAAACAGAGGACGTCTTTCATATTATTGGTGTCATTGAAATTGATAATCATGGTTAGTTTGGTTTGTTATAATTTGAAAGTAACAAACATTTATATTTTTAACTTAAATCAAAATCAAAATTTCATAAAAAAATCACTGTGAAATGGTGTCTTTTTCGCAGTTTCATATTGTTATTGTCTTTTACTATTTTATAAATCATTTATTTAATTTTAATAAATTTTAATAATTGCTATATTCCTTATAAAAATTGTAAAATGTAATTTTACGCTATTAAACAGGAATAACATTTTATATACATTTTCCCACTTTTTTTTAAAAGGAAATACTATTTTATGTTTATAATATCTACAATATTGACTACTTTGGCTTTTTGAATCTGACCTATTATTAAAGTTTTCATATGATAATAATAGTAAAATCAATATATATATATATATATATATATATATATATATATATATGTGGAATATAAAAATGTTCATATAATATCTACCCTTTTGACTACTGGCTTTTTGAATCTGACCTATTATTAAAGTTTTCATATGATAATAAAAGTAAAATCAATATATATATATATATATATATATATATATATATATATATATAATATTTACAGTCAAATGAGATTTAATTGTAACAAAAAAACAAGTCAAATGAGATTTAATGATATTTAATAAAGTAAAAATTTGTGTAGAAAGAAATATTAAAAATAAGATTATTTTATAATACGTTTTCAATGTCTATATAATAGAAGTGATGTTAGTGTTAGATATTACAGGAAATAAAATACAAGGTGATATCGTACAAAATGGCCTCTTACATCAATCAATCTTATCTATTTGGTATTTTCTGCATTTTTTTTATCATCAGTTCAGGTAATGAAAAACATTAGTTTAAACTTTTGCACTGCATTTTTATATAAAATTTACTTCTCAAATTGAAAATTATTATTGAATGTTATATTGTGTTGTAAATCGGCACGACTCAAACACTCAAATGAAGTTGTACCGTTTATATGAATGTTTTCAAAATTCAATAATAATTCCTTTATGTGAATCATTGTTTTTAAAAAAAAGTTTTTATGTGAATCATCGGAAGTTGTTTAGTCAATGCATGAGCACAAATAATATTGGATAGAACTTATATTTTGAAAAAGGAAGTAACGATGCATATGTATAATATATAATTTTGACTATGAATTTATTTAGGATTGGCTACTAGTGTGATCAACCGAACCTTTTGTACCAATCCTTGCACGAACTTTTGCTATCAAAATTGTGTTTCTAGGGGATTTCCAAATGGTGGACACTGCGTTGGTGGTCAAGCTCCGAAGGGGATTTGTTGTTGCTCTAGCTAATGAGTTCTATTGTATCATGCAACCAAAATAAATAAAAGTTCTCTTGAACTTAGCTTTGGAATTTACAATTTGTAAGAATTTTCTATAAATCTATAAAAACAATGAACATGATTATCAACGAGTGTAATTCAAAATAATATAAAGTTTATATAATTTTCATTCTCTTTTTGAGTGGTAATTGTAAAAATATTTCAATGATTTCGATGTTAAAGTTCAATCATATGTACTACTTAAAACAATTTTTTCCCACTAGAAACCTACCACATTCCAACAAAACTTTTAGATATATTTAGTACTACTGAACAAAATTTTGAGTAATTTAGATTAACTATTTGAATGGACCAATTAGATTACTTGATTGTCTAATTACACTACATCTAAACTATTAAAAAAAACCATTAATAAATAGGATTTTCTAACGAGCAAAACATTCAATGTGTTTCCTCTCAACTTTCAACCACATCAAAGCTTGATAACATGGCACTTCTCTCATTCACCATATTTTTGCTTTCCAAAATATGAAATACACAATGTTATATCATATCAAATTGATTAAAAAAATTATTATAGAATCAAAGAGCAATTTTTGTTTAGAAAGAGAATCAAAGAGCAACGGCATTGATCTAAACTGATTATTTGGCATGTTGTGAATTCTATTCCAATCGTTAAAAAAAAAAAACGAAAATATAACATGATATGAATTATTTTTTGTGCAACGAAAGACAAACATAAAAATATAACTCTAACATATCTAGGAAAAAGCCTATAAATACTAAAAAAAATGAGAAGTAACAGATTATCATATCAAAGATAGTGATGATGAAAAGGCAAAGAATAGTAAAACCAAATCAAGGATAATGAAAACATGGTGAAAAAAGAGTTGTTGTAACGTGGTTGGTAACCTCCTATCTCCTATACATACATTTGAGCATGTTCAAAAGAGTCAATCCACATGCCACTCAGTAATCGAAGCCTCCACAGTAACTTTATATGTTTTTGATGATGTTCTTTAGCTTAGTTTATTTCTTTAACTGTTGCCTTATGATTAGCATGTAAAAGCATCCAACATCTATGTGTCTTGGTCTAAGTTTCACTTGAGTCTTGTGAAAAAGTGTCATTGTTCATCTTTTAGCATAGTGAATCGACTCATCATACATTGAATTGATTCATCTAGGTCTCTGACTACAGCTGAATCGATTCACTTGTACACTGAATCGTTTCATCCTTCATGCATTCTGCAGTTGTCTTTTGTTGTCTGAATCGATTCACTCATTTAGTGTATCGATTCACCAAAGTGTTTTTGTGCGAAATTTCAGTCTTATCACCCCTCACTATATATAGTCTCCTCCTCACAACCCTTAAATCATTGAATCATTTGCAACTATTCTCTCTAGGTCTCAAAAACTCATTGTTCATAAATTCTTCAAGTTTAAACAATTTTTCTTAGAATCACTTTGTACATTGAGTCACATTGATTTGCTAGGGTGATAGTAGGGATTGTAAGTTGGTTCTCCCAAGAAGATTGATTGGGCTTAATCAAGGCTTCAAAGTGAAGTGAATAATCTCATTCCACCTCCAAAGGTCTTGGGGGTCTTTCTAACCATTCTTGAAGTCGAGTACCATTAGCGTTGCTCTCAACATTACTGGTGCTTCTTTTCACAACATTGTTTTTCCCATGTTGCACATTCTTGTGGGTAGACTGAACCCATTTCTGGTTGGGTGCATAAGGAACGGAAGCTTTTCCTTGACCACCTTTGTTGACATAATTAGTGGTTGAAGAGTTATTGATGAAAGGAATATAACTTTGTAAATGAAAACTTAGGTCTATGATCACCATACCATTTCCCCCTTTTCTTTGGTTTTGGGATAGATCTTTCAAGGCCTTTAGTTGCCTCTTTGTCAAATACAGCACTACATCTAGGGCAGAGCATCAACCTGCATCAATTGAAGAAGTCAGTCAATTCTTCTTTAGCTGTACGATAGGATGTCTTTAACTTCTCGTCGAACTGAGGCTCTGGATTAGTCTCTTCGACATGTTCTGCATCTTTAGTGATGTTCACCATTTGACATTCTGCAACATCAGCTTATGTTCCCACTTCTGCTTCGACAGATAGATTTTTAATAGCATCAACAATTGCGTCAACCATATTGCAATCTGAAATGTCAGTGTACATCATACTCGCATCTTTCAAAGGATCAGAGTCTACTTGCATTTGAGGCTTTGGCTTGTTTCTAAATTTCAATATGCCTTCATTGATACCCTTTTGAACCAAATCCTTGAAAAGGGAATATCGTGAGGTGTTATGTCCCAAAAAATTATGGTACTTACGAAAACATTTTTTCTAACGTTGCTCTAGTGATGGGATATTTACATCCTTAGGTGCTACCACTTGAGCATCAGCAACTAAGAGATCATAAATCTTGTCGCATTTGGTTACGTCAAAGGTATATGTTTTGGGAACATATCTTTCATTGCTTGGTTCGACAGGATTATTCCCATCGGAGGGCCTTAACGATTTACATAAATAAGGGGGCTCTGGTCTTAGTTCTTCAATGTCAACCTCCTTTATTTCTACATCGCCAAAAGCTATGTCGAATTCTTGGTTGCTTTCATCTTATCTGATATAAGCAACCTGTTCTCTTTTGTGATATTTCTGAGTTCTGGCTTTCTCAGCCTTTAGTCTTTCGACATGTCGAACTCTATCGGCCAACTGGGCTATATCTCTCAAGTGTTGAGTGTCTAGTTTCTTTCTGATGGAATAATCTAGGCCACCAACAGTCATTTCGACTAACTCATGTTCAGGCACTTGAGTGAAACATCTTGCCTTTAACAATCTAAATCTATTGAGGTAATCATCAATGGATTCAGTGGAATTCCTTTTAACACTCGCCAATTCTTTTAGACTTATCTTAGATTGGCCCATGTAGAATTGTTCATGGAATAACCTTTCTAATTGAGTCCAATCTTGGATCGAATGTGGTGTAAGATTAGTAAACCATGTGAAGGCATTCTTTGTTAGAGAATTTGGAAAATATTTCAATCTCAAATTCTCATCATTTGCCAGATCTCCTACCTCTGTCAAATATCGTGCGATATGTTCGACAGTGGACTCACTGGTATCTCCTGCAAACTTGGTGAACTTAGGAATTTTATAACCCCTATGATGTTCAGATTGCAATACCAATTCCGACAAAGGAGAAACAAATTTTGGCCTATGTAGGCCAATATTTAAACCATTTTGAGCCATTATATTTTCGACCAAATTGACTATATTGTTATGTGCTCCTATGTTTTGTTGTTGGACATTTCTAACAACTTCATCGGCATTATTATTTCTATCCACCAAGATCACCTAAAGTGGACCTTGAATTACTGGTTCGACCGGTTGGGGTTGAGGCACATGTTGTTGCCTCTGAACCATTGGTTCAATCAACCGCAAGGGTTGTTGATTTTGGTTTTGTGTAACCGGTTGGTAAACAGGTTGCGGAGGTGCAAAGAAATCTGTTATCCTCCCCATTTGAGTGGTTAGGGCTTGGTAACTCCGATTTGTGTCCCTTATCAAAGGATTAAACACGGTACCAATTTGTTGTGTTAACAAATTAACCATTTCGTGATTACTCTCATCCATTTGTTGTCTTAACAAATTCATTAAATCTGTTGTCAACGGTGGTAGAGTATTTCAACCAAAAATGTTTGAACTCTTGGGACTATGTATGTTGTGCATTGTGAACGAATTTACTTGCTCTGCAAATGCGGACGCACTATTATGTACATTTTCCATCATTGAAGTTGGCATACCATACGGTTGTTCCCTAGAAAGGTTCTGCATATTTGTATTTCGATCATCAAGCATAGGCCTGACTAAAGGAGAACGTTGAATACTAGTAGTCGAAGGAACACCAGCAGTCAATGGGAGTATAACGGTTCCCATTTCTGGTCGTGTCATTGGAACAGACGTAGAAACGGTTAAGGGAGCGGTTACTCCCATTTTCGTCGAAATTGGCATAGCCATGGTTGCCCCCACAGGAGTCGACACGTATAAATCTCCCAAAGGAGAAGTCGCTTGTAAGGATTGTGCTTGTGAAGATGATTGTGAATAGATGAACTGGCACGAGCCATAAATTTACCACTTCTCAAATGCATACACAAACAACTTGGTGTTTCTAGCAATAAAGTTACCCGGAAATAGTAACGAAATCCTAAAAACGGATCTCTCAAGGAGATGTATTTTAAAAAGTTTTTGAAAAACAATTTTTTATGAAAAAGTTTTTAAAATCAATTGCACAAAACGGGTACCACCGGGCGTGCCAATTTGTTTACCTGTGTTTTCGGCAAACTACGGGCTAGTTCTGATTATTACAAGCGAGACCGAACTAGAGATCTCAGGAGCATGTTGTGCAACGGTTTTGATCGAAAAAAGGTTTGAAAAGGGCCACGAGATGCACTCAGGTTGCTTGGAGAGCATGACGAGTTTAGAAATAAAAGGGCACTGTCTCTCCACAGGTTTGAGATTTGTAGCAAAAACAATATAAAGTTAAAGGAAAAGGTAAAATTTTAAACGCATAAACTTAAAGGAAAGGTAAAATGCATTGCATTAAAAATAAAGGTGGTCTACAAATCAGTTTACATACATTTTGTATAACTTGTTTCCCTAGACGTCGGTAGTTTGAGTGTTGTAGAATTCTATAAATGATTTGCGATCCATTTTCCGGCTTGGAAACACTTATTATACTAAAATAAATATATGGCGAACCACTAATCTCATGATCAGCATTTCTTCCATCGTGGACAACCACTTGCCCCACATTCCCAATAAGGAAACTGTCTTCAAGCTTGAAATTGTGTCTTTCCTGCCTTAATTGCTTTACTTCGACACGATCATGCTTCCAGCCTTGCTCTGTCGAACTTTCTTACTGCACGCGTTAGGCTTGCCATCTTGTCGAAATCCTCAAATATAAATGACAAAGCCTTTGATTCCTGTAAAGTTAAAGGTCCAACAAATGTTGACCATATTAAATGAGTCTGTCACAATTACAGGCTAACACTGGGCTGAAGGTTAATTTTAACAAGAGTATGTTAACTGGCGTTAATGTCTCTGATTCTTGGTTACGGGAAGCGGCTTCAGTTCTGAACTGTCGAACAGGAAGCATACCTTTTGTTTATTTGGGGTTGCCCATTGGTGGGGATGTTAAGAAGCTGAGTTTTTGGAAACTTGTGATTGATCGTATTGTTGCTCGCTTGTCTGCGTGGCATAACAAGTTTTTATCATTTGGTGGTCACGTGGTACTTCTGAAATATGTCTTGTCTTCGCTTTTGATTTACTTTCTTTCCTTCTTTATGGCCCATGCAGGTATAATTTCTTCTATCGAATCCATTTATAAAAAGAAAAAAATTGCGGGGGTGGTGAGGATTTTAGGAAAATTGTTTGGGTAAAATGGGAGACTATTTGTTTACCGAATGAGGAAGGGGGTTAGGGGTGCGGTGGTTAGAAGAATTTAATATTTCACTCTTAGGGAAGTGGTTTTGGAGGATGTTGGTTAAGAAGGACGATGTGTGGTATCGAGTGTTAAAAGCTAGATACGGTGAGGGGGGCGGTTGAAGGAGCGAGGGAGGCATGATTCCTTGTGGTGGAGGACTTTGTGTAAAGTCGGTGGAAGGGTGCGGACGGGAGTGGGGAATTGGTTTGAAGACAAAATTCGCCGGGCAGTCGGTGTTGGTAATAATACTTTCTTCTGGATGGATAATTGGGTTGGCGGAGTCCCTTTACAGACTAAATTTCGTCGACTTTTTGATTTAGCTGTCCATCGAGAGTGTTATGTGGCTAATATGGCGGTATTAGGTTGGGAGTACGAAGGGGGAATGTGGGTGTGGAGGAGAGGTATCTTGTCATGGGAGAAGGAGTGTGTGCGGGAGTGTTCTGCTTTGTTACATAAAGTTATTTTGCAAGAACATGTTAGTGATAGCTGGAGGTGGTTGCTTGAACCTATACAAGGCTATTCAGTGCGTGGAACCTACCATTTTCTAACGGCACCGGATGAAGTCTTGGCTGGTAATGGTGTTCATAGTGTGTGGCATCAACTAGTTCCTTCAAAGATATATGTTTTTGCTTGGCATTTGCTCCGCAATAGAATTCCTACTAAAACTAATATGTTGTGTCGAAGAGTTCTTCACCAAAATGATATTCTGTGTGTGGGCGGCTGTGGCTGTTCTGAAACGGCCGTCCACCAGTTTTTAGATTGTGATATATTTGCCACCACGTGGTATTTTGTGTGGCGGTGGCTCGGTATCGATTTCATCCCTTCAGGTGGGATTGGTGATCGTTTTCATCATTTTTCACAGTTGGCGGGTATGTTGTGTTCTTCTCATTTATTTTTCAGATTAATTTGGCTTGCTTGTATTTGGGCAATATGGAAAGAAATAAATAACCGCATATTCAAAAATGTAGCCTCTGATCCATGTGCTCTGTTGGACAAAGTAAAGCTGAATAAGTTTATGTGGCTAAAAGCTAAGCAGTCACCTTTTAGTTTTAGTTATCACAACTGATGTCGGCACCCGCTTCTCTTTAAGCACACCTTGTGCTTGGAGATTCATTGTTGGTTTAATATTATTTCCCATTTTAACTTGTTCAAAAAAAATGATACACATATTTTTGTTAATGTTTATTTTATTTGTCCATATTATTGATTTTTTTATTTTGGTTACGTCCATATTATTGATTATGACAATGAGGCGTTATCATTATTTTCGGAACCTTACGTCCTCCACAAAAGACTTGCGGACAATATGAAAAATCTTCAACTTTTATCTCGAACTATAAGCTTTCTTGTTTTTTTTTTTAAAAAGCTTATTTTTTGTAAATATTTTTTGACCTTAAATATATGATTCTTTACTAATTTTTAGATACATTATTTTTTATCTTCTAAACATATTTTTTCTGAATATATCAGTAAATATAATATTATGAATAACTTTCATAACTCCATGATTTACGTAATAGGTTCTAGACTTAGGGATTTATTATAAGAAAGTTGTGTTAAGACAAATTCTATTTGAAAATAGTTTTAAAAATCTATCCCCATCAGCAGTTTGGGTTCACGGATTCAAAATATTAAACTTGTTATTCAAATCATAATACATTTGAGTTGTTCTCAAAAGAAACGCAATAGGTTTGAATTGGTATGTTCGGATTGAACCTAAACCTCATGGATTGGATTAAATTGGGTAATTTATGTTGGACAGTATTCATGAGTTGACTCGTAGCCATAGACATTAGATCCCTTAACGAATAAAACTCTTCACCATTTTTTATCCAAATAAGTACAATAATGAAATATTTAGTGGATTCAATTATTCACACTTCAAAACAATAGAAATGAAGAGAGAAAATAGGCTTCAAAAATAGTGTCTTCCACAAATATTCAAATAACCAGTCAAGACCAAAACTATTTCAAAAATTTCATTAGCACTACTTCAAAAATAACATCTAAATATAAAAAATACCTTTGTAAAAAAAAAATACCTAAAAAATATTTTCAATCACCAACTTATGATAACCATCAACGCTATTCTTTATAGACAAGATATATATATTTATAGACATAAATGAAATACATGCAAGACTATTTCTTAAAAACCTTTAAAAAATATGTCTTATTAACATGGCACTTGTGTCTATCTAAGACCTTTCGTACACCATTCATACTCGAGAAATAGAGAAGATCTTAACTTCTAATCGTCAGTCAAAATGTCTCCACCTCAACACCATGTCAATACCCTTCATTTCTTTCGAGAAATTGAGAGGATCCCAACTTCTAATCAATCTGCAGGCAAAATACCTTCATTTCATTTCCTCGAGAAATGGAGAGAATCTCAACTTTTAATCAGCAGTCAAAATGTCTCCGCCTCGCCAATCTCCGAGTATCCGACCCAGACGCTATTCGGGTCTTAACCCGTTCAAACTCGGTAACCCGACAAGGAATAGTGATTCCACCTTGATGACAAAACCCATACTCTTTCTCAGCTTCTTTCAACAACTCCCCAAACAAAGGATGGTTAAAATAAACCACCGGCACCAAAACCCGCCGAAACTCACCGTCTTTTTGCCCAATATACACCGCTAAATGCCCCTTCGGCACCGGAGAACCGCTTTTCTCAACCGGGTCGGATCCCACCGGCAAATAACCAAATTTACCAGACCCTGCTTTTGAACATAGAGACCTTGTTTTTGTAGTTATCTTCCTCCCCCATGATAGAAGCTTCGTCGTCAAATGATTCTTCTCCGGTGAGGCACCGAGACGACGGTATCTCGGTCGGGTCCTGAATCGCCGGAATATCCATTTACTGACCAGAATCACTTTCTTCCCTAGCTTGAATTGCATGGTTTTCTCAATATGAATCAAAATTCAGTTTTTATGAGAAAATTATGAGTTTTGTTAGTGTGTGGTTGAGACTATGAGAAGGCTCATAGATCTGCAGTGAGTAACACAAAGTTTAGAGAATTTTTTGTGATATTTGATTCAATACTAGTTGACCCATCAAGCAAAAATTGAAGCTTTTTTATGGATCTTGAAGTGTGGGTTTTTTTGTGATGATGAAGAAGAAGAAGGGTTATAAGAAAATGAGATTTAATTTATAAAGTTTGGAATTAATGAAAAAAACATTGGAACATGAATGAGACAGAGGAAGGAACATAGAAAGAGGTAGTTGAGCACCTGGTACGGAAATGAAGTGGCATAAGATTTGGTTGTGTTTATATAAAGGTGTAAAATAGAGAGAAGAGGAAATTTATGATGTTGGATTTTCAAAGTGAAGTTGTTGTAACAGTCAAACATCAAATATTTGCAATTCACATCTTCTAAGTAGAAAAAACAAAAATACTTGTAATATAGTAATGCTCATTTATGAATTTAGATAAGAATGAAATAATGTAGGAGTGCCTCATTTCATGCAAATAAAGCATTTCTGTATTTTACCTTGTTTCACTCATGCATTGAATTTTCGACATATGCATTGAATTTTCATGGTCATATAAAGGATAAGCATGAAATAAAGCCTGGTTGACAATACCAATGTCTGAGTTTATGTGGATAAATTATAGGGTTACTTACCCTTAGGGCACTAGTTAAAAAAACTAAAAATTGTAAGTTTGTATTGAATTTAGGAAATTTTTAATTTTTAACTTTTTAAAAGTCAAGTCTATCACTTTTCACCATTTCCAATACAACATTTTTAAATTTATCCTCTTAACCAATGCTCTAAGGGTTATATTTGCACATATCATCTCATCTTTATAAGCTTCTGGATACGATGAACTAAAATAAGGATATTTCCGTTGAAATGAAAATTGTCAAAAATCATGTCGATCAAAATCTTTGAGTTGCTCTCCACTATTAGATGAGAAAAACACTCTCTCCAAGCCATGTCCAATCCTAAATACAACCCCCACATCTCGACGTGTAAGACATCACACGCACCAATCTTCTTAGTGTAGCCTTTAATCCATCTACCGTCTGAATCACGAAAAAAAAACTCACATCCAGCAATCGCTCCTCTATCCTTGCAAGCGCCATCACTTTTCAGCTTGATCCAATCTTCTTGAGGCCTCTTCCATCCAATGTAGATAGTTTCCTTGAACTTAGGACCACTATTAAGAGGTTCTAAGTTACAATCCTCAATATCTTGGACAAAACACTTGATCGTTAAATTTGTGTTGTTTGGCTTCTAAAAATTAGCTTCAAAGATAGTTTTGTTCCTCGACTTCCATAAATTCCAGCAAGTTGTCATGAAGGTGGTCTGCCAGTTGAAGCTACTCGTTCCAACCCCTTTCCTACTAGGGTTATTGAAAATTCAATCCCTGCAATCAAAAGAAAACAAATTAGATCAGAAGGAACAATATGAAGTCATGGTTGCGTGAACGTAGTCACACGAAGCATGTGACGAACAGTTTCATCACCATTCCCACAACACGGGAAAGTAGGAGATATCCTAACACCTTATCTACTCCTTCGAAAGTCAGTAAGGAAACACTCATGCGTAACCAACCAAATCAAAGTTTGAAGGTGATAGGGACTTTCCACTTCCAAATGCTTTTCTAGTCACCCTCCCCAACTGGGAAATTTTGATGCTGCAAGGAGTATACTTTGAATCGTGAAATGGTGGGTGTTGGTTCCTCCCCGTGGCAGGGTCATCACCATCCATTGGAGGTGGAAGCACAATAATCCGACTAACAATATCAGCTGGCAGGTTGTTCGTAAGGAAAACATTGTCCCAATCTCCTAATGAAGTTAGAACATCCCTAATAGAAAGGGTAGTATTCACATAGGTTTGGTTGCTAACATATATAAGAGATCCATTATTATGACACCACTTATCAAGCCAAAAATTAGTGTGACGACCATCGCTAATTTTCCAAACCACATGATGATGAAAATCATCCCAAATACCAGCCAAGGCTTTCCAAAGAGGAGAATCATAAGGTTAAACGCTGATACTAGCAATGAGGTCATTATTACAACCATACTTGCTGCGAAGCACTCTACTCCAAAGGTCATTCAGATTATTAATTAGGTTCTAAATCATATTCATGAGAAAAGCATCGTTCATATTTTGAGCTTGCCGAAGGCCAAGACCCCCTTCAATTTTAGGCAAACAACAAACATCCCAATTAATCAAATGAGTTTTCCTACCTTAGTCTGAATTGCCTCAAATAAAATCACACTGGATTTTATCAATCTCGTCATAAATTATCTTAGGTATCTTAGTATACTGCATATGGTAGTAGAGAATAGTGCTAAGAACATACTTAGAGAGAGTGATCCTACCTGTCAAATTTAAACATTGTTGCTTCCAACCACTCAACTTACTCTGAATTTTGTTAACAACATGATTAAAATGACCTGTGAGGAGCTTCCTCCTGACACAAGGTTAGCCTCCAGATACTTGCTCAAGTTATTGACTTGATTAAAACTTGTATGTTGTAAAATATCTTTGCGTAGTTGATGATCAACGTTCTTAGAAATAAGCTATGTATTTGTAACAATACTGTAATTATATTTGAGAAAAAATTGTTAAGTTCATTTTTAACAATCAACTATATATTTGATTATTTATATTGTGATAACTTGATTTGAGAAAAAAATTGTTAAGTGCATTTTTAGCTATATAATATTTTTGGTTAAATAAATTTTTAGTGCCTAAAATTTATCAAATTTTGTATTTTGTCCTCGTAAGAAAAATGACATATTTATGTTCGTATAAAATGTTCCATTACGCAGTTTTAATCTATGCTAAATTCAAATTTGCTTAATAATTGTTTAAAAATTTTATCATGCAGTTTTAATCTATGTTGATGAACTTTGTATAATATTTTAAAATATGTCTAAAAAAATAATTTAAAATTTAAGGATAATTAAACAAATTTGAATTTCATATGGTCTAAAATCGTATGCCAAATTTTCTTATAGGGATTCAAACATGCCATTTTTTTATGAGGACAAAAAATAAAATTTGACCATTTTTTGAGGACTAAAAACTTATGTAAACCTAATTTGTTAACTATACAATGTTCTGAATATGATACTTTAAATAGATTTTTTTTCTTCTCAATCTTAAGAGTTACATAACATAATTTAACTCAATAAATGATTTTCTATTAGAAAGGATCACATAGATATAAGTTTTGTCAAATAACAATATTTTCAAATAAAGAAAGGGAAAATTGGTATAACTTTTGAAACCGAAGCAGCCATTTTAACACAATAAAACACTTGACTGAAATTTCTTTGTAAGTAGCATCCCTGAAAGTGCATGGTGGAATAGTAACGGTGGGAGCAAGCGACTTGTTCAAGGTTTGAATGTAGTAACATTCAGGAAGTTCATAATGTCTTAATGAACAGTCAATTTTTTAATAGTGAAATTTTGTATTAAGCCCAAAAAGGGTAAATACATGCTATGGTCCTTTAATTTATTTTTGAATTTCAATTTGGTCTCTTAACTTTAAACTGTCTCAATTTGGTCCCTTATGTAGCTCTCCGTTTACCCAATTGGTCCCATCCGTTAGTTTTTTTCTAAAAACGTTAACTTTGGCCAGGTAACCTTTCCACGTGGGCCTATCAGTAAATTACATGGCAATCATTGTCAGCAATATAAAAAGGGAAAGATTGGTGAAAATTAGGGTTTTTTTTTCCTCTTCCACCATTCCTCTTCTTCTCCATCGTGTAAACTTTCTTCTCTTCTTCCACCATTGATTTTCTTCTTCATTCTCCATATATCCACCCAGAATTTCGAACCACACAACAACTTCACTTGAAATGTCGAACCAGGCATCAAAAACTCTATGGGTGCATGAAAATTCGCATGTATCTGGATCTGTTGGGTCAAGTTTGAGAAGAAGGTCAATACCAAATTGTAGGTGTGGAGAAACAGTGGTAATTCGAACTGTAACTGATCCATTGAATCCTAATTATGGGAAGAAATTCTGGGGTTGTAGAAACTATAGGAATTCCAGTGACAAAGAATGCAGTTACTTTAAGTTAGTTGATGAAGATGATGTTATGGACGAAAGGGATTTGAAGATTGAAGCACAGAAATTGAAGATTGAAAAACAGAAGAAAAAGAAAATCAAGTTGAAGAGTGATTTATCAAGAACAAGGAAATGGTTGATAATGTCTTTAATTTTTGGATTTGTATGCTTTGGGATTATGTTGGTCTTAGGAACAGTGTTAGTTTGCAAAACCACAGCCATGATGAGTGGAAATTATTTGAAATAGGGTCACAGAAGTATTTAGGTTTTGTTATGAATAATTGTAATGTTTTGATGAATGAATGTAATGGGTTGTGTTTGATGAATGATTGAATGCAATAGTTTTTATGAATTGTGTTTTATTGATGTTCTATTAAAGTTGACAAGAATTGTATTGGTGTAATAGAAATTGCTATAAAATGCTACAATTATGTTGAATTGAAACTGTAACTTGGAGCTATAACAGAAACTATGGTGTAAAAACAATATCAAATTTCCCCCCTTGCAAAGCTGATATCAGAAACAATATCAGATTTCCCCCCTTGCAAATCAGTGCTTTGAAATAGTGAATTCATGTGTGGAAGCCATGATATTACCAAGTTTGTCTCTAACTCTCCAGCTCTGTATAATGCACTAATGGAGGTAGCCAAACCAAAACCAAGTCCAGCAACACCCCATATATCTTCTTCCATCATTACCAAGTGGAAAGCATAAACTATCCAAAGCATCAGAAGAAGATTTGGTTCTCTGTTGTATCATTGACAGGAACCTTTTAAGATGCTATAATGGTGTAACAGGAATTGCTATAAAATGCTACAATTCTTTTGAATTGAAACTGTAACTTGGAAAAGGGCTATAACAGAAACTATAATATAAGCTGCTATAAGGCATTAAAAAGTGCTTACTAGCACATCATTCCATATATTAATAAGTGAATTACATCAACTAGTATCAATGTTACAGCACTAAGTGCTTAACAGTTAAAAACTGCATAGACATTGCTAACCAAAAATAAAGTCAAATGTGCTTAATATCAGTCAATAACACATATGACATCAATTAGTACTTAACAGGCTAATTAATACCAGTTAACCAAAAGGACATTAAAAAATGCTTAATAGCACAAATTACATTCAAAAAGACATTAATAGTGCTTAATTTCTAAGGCTGAGATGCAGACCCTGTCTTCTTTGACAGCCTCTTTCCTTTCTTTTTTGCTTGTGTTGGTTGAGTTGCAGCAACTTGAATTGGTGGCTGAGATGGTTGTGACTGAGATGTCTGTGCCTGAGATGGTTGTGTCTGTGGCTGAGAAGCTTGTGTATGAGCTGGTTGTGCTTGGTTCACATGCTTTCTCTTCCTAGGTGATCTCAATTACTTCTGAATTCGTGGTTGAGATGATTGTGCATGAGAAGCTTGTGAATGAGAAGCTTCTGCTTGAGAAGCTTGTGGCTGAGAAGCATGTGGCTGAGAAGCTTGTGCTTGAGAAGCTTGTGGCTGAGAAGCTTGTGGTTGTGGATGAGAAGCATGTGCTGCTTGTGCCTGAGAATGAGAAGCATGTGCTGCTTGTGCCAGAGAACTTGATGCTTGTGTCTGAGAACTTGATGCTTGTGCTGCCTGTGCCTGAGAAGATGATGCTTGTGCTGCTTGTGTCTGAGTTGTTGCTTGAGTCTCTGATGCAGGTGCTGGGGGTGGTGGTGGAGGTAGTGGGCATGTTGATTTGTTGTGCCCAGTTTGCTTGCACCTACTACACTTGATTCCATAAGTGGCTCTTTTCATCTGTTTGTTATCTCTCATCAGCTCACTTGCATCCAATCTCCTCTTCTTTTTAGGTCTACCTGGTTGCCTTTTCACAGGTGGTGGTTGAAGATCAGTGCATTATGTGGTCACCCATAGATCTTGGCCATTTACAGGAAAAATGATGTTGGAGTAACATTCTGCATATTTCTCTTTCTTGTACATTGATGGGACATAGTCAGCTATCTTGTAGTTTTTGTGTTTCATGCAAGCAATGGCATGACAACATTGCAGTCCTGTCAACAACCATTTCCTGCAATCACACACTTTGTTCAACAAGTTTACAGCAAACTTGTCTCCAGTGTTTGACATATGTGTAACTTGGAAATCATGATCTCCACCTTGCCTACATTAATGTTAACATCATATTAATAACAACTAAGTTTCACCAGATGAATATAAATAAAAGAAGTGAGTAAAATTAAGTAACTCATACCTTACTACCCAATTATTAATATAAGACGATTCTTTTTCAAGTTTTTTCTTGATATTTGGCAACACTTCACCATCAGCATACTTAGCAATTTTCTCCCTATTGAGCTGCCACCTTTCCATCACATACACTCTGATATTCTCCAACATAGAGACCACAGGCTTGGACCTTGGAACAACAATAACAGAATTGAATGCTTCTGATATGTTATTCACTAGTGTGTCACACTTTGAATCACCTTTAAACATTGCCCTAGTCCAATGTCTTGGTTCAATCTCACACAGGTAGTTAAAGGCTTCCTCACTGATATCTTTAATTGCCTTCATCTCCCTCTCAAATGCATTTCTGTATGTTGCCTTTGCTGCCCTCCACATCAATTCCTTCAACTTTTTCCTAGGGAATCTCTTCCTAAAATTGTTGTAGAGGTGTCTGACACAAAACCTCTGCTCAACTCCAGGAAGCAAAGTATCAATTGCTAGCAAAAGTCCCTGTTTAACAAAACACAACAATTATAATTAACATATGCAATTAATAACTAGGTATTTGAACATATTCAAAAAAAGTAATTAATTAACTTCACCTTTTGCTGATCACTTATTATAGTGTAAGTCTTGCATAGTCTGGTGCCACCAAGATCAGCTATGAGAAGCTCCAAAAACCATGTCCATGATTCTTTATTCTCTTCTTCCACAACAGCATAAGCAATTGGAAGTATTTGGTCATTGGGATCCATTCCAATTGCAGCCAATAACATTCCACCATAAGGGGTCTTCAGGAAACACCCATCAAGACCAATTATAGGTCTGCATTTGAAGAAACTTTCCCTACACCCCTTAAAACACACATACATCCTCTGAAAGTGAGGACAGACTATGACATCAGGATTTTCTAGGTCAGCTTCAGAACCTACATAAGGGGTACTAGTATTGGATATAGATGATTGTGGATTGGATCTAATTAATTCTTTACCATAGTCATGTAACCTTCTATATTGATCTCTAAAGCTACCTTCAACAAATTCAACTGCATAGTTTTTTGCCCTATAAGCCTTGCTTCTGTTGACACATATTCCCCACTTATGTTGAGCCCTCTGCATAATTGTAGTTACACTTAAATCCCTATTCTCTCTAACCCTTGTGTGTAGTTTAGATCCTAACCTTTTAGAGTTCATCATCTTTACTTTCCACCCTGGTGCACATGTATGCTCCCCTACAATTTTCCTCAATTGCCACGTTTCCTCGCCTTCTATCTTACCACAGTATATCTCCCATTCACAACCTTCACTTTTTCATTTTACCCTCATTCTCTTCAAGTCATTTTTTTTAAACTTCAAATCCCTAGCATTCTCAACAGCAAAAGTTCTAACAGCAAGCTGAAAATCAAGCTTTGTCATAAATAAAGTTCCCACCTCCCATTTATACTCTTTCATACTATGTGGCATCTTAAAAACTAGAAATTTTGGGTTTCCTGCACCATCTTCATCACTGTCAGACCCACTCACAAGCTCATCAGAGTTGTATTCTTCCACATCACTTAATCCCTTGTCCCCCACAACACTTGACTGGCCTACTTCTCCTTCATTGTCAACAGATCTCCTAAGATGGTCAATTATGTCATCTTCAAAGACAGACTCTTCAGTTGTTTTCTTCTTCTTAGGCCTTCCTCTTCCTCTCCTCTTACCAGAGCCTCCCTTCTTCCTTTTCCCCTTATTAGCAGTACCAGATCCCTCACACCTTAATGTTTCAGCTTCCACAGATTCACCTTGCACATTTGCATCATTCACAGTTGCTTCATTCTCAGTTCCAGCACTCACACTTCTAGCATTCACAGTTTCAGCATTCACACAGTCAGCATTCACAATTGGTTCATTAAATAAAGACTCCTCATTTAATGAAGCAGTTGCTCCATTAACTTCATTCCCACCTACCTCACTGTCTAAATTTCCACCTATACTCACCTCATCTTCTGAGTCATCAAAATGTATCCCCAATGCACTATCTTCACTTTCACCTTCCAGATTTTCATTACCTTCTTCATTACCTAGCCCAGCCTCATTCACACTTTCATTCACCTCAGCTTCATTATCATCTACATTCAATTCAGGCCCATTCTCACCCTCATTCAATCCAGCCCCACTCTCATGCTCACCAAACAAATCAGTCTCATCCATCATTGGGCCTAACTTCTCAGAAATGTAACGTTTTGATTACGTGGCAAGCTTACCTGGTCAAAGTTAACGTTTTTTGAAAAAAACTAACGGATGGGACCGATTGGGTGAACAGAAAGGTAATTAAGGGACCAAATTGAGACAGTTTAAAGTTAAGGGACCAAAATGAAATTCAAAAATAAGTTAAGGGACCAAAGTATGTATTAAGCCAAACAAAAATGAAACACCGTCTTAAAATGTGAATTGTCTGATTAAGAAATGATGGTTCTGATCCACCGAATGCATGCAACAATGACATCATCTAATCCAATTCTGAATTTGTATATGCAGGTGTATTTGTACTAGTTAGGTAGGAAGTCTGAGAGGACTTGAATTTTCAAAAGAAATTTTTTCCCTAGAGTTTTAGGACAAAAAATTGAGATCAATTCCAAGGTTGGAAGTCTCAAAGGATTAGAACTTTCAAAAGAATTTTTTTCCAGAGTTTAGGAAAAACTGAGATCAATTCCAATGTAGAAATGATATAGCATAAAACACATTTTTGCGTATCCATCTAATTAAATCCCTAAAATATCATTTATTTATTTTGAGAGGAATAAAATATCATTATGTTATGTTAATTCTAAAACATCTTGATAAATAGTTACATGATGATATGTAGTTGGATATAAATATAAATAAATGTAGAAATATTTTACGTTATTTGTGGATACAAATTAAGTAACTTGTTTTTGTTTTGTTAACATTAATTTGTCACAAAAAACAAATTAAGTAACTTGTTTTGTTTTGTTAACATTAATTTTGTAAAAAAGAAAGTCATATTAATAAACACATATTTTTATTTTAAAAGTAAAGAATGTGACCCATTTACATCATGCGGTCTTTTATCAACCCATGTGGCCGACATATACCATCAGGCCTTATCTGGGGTATTAATAATTTAATAGGCTAAAATTTTGGATTTGTCTATACTAATAAGCTCAAATCAAAATATAATAGAGTTTAAATACGAGAACAAATCAAATTTGTGTAAGGTATATAAGAAAATCTCCCACCCTAATCTAATATCTTTTTTTTCTCGACATTGCCTTAATCTAATATCCTTGATGTACGTTAGACCAATAACAAATCAACACACTATTGTTGCAAACATCAAAGTTCAATAATAGATTGGCTTCTTTTGTTTTGGTTTACGCGTAAGGCGCTCATTTTTGCAGCTAGTTTGGCTTCTTTGTGCTTGGACTATTTGAAATGATCGCAATAATAGATTGTTTAATAATGTAGAAAATTACATAGTTCAATTGTTAGATAAAGTAAAGCATGTCTCGCTTTGATGGCTAAAAGCTAGTAATGTTAACTTTGTTTACGATTTTAGTTCATGGTGCTTGAGCCCCTTGCTTTATTTGGGCATTGGCTAAGTACTTCTATAATTGTCACAAGTTGTAATTATTAGGAGTCACCTGGGTACACCTTTTCTTGGGAGATTTCCTAAATTTGTTAATATATACCATTTTTTATCGTTAAAAAAATTAATATTTTAAATTTATTCATTAATTTTTTTAAGAAGTTAAAATGAAATATATTAACCAGAAACATGGTCTCTCAAACACAATAGGGGCCAAAGAAGAGTTAAGAAGAATGTCTGATACATTAGGTTACCAAAAAGAAACTATATGTTACATCCACAAAGAGGCACGCTAAATGCACAAAAGAGACTGAAAATTAAAAATGAATTCCCATACATAAAAAGGGGATTAAGCCACCACATGTTGTAATTAAAAGTAAAATTAAAGTGATTTGCCTTCAACCACCAGAAGGATTAAAACTTAATTTCTTCTATAAGCTGATTAATAGATTCTCCCTTTTGTGTAAAGACCCTAGCATTCCTGTCACGCCAAATAATTCAAGCACAAGAAAGCTATATCAAATAAAAAGCATAACAAATGTTCTTAGATAAACCACCTAACGATCATAATTAAATAATATGATCCTTGACATGAGATGGCTTAACTGAAACCATTTTGAGCCAATTGTATATTTCATACTAAATTTGACCAAAAAAGTCACAAGTCAAAAACAGATGATCAATATCTTCTTGAGAGTCGCATCCACCTGAACAAAAAGACGTATTCGACTGAAGTATATGTCTTCTTATTAAGTTGTTGATTGTTGGAAGACGATTTTGAATTAAACGCCAAGCAACGATGTTGAGTTTTAAAGGAACCTCCTTATGCCAAATGATAGTTTGGTCATTGTTTAAAGGTTGATCCATTGATGTCAAAAAGTTGTAAGCACTAGTAACATTGTATTTTGAAGAGGCATGAAATTTTCAAATCCACCTGTCATTCAAATCATCATGCAAAACAATAGGTAATAAAAGCGCACACCAGTCACTCTCCAATTCTTCCACCCAGGCTAATAACCGCCTTCACCATTTCAAAGCCTCGTCTCCCTCCCCCCATCCTAACAAAGATATATGTACCACAATTGCCAATTTGTTATCAGAAAGATCATAAAGGCGGTTGGATCTATCCATAAGAATACCTCCCTCCAACCAAGGATCCTACCAAAATAAAGTGCATACTCTATTTCCCACCTTTCTTTGTAAGTGATTGGTAAACCAACTACCAACCCTGTTTCCTGCACCACCCTTAATGCTAAACATATTTTTCCACCTCACCAAAGCTAATCTCCCCCATCACCTATAGACCAACCTTCGTCGACATACCATGCATCTAAGATTCTATACCATTTACACCCTTCATTCATTAAATGATGTATGTGATCTATAATTAAGACTACGTACATCAGTAATTGAATAAATGTAAAATGCAGATCTTTGCTTATAATAATCAACCGAAGACGGTAGTCTCCTAATCGGTTTCGAGAAGTTGTATTTTGGTATTATTCAAGCTTTTGATATTTTTCGTAGTTTTTTTTCTCTTCTCCCTCTTCTTGTTAGAGACGGATATAGAAATGTATTAGTAGGTAAGATCATGTTTTGTAAGTGTTGATGAAAAATATATTTCAACTTAATTAATGAAAAATGACATCATCATTATTAAGGTTCTCATGCAGACAACTTAGTTGATAAGATCAACTAGGAGATTCATGGGCTCAAATTTTAGATGCTAGCCTAAACAACTCCTCTATCAGTTTCAAAATAAGAGTTGTTTCATGTTATTTCACATATATTATGTAAAATAAATTAGGTACCAAGTGTCAAAATTTTATAAAATTATTTCCATTAACTATTAGATTAACTATCGTGTATAAAAAAAATTATAAATGCATAGTAAAATACAGTGAATTGAAAGTGGTGTGGACAATATTAATTATGGTTAAAGCTGGAATACATTTTCTAATTTTAAATTTGTTGAAACAAAATGTGTTTAACATTACCATCTTTGAGTTTTGATGATAACAAGGTATTAAAAATGTTAATTAAATATGATAATATTTGTTCAAGTGTGCAGGATCATAAACAAAAAGTTATAAGTCTTTATTTGAAGTAAAGACAAAAGGGTTGAGAAATTAGAAACAAGATTTATTTGAGCAGAAGATACTATCTAAGAACTTGAAGAGACAGGTGGCAACAATGAAAGAAGAGCACAGAGCTAGAGAAGAAGTTCAAGCTAGAAGATCAGATGCTTTAGAGGAATCTTTGAAGAAACAATCAGAAGAGATGAAAGCTATGATGAAGGAAATGATGAAGAAACAACCTCAACCTTAGATTACACTCATTATTACTTGTGTTTCTGTCATTTTTTTTGTTGTTTCTTATGTTTCAACTTCTATTATCAATTTCTCAAACTATTTGCTCTGATGCTTTAATTAACCTGGTCTGATGTTTTAATATTGTGGTTATTATTCATTAATATATATATTAATCATACTCTGAATTTTTCTTAGAATTTCTCATGTTATTCTTACTTCTCTTTTTGGTTTTTATTTTACTTTTTGTTGATGACAAAAGGGGAAATAGATATAGTATACATTTAGGCTCTGTGCCCCACTAATTTAACGTAAAATTAAATTAGGAGAACCTGTTTATCGTCTCTTAGTCTTTAATTTCTTGTGAAAATTATTCTGAGTGAGGTTTTTAACTTTAAAATGAATTAATTAACTTGAATAGAACTTAGGGGGAGCTTACAAACCTCACCTTAAGAGCTATTGGACTTAGGGGGAGCTTACGAACCTCAGACCCTAAAGTCAACTTGTTAATTAGATTAACAACAATTGACCTTTAATACTGGTGTTTGTCATCATCAAAAAAGGAGAGATTGTTGGAACAAAATGTGTTTAACATTACCACCTTTGAGTTTGATGATAACAAGGTATTAAAAATATCAATTGGATATGCTAATATTTATTCAAGTGTGCAGGACCATAGACAAAAAGTTATAAGTCTTTACTTAATGTATTGGTTATGGAAGAACAAATGAGAGCAATGAAATTTACATAAAGGAAGCTTGTGTTGCAAGATTCAAGACAGAGTCTGAAGACAAAGTGCGTCTGAAGACTATCAGAAGTTGACGTCATCAGAGAGTCTGAAGAACATCAGAAGTTGGAGTTTATCAGAGTCTGAAGACTAGAAGTTGAAGTTTATTAAAAGTTGTTATTCTGAATGGATATGATTGCAAAAGGAGTGGAAGCCTGGAACAACAGCTATTTCAGAGGAATTACAAGGCATTGGATTCTTATCCACAGAAGAGCGTAGGAAAAGGACATAGTACAATTGTACAACCACTACCTCAACTCCACATGTCTGCAGCAGTACAAGACAACAGCTATGACTACGCTGGTTATTCTCTACTCAATGAATGAATTTGAAATTGTTCCCTCTGAGGACAATGACCAAATCAAGTACAGATCATTGGTGATTATCAAGCTTCAACAACGACTCTTTTTGGTGTGCTGGCAATCTGCAACGTCTCTTTCACACCTCTATATAAAGTAGTGAAGACTTGAAAATTGTAAGAGACTTACAACAGTTTTACTAGTGCCAAAACTCTACTAAAATTGTTTACACATCAAAGTTCACTTAGAATTTCTTAACAACTTTAATTTCTTAGAAATTCTAGAGTCTTAAGAATCTGTATCTGATTTGTATTGTGAACATCACTGATTGTATATCAAGTGTTCAAACCTCAAACATTTTCTATGTAATTCTGTTTGATTAGAAGTCTCTTACTTTTGTATTTGAGCATAGAAAGTCTCTTGCGTTTGTGCTTGAGCATAGGAAATCTCTTGATTTTGTGCTCGAGTAGTTTGAAGTCTCTTGCTTTTGTGCTTGAGCAATTGAAATCAGATATTGATTTTAGTGAACTCTCCTTGGAAATGCAAGGGGGACAGGACTACTTCCGGTTTGTGGAAGGAACATGTATAATTGCTTTGTGTCTTTCTCTTTTCTCCCACTCTTTACTTCTTCTCTCTCACTCTTTACTTTATCAGCTGCATAAGACTCTGAACTCTATCAGAATTTGAACACAGGACTTAGTTTTAAAAAGAAGAAAAAGATAACACAATTCATCCCCCTTTCTTGTGTTTTTCTCACCTTCAGTTGGTATCGGAGCCTGATTCTGTTATCTAAGCACTTAACAGTGTAACAGAAAAAGTTCTGAGAAAAACATGACATCTGTTGAAGGTTCCAGTTGTGATGGTGCTTCCATACATTATGATTATGGTACTTCCGATGATAAGACACCTAACTCCAACAACAAAGCTCCAAGGTTTAATGGAGATCTTGAGACTTTCTCTTGGTGGAAAACCAAAATGTATAGTTACATCATGTGTTTAGATGATGAACTATGGGATGTGCTTGAAGATGGAGTCAGTGACTTGGCCTTAGATGAAGAAGGAGCTGATATTGATAGAAAGAAACACACTGCTGCTCAGAAAAAGTTGTGCAAGAAACATCACAAGATCAGAGGCATTCTTGTTGCTGCTTTGCCTCACAAGAAGTATTTGTAGATGAGTGGTAAATCTACTGCTAAAGAAATGTTTGCTTCCTTGTGTGCAAACTATGAAGGTAATAAGAAAGTTATAGAAGCTAAAGCTACTATGCTTGTTCATCAGTATGCGTTGTTCAAGATGAAAGAAGATGAAAGCATTGAGGCTATGTACTCAAGGTTTCAGACTCTAGTCACTGGACTTCAGATTCTGAAGAAAAGTTATGTAGCTTCTGATTATGTGAACAAGATTATGAGAAGCTAACCTGCTAGATGGAGACCTAAAGTTACTGCTATTAAGGAAGATAAGGATTTAAACACTCTAAGTGTTGAAGATCTTATAAGCTCTCAAGGTTCATGAGATTGGTCTTAATGAACATGAATATGTCAATAAGCCAAAGTCTATTGCATTAAAGTCTAAAAGAAAGTCTTCACAAGCGTACAAAGCAGAAGAGTCTGAAGATGAGTCCTCTGATGGAGGTTCTGAAGAAGATCCTGCTGTTGTTGAAAAATGGCTATGCTTTTCAACAAACTGCAGTACTTGGCCAAGAAGAACAAGAATTTTCTAAGCAGAAGCAGTGGTTACAGAGGCTCAAGGAAAAAAGATCAAAAAGAGAAATCAGGAAGAGAAATCAAAGGAGAATCCTAAGAAACCAACTTTCAAATCCAACAAGTTCATAAAACAGATCAAGCAGAGTCTTATGGCCACCTGGGAAGATTTGGATAGTGAATCAGGGTCTGATAAGGAAGGTGTTGAAGTTGAAGCAAATGTGGCTATGGGGTTAGTGGCTACAAAAGCTTCAGAAGCTGAATCTGATACAGACTCTGAAGATGAAAACGAGGTATATTCTAAAATTTTCAGAGAAGAACTTATTGAGTTTCTTAAAGAACTCCTTACACACTTTGAACACGGAACCAATGAGTTGAAATATTTAAAAAGAAGAAAAAGAAAACACAATTCAACCCTCCTTCTTGCGTTTTTCTCACCTTCAGAATTGAGAAAGTAAAAAGACACTAATTTTGGAGCAAATTTATTTTATAAAAGCTACACTTATTTTGGAACAGAGGGAGAGACATGCTAAAATTTATCTATAACGTGGAGATATGCCTTGAAATTTCATATGGAAGTTGGGAATTCTCGTGTTGGCCACTGTCTCATGCATTAGGCACATATGTTTAGGAATTTATGAGAAATTTGTTGTTTTCTATTATGTGAGGCACATTGTGTAGATGCAGGAGGCGCAAAAAGCTACGCAAGATGCATACAGTAGGCGATCTCTATATAAAGGCAGTGCAATTTTTAGTTTGAGAAGGCCAGAAAAATGTAAATCTTAAGGAACCGAAAAAGTTGACTCTTGGGAAAGGGTTGACACAATTTGGGAAGAGATTCATGAGGTGTGAAACACACTAAAGGGTAAGAGATTTGTGTGCAACTTAGGCGAATCTTGAGATACCAAAAGAGAAGATCCTTGAGAAATGAAAGGCTAAGGGATGATTATTTTTGGGATAGATTTTAGGGTTCAGAAACATTAGGGAAACACCTTGGATAGTCAAATCACAGAGCCTCTTGGCCAGGAGAAAAGATTTGATAAAATGGTAGAAATTAGGGTTGCCTTTTTTAAGACTTCTTTCTTGTAACCCTTGTATCTCTTTGTAAAGAACTTATTGCTAGTGGATTGAAGAGCTATATCTTGCCTGGATACAGGTCATTTTTTGGCCTAAATGGGTATCCAAATTTTTGGTGTGTTGTTCTACTACTCTTTATTCTTTTATGTTATTGTTTTTTTGGTTCATTGTGATTTTGATTTACACTTTATTAATAGATTAAATATAGATCTGTTGTTGTTGCTGCTTGAAACTCTTTAGTTAATGGCCGACATTGATTATTGCTCTAAGAGAACAAGATGGGAACAAGATGGGAATCAAAGCTGAAATGATGGAGATGGAAGCAAAGCAAGCTTGATTCAACAAAAGTGTATGGAAGCATTAAAGAGTGGGGTTGTTATGCCAGTTAACCTATCACAATTAAAGAAGACCGAGATATTGGACAAGACAACGAATGTCTTTATCTGGTGCCTCGTGGATAAAGAGTTTAGCAAAGTCGCGAAGGAGGAAATGACAGAGGTGGTATTTTCCTCCAAAGGCCAATGTCACTATGAGAGGAGGATGCAACAATAATCAAGATCGATCAAGAAATAAGGAGGCAAGAATACTCAAAGTTGATTTGGAGAGGCAAATGCAATAATACTCAAGATCAGTCTAAAGAGGCAGATGTTTAAGATGAAAGGCATAATGGATGTATGCATTTAAGATGAAAGGCATAATGGATGTATGCATTTGAAAGTAGATTTGGAGAAAACTCTGCTTGGGATGGAATCTTCCACTAGTCGGACTAGGAAGAGACAAATGGTAGCACTAGATGGTACAATTATGAAGTCCTTGTATGTTATGTTCTAGTTAAGGAGATCTTCAAGAAATTTTGTCGGTTAAAGAAGGTATGGAACTACCAACGAACAATACCATATACATGTCCACACACATTCCTATTGTTGGCCAAGAAAACATCTCCCGGTATCTCACATACCTTGAAACCTTTCCTTTAAAGAAAATAAGGAATTTGTTCCAACGCATTTGTAAAATAAAAAAGATGTCTACCTCAGATCATCAGTACCTTCAACCTGAGTTCTACCCTAATTGTCCTTTTCAGCACCTATCACAACTCAATGCTCCCTCCGCAATGTTGTTGCCTCTTGCGTCGTAGAAACACACCTCACCCTCCCAGATGTGCCGTCGTATGGACCAAGGGTTGTGCATCACGATTGCGATCAAAAGCATATTACAGCCTACCAAACCTGATCGATCCCTTCCCTTACCATACAAACCCTTGTTGTTTAACTGTTGTCCCCTGACGAACCTTAACCTCCCATGCTGCAAGAAACCCCTAAACCCGTCCTTTCCTCGATCACAAGTCCAAACAATTTCCGACACCGCGATTCCACCGCAGACCAATCATCCTCATCCCTTTCCCACCCGTTGTATACCTCACCGCCGACAACAAGAAGTTCTAGCGCGGTTGCCCTAGAGTGACCACCTCTCTCAACCTCTCGTCATTTTCTCTCGTTTACCGAATTTTCCATCTATTAACTTTTATATGGATAGTGGAAATTAGATACTTTAAACTTTAAAGAAAATTACACACAAATCACAAGAGTAAAATTCCTTTAACCATCGTATTCTCAAATAAATAGTACTAGTCCTATGTGTAAGATCCTCTTTAAAAATTTATCATCCATTTTTATAAGATCCGCTTCAAAATTCAAGATATTTTGGTAAAATTATTATTACACAAAATATTTTTTATTAAATCAACAACAACAATCAAGCATTATCCCACTAAGTAGGATAAATATACATGGATCAAATTACACTATAATGTTCCATGATAAAACATATTAAGATCCAACTCATTGACATCTAAATCTTTCTTAATAGTTTTTTTTTTTATAGTTTTTCCAAGTCTTCCTCTACCTCTGTTGATATAACTTTTTTTCATCTGATGTACTCTTCGTACTACAATATCTAATGTCTTTTCTCTATATGTAGAAACCACCTAAATCTATTTTCTACCATCTTTTTCTATTATAAGGGCTACCCCAACTCTCATTTAAAAGAGAATTATAAATAAATAAATAATTTCTCGTGAAAAATAATTTTGGAGAAAAGAATATATTGCTTGACAAACTCAACGTAAAAACTATTATTTTACTTCCTTCAAAAAACTATTATTTTACTTCTTATGTTTTCATCAATGAGATCTTACATATATGACAAAAGTAGTAACTATTATTATTTTATGAAATATCATAATCAAAGTTTGAAATATTTGATATATATATCTTCAACCTTTGAATACAAACCTTCATATAGCAACCAGTAAAGAAGATTCCAATTCAGTGACGACATCTTCCTAGTGGTGGTAGTTGTACGGCTCCGTACTCCAGGCGTGTGTGTACCAAAGCTACTTGGAAATTTAAAACAAGAGCCGTTATATATACGAAGTTCTGATGTGCAAGTTTCATTTCTTGAGGAAAAAAAAGTAGCAACTTGTTAATTTATTTTCATTATGTTAGTTGAAAACAAGATAGATATGCACACAAAAGAAGAGTACAAGGTTGATAATCATATCATTTGATTACTATAAACGAAATATAATCATATTATATGATGGATTCATTTGTACATAAGTACCAACCATGGTTGAAAATCGGGGTTTGTATTCGGCCACATAAAGAGGAGAATACAAGTTCAAACTTTATTAAAAAGTATTTACTTGAGAGGTTGTAATAATATATAATTAAGGGATTTGTCAATATATATATATATATATATATATAAGAGACTAAACCTCCTACTTCAAACTGATGATAATACTTCGTTATTTTATTTTTGCTGTTTTTTTAAGTTTCATTGATGGCTTAGTATTATGGATATTTTGAATACTATAGCGAGAAACTAGTTTCATTGTTGGATAGAACAAGTCTTACCTAGGCATAAGTTTAAATCAAATTTATTTGGATACAATGACATGAATCTTATATTTAAAAGAGAAATGTTATGAAGTATTGTGATTAAATAATTTATCTTTTAAATTTTATCATTTATGTGTCAGCACTCAAATCTTTTTGATTTAGAGTTGTGTTCAACTAAGCATTTCTCGATTGGATAATGTGTTATTGAGTTTTATATGTCATTGAGATTTTTATTATAGATATGTTGAGGGTTTGTGGTATAGTCATTTTATTTTATATTTATTACATTTTTTTAAGAAGGAAAAATGAATTATAAGAACAAAATTAAAAGTGGTCTTCCTCGCACAAAGCGCGATAAAGTAAGAGACGCAAAGTTAATTACAAGAGAACAATCGGAAACAATGGCATCCGATTAACGGGTTACCAAAAGTACAAAATTACATAACCAAACCCGTACAATGGAGAGGGTGGCGTCACCAGTCATAATAGCCAAAGCAAAAGTAAACAAGTTTGCATTTAACCACATGATAGACAACAACTTGACTTTGTCTAAAATAACGTGTAAATTCGATGCCAAGTTTTTGAAAATCATGTTATTTCTTTTTGTTACTTTTTTGTTATCATTGGAACCAAAACATGGTTCATTAAGTGCCAATTGATCCCACAAGCAATATATGACAGACTAAAATTCCTTAATTGTCATGTTATTAAAAAATATGGGAAATATAAGAAGGATTTAGAAACATGGTATCAAGGTTAATTCTGTCAGCATCTTGTGGTTCACTTGTACCATTTTTCTTCTCTCGCGTGCTATAGTTTTTTTTCTTTTTCTTTCCTTCTTGGTGTGATTGAAGCATCTCTCTTGGTGGCCAAGAGTCAATTTTAAAACAGTAAAGAAACATGCCATAAATAATTGATTTAACATGCTTAACCCTATCCATCTCTCTTGGTTTTAATTTATCTACAATGGCTTGAAGATGAATAATATACGTGGCTTACCATTTAAAGATACAAAAACCCTAGATAGTTGAAAGGATATGAGGCTAAAGTGAACCCCATAATGTTAATGACGGAATTCAATCTAGTTGGATAAATTGAGGCTTCTACAAAAAAATTGACACTTTGTTTGTCTTATTTGACCAAAGTTAGCTCAATATTTTTCGAACAACTCATGTATGGACTAACATTTCTTTGAGTGGCTTTGCAAAATATCATCAAATCATCATATGAACATTTTTTTATTCATTTACCCTCTTCCATCATTTCAATAGTTATGAATGATTATTATTATTATTTTCATGATGTAGTCCTTTTGAAAATCACTCTTTTAAGACAGGGAAAAATAAATCACATCTAACCATTTTTGTTTCAAATAGTGTAATTATAAAGAAATTTACAATCTACTTCCACCACCGTCCCTATATGTAACCCCCATTTACTTTTTTCACATTTCTTAAGAAAAGTTATCAGTGTATTAATGTGTCTGTTTTGTGTGTTAATATTACCAAATTGTCCTTTGTTTGTATGTATATTAAATTTGACTTTTCAAATTTCAAGACAAGTTAGTAGTATTAATTAAGGGTATGTTTAGGAAAAAAGTAATAAATGATTCTAGTAATTTGAAAAGGAGTTTACAAATAGGGACAAAAATAAAATCAAATGGGTGCTTAGATATAGAGACGGAGGGAGTAAGTGAGAAGAAGCAGCACACTGCGGGTGCATACATTTTAAAACTCAAATATCCTTGCAACCTTTTAACATCTGAGATGCACTTGTGATATCATTCATACTCAAGCATTTCTAAAAGAATTATTTTTGTGGTACAATTTCTAAAGTTATTATGTACTCCCTCCGTCCCAAATTATAAGCAAAAAATATTAAAAAAAATCACACTTATTAAGAAAACTAAAACATAAGAATTTGGAGTATAGTTTTTTGTGTTTTCTTTGGAAAAAGTTTCATAGAAAGATGTAAAAACAATTTTCATTGGCTATTGGTTATGGAAAAAATGAAAGAGAGAGAAAATTGAATGTAATTTTCATTTAATTTTATGAGAATAAACAAAAAAAATCTTGGAAAAGAGATTTTTTTAAAAAACAAGATTAAATAGGATAAAAGTTTGTCTTTTTTGCTTATATTTTGGGACAAAGAAAATTAGTTTTTTTGCTTATATTATAAGACGGAGGGAGTATATACTTTTCCTCTACTTTGTTTGTGGACTTTTCGGGAGATCGCTTTGGATTGTCTAATTATCGTTTTTGCTAGATTTGTCTTTCTTGCTTTGTTTTTCTTTATGTTTTCTTTTCTCGAAGGGTTTTGGTTTCCCCGGTCATGTATATATAGTTTACCCTTTTTAATGAGAAATGCTAATGGTTATCCTAAGGACATTATTCAAGAGCTTTATATAGTATTAAACTTTATGGAAATTTGTGTATTTTGTATAGAAAGTTGAAGTATTAGACTTTTTAAATGAATAATTTCTTAATTATGAATTTTTAAAAAGTGCATTTAGGGAAGTTATTAACAATACTTTTTTAATAATATATATTGAGTAAATGATAAAGGTTGAGTTCTCAATTAGATGTCAACTAGGTTGGGATGTTTTCGACTCTCTTCGATACATTCTTTATATTTTGGTTTATCGAAAAAAATTATTCATATAATTTTTATTTATAAATATTTATTGATATTAGTTATTTTGTTGTCGTTATCAAAAGTGCTGGAAAACTTTGATCAACCGTACTTATGTATTAATATATTTTTACAGGTACTTATTTTCAATCACACGTATGATTGCTTACCTGCATATTATAATACCTTGCCATCTCGGATTCCAATAGCAACCTACCACCATTACCTTACCATATGTTTGGCTCTATCTATATGCATACACTGTTAATTTCTTCTACCTTTCGACGTTGCGAAAAGTCGTATAATATAAAATTTGGATGGATATTAACTTTTAAGTTTAAAAAGTATCTTTAAGTAAATCAAGAGAATTAGAAAAACAAATCATTTCTCTTAAAAGATAATTTTGGAGAAAATAATATATTAGACAAATTCAATGTAAATTAAAACTACTCCCTTTTTTTACTTCTTATGTTCTTATCAATGAGATATATATTTATTTTTGACATGATTATCAATGAGATCTTACATATATGACAAAGGTAGTAACTCTTTTATTATTTTATGAAATATCATAATCAAAGTTCTTAAAAATTGGTATTCAACCTTTGAATATGAAACCTTTGAATATATAAAAGAACCTTCCCAAAGCAACCAGTAACGAAGAGTCCAATTCAGTGACGACATCTTCCTAGTGATGGTTTGTTGTACTACTCCGTACTCCAGATGTGTGTGTACAAAAAAGCTTGGAAATTTAAAACAATGGTAGTTATGTATAGGAAATTCTGACGTGCAAGTTTCATTTTCTTGAGAAAAAAAAGTAGCAACTTGTTAGTAATTTCGTTATGTTAGTTCAAAACAAGATAGATATGCACACAAAAGAAGAATACAAGGTTGATAATCATATCATTTGATTAATATATACACAAGATTAATCATATTATATGATTGATTCATTTGTACATATATACCAACCAATGTTGATAATCGTGATTGGTATCTATCGGCCAAATAAAGAGCAGAATACAAGTTCAAACTTTGCTAAAAAAGATTTACTTGAGACTTGAGAGGTTGTAAATAATATATAATTAAGAGACTTCTGACATACATGACTTCGGTCACGGCAGCCGCACGGCACGGCCACCCTCCTACCATGACTTTGGTGCTGCCCTCTTCTATCACTCGGAGACAAAAACCGCAACCAGGGAGACTTAAGTGTAATATTGACGCGGCTTGTAATTCGGCCTAAAAAAGAACTGGTAAAGGCATTTGTGTTCATGACGAGGATGGCGCTTATGTTTTGGCGAAAACTTTGTGCTTTATGCTTATGACCTCGATAGATGTTGGTGAGGCTTTTGAACTATTTTATGCGCTTCAGTGGTTGCATGATATGCATATGAATAATGTTGATTTTGTGGTGGATCCGCAGACGACAGTTGATGCTTTCAATTCAGTACGTACCAATGTTACAGAATTTGGTCAGCTTATTTCGGCACATCGATCTCAGATCTTCTCTCATTTTGCAAACTCTAGGGTGAAGTTTAATCGGTGACAAGAAAACTTGGTAGCATATGCCCTTGCGCGTGAAGCCAGCTAGTCTCATTATTTATTTAGTAGTACATGATTGTATTGCTACAATTATTTTTTAATGAAATGCTACAAACACCTTTTCCTAAAAAAACAAAAAGAGAGAGACTTCTGACATTTTTTTTTCTTCTTAAATGCAATTTTGATCTTCATATTTTTAAATTTCCGAACTTTTGATACCCCTCCTGGTTAAAAAGTCAACGTAAAATTATAGTCCACCTCCATTTTGGATGATGTGGCCTCCTCGTTAATGACGTGGATTCTACCTTACATTGCTTACGTGATCCATTATTTGACACCTCATTTTTATGTCATTTAAATTAAAGTATTATCATGCAAATAAATAGCAAATTAAAATTGAAAAAAAAAGATGGAGGGAATAAAAATAAACTCTAATCCGTTCTTATTCCCAAATTTAAAATATATTAAAAAAATTTAATAATTAGAATTTATTAAAAAATCTAAATAAAATGTTTCCAACTTGAAAAACCCTAACTTTGCAAAATCTCCAATTTGATTTTCCTCCCTAAATCCTTCTTCCTCCTACCTCCTTCCTTGTTCTTCCTTCCTCCCCCCTCCTCCCTCCTTCTTCCTTCTTCCTCGTGTTAATATCTCTCTTCATCCGCCTAGTGGTATTGGCTTGGGACCTGAGAGTGTGCTCCTTCTTGAGGTCTCAGGTTCGATTCTCTCTGGTGTCAATTTAATTGGGCTAATTTAACTTCTTCAAAACACAAAATATCTCTTCATCCAGTTTCATCATCGATTTTTTGGTCTAGCTATTCGTCTACATTTTTGAAGCCCTCGCCCAGTTTTGTCACACATGATTCTTAAAACCCATATCGAAAAGGAAGAAGAAACGGGTCGATATAGGAAGAAGAAACATTTTATTGAAGATCAAAAAAGAAGATGAAATGAAGAACACAAACACGCATCTTCCTCTTTCGATGAAAAGAAGAACACAAACGCAAAGGTTGGAGAAACGATGAATCCAGGGTCGAGAAACACAACAAACACGAAGAAGAAGATTGAAGGAAGGCACAATGAAACGCAAGAACATGGAATTTGGGAATAAGAACATATCCCAATTTAATTAGTTTATATGCATTCTTTTGATTAGATTGAATTAGTTTCTGAAATCTATATCTTGTTAGTTTTGAACTCTGAAAATAACATTAGTAGTTCTATCTGTTGATTAAATTGAATTAGTTTCTAAAATATTTATGTTTGATCCCCTCGGTCCTCTTTTTTTTTTTATATTTTAATTTTAATTTATTATTTATTCGTATGATTAATTTTTTGATTAATTTTTAATTTAAATGACTTGAGAATGAGGTGTCAAATATGTACCACGTGAGCAAGGACATGTAGGATCTATGTCATTAACTATGATGCCACATTAGCTAAAGTGGAGGGGGGTCAGAATTTTACGTTGACTATCTAACTAGGGATCAAAATGTTGGTTTAAAAAATGTATCAAAAGTTCACAAATTTATTTACTTGTCTGTTCGTAATTCTTTCTCACTTGAGAATCCATATTGATAATCTTGAAAATTGATTCGTACAAGATTGTTAGGATTGACAACTTGAAGTTCTTTCTTCGTTTATGATAGTACTTATTTCTTATTTATTCACCATTGTTAATTTAAGTATGAAACCAAGGGTTTTCTATTCTCTTCTTTTGGGAACGCCACATTTTAAACTAGGTTAACTTGTAGCTCATGTTGCCGTAAGATTTAATGGAGTTTAGAAACAAGTTTCTTAAATCAAAGTAGACACCACATAACTCTTGATTTACCGAGTTAATTATGATTTGAATTATATCAGCTTTTCACATATTCCGTCGTTTCAATCTTTTGCAAACAAGGTTAGGGTTCATAAACTAATTCTTGTGCATTAATCGAATCGTTACATATGACTTTTGCTCAAGTGTCTTTAAGTTATTAGGGGCCCCGTGGGTATTAGGTTTAGATATATCATGAAGTGTAATTCCTTTAAGCGACAGACTTAGGAGTCACACGAGATGTTGTAGTCAAAGGATATGATCATCGCTTTCATAATTGAGTTATTGAGGTTATGGAAAATCTGACATATGTAGGAATATTTTTTCTATAGTAAACCATTGTTTATGTAATTTTTAGGTCTTAATTAATAAGGACTTTGAATTGATCCAACAAAGAAGGAAGATGAGATTCACAGAATCCCTAATCACCGTTACACATCTGAATCACACAAACCTAATCTCGCATTGAGTAGGGAAGTTAAGCCTTGTAAATCACTTTTACATCACTTTTCTATTTTCTTTCTAATAAGTTTTGATAATTACTGAGTTGAACGACAATCCTAATGGAAAACAATAAACTTACTACTTTATTACTTGTTACGATTTGATGCACTTGCCAATTCTTCCATCAACAGGTACTATCAAGGTATGATAAAATGTACCTCTGAATACACTTTGCACGTTGAAAAAAGGCATTATATGGACTCAAACAATCACCTCGAGCATGATTTAGAAGATTTACTATAGTTATGACATCTTTAGGGTACAAGCAAAGTCAAGGGGATCATACGTTATTTATCAAACACTCACCAGAAGGGGGAGTAACAATTATGTTAGTATATGTGGATGACATCATAATGAGTGGAGATGATTGAAAGAAGCAACACATCTTGATTCAATGTTTGGCTAGAGAGTTTGAAATAAAAACTCTTGGAAAGATGAAGTACTTTCTGGGAATTGAAATGGCACATACCCTAATAGGCATTTTTATATCTCAGCAAAAAATATACATTATACATTTACTAAAGGAGACAGAGAAAACAAGGTGTAAACCTGCAAGTATTCCTATGGATTCAAATTTAAATTGGGTACTTGCAAAAGAAGTTTTTGGAGTAGATAAATTATTGTATCAATGTTAGCTAGATTGGCTCAAATAATCAAACTATCAGCATATCACATAATACATTTTAACATAATACATTTTAACATGATCGAACAAAGCATATCGAGATTGATAGACACTTCATTAAGGAGAAGCTTTATAATGGGTTGATTTACATGCCATGCATGTGCTCTCAAGGGCAACTTGCAAATATTCTCACTAAAGGATTGAATAGCTCAATTTTTGAACGAATTATATCCAAGTTGGGAGTGGAGAATACCTACTCACTAGTTTGAGAGAGTGTTGGAAATAGTAAATTTATTTATGTAGGAGCATTTAAATCTTTAGGTTCATGTATATTTATTTATCTTTGTAAACATTTTGTTTTTTGAGGAAATTTATCCTTGTAAACATAAAGAGATGGTGGCTGAGTGTTTTACTCACCCGGGCACATTCCAAAAATTTCTTATTCCTATTTTTCATATATATGTTTAGGAAAAAAAAAAGGTTAAATAAGTATTTGCTCTCAATAAAAATTCTAAATTTTATCTTTATTCCCTCTTAAATGTTTTTAGCATGTTTTGATACCCAAATATTTTCCGTCACTTTGATCCTTGCTTTTAAGCAATCTCATGTGTGTGGCTTTTGAAATTATAAATTATTTTTTTACGAACATGTTTAATACATAATAAAAATCCCATTTACAGATGTGTAACCTTTTTTAAGATAAATTAAGTATAAATCTTTAAGTTTTAATGCTTAAAAATTCATAAGTTGATACGAAATTCATTTTTTTTTGTGAAAAGCTTGTTATAATATTCTAAACATCTTTGTAAAAAAATCATTAAAAAAGTCAAAGACAAAAAATTTGAAGACTAAAACTTTTATAAATTTTTCAAAAAAATTAAAAACAAAATTGAAGATTTTTATAAATAACGAAACTTATTTAATAATAGAAAAATAATAATAAGATTGTTTAGTAAATTGCATGCATCTTGTACCAAAAAAAAAATTGCATACATCTTATGGTTAGAAATAACATTTTTTTTATTCAATTCAATCCTTAAAAAACATTTTTATTAAAAAAAAAGAAATAACATTTTTTTATTTTAATTTATAAACACCATCGATGTAAAATGTTTTACACATTGAAGACTGATAATTCATGTCCTTAATTCAATTAATGAACATGTAAAAATTGTGTACACTTTCAAGTAATTCTTTTTGAGTCTTGTTGACCGGTATCCTTAGGGACAATGATTTAGAAATCTACGAATATAAATTTTATTTTGAAAACATAAAATCTTAGTTTTGATCAAGCAATGATTACACATTTTATCCTAAAAATCCGAGTGAATCATCAAGTTCGTCCTTGAATTTGTAAGGATGGGTCAAAATCGTCCCCCAATTATGCGAAATATCAAATTAATCCCTAAATTTAACATATGTTAATCAATTTAGTTCCTCCGTTCAATTTGGGTGTTAACAGTGCTGACGTGGCTGCTAACCTCTCACATGGGTCTCCATGTCAGATGCTAGATAAGCAGGGATTAATTTGGCCGATTGTGACCAAAATTTCCAAGGACTAAATTGACTAATTTGCAGAAAATGCTTTGCTCTTTCTTCCCTAAATATATAAAATTTCCAACAGTTATTTCTTCCCCAAATATATAAAATTGGAACCCTAATTTTACAATCTTTAATCTACACTCCAAATTTCTTCCAATATTAGTGGTAACGTTATTCCCCAATTCAAAAAACTTCAAACCCTAATTATTTGACTAACTATCAAATCGATCCCTACATTATATTAAAAACCCATCAAATAAGTCCTTGAATTATTTAATCAGATATCAATTTGATCCTTGAAGCATATATGCGCAGAACAATGTAAAAAATTCAGAAGACACAACTTGACCCTTGGATCATATAGGACAACTTACAACTACTTCGTTCACCCAGTGCATTCCCAAATATATTGGGAGCCAACTCCTTATGACAAATCAGAGCCACCAAAAGTGAGAAGGGCTGCAAGAAGACCAAAGAAGAACATGAGAGAGGATGACATGAGGAACTTGTTTGTGAGTGTAACATGAAGAAGACTTACAATTACATCAAATGTAGAAGGTGTGGATTGATTGGTCATAACTCAAGAAGTTGTGTGAAGCAAGGTGTTGATAGGAGACCAAAAGATTGATTAATAATGAGCCAGAAGAAGAAAATGCTGAAATTGCAGAAAATGTTGCTGAAAATTGGAAATGTTCTGCCAGAAAATTCAGAAAGTGCTGGAAATTTTGTTGCAAATGCTCAATATGCTGACAATGTTGTTGCAAATGAAGTTGTTCATGGACATGTATGACTCTTAAATTTTAAAGATCGATTTGTTAGTAAGTGTAATAATTTAAGTACTGATTTGATTGAATATGTTATAATTTAAGGACTGAATTGATTGAAAATGTAATTGCAGGGTGTTACTACAAGACGGTATGACATTAGAGGACCAATTATTTCAAATGAGAGGCCTAAGCAAACAGCAGCCAGGGGTCCTGCAACAACACATCCAACTGCTCTTGGCGTTATGGTTCATCCGGTTCAACCTAAATTCATGGATTTTATCCTAACCCCTGGAATTTCAAAGAAGTGATGCTTGATAGTAACATATTTAAAATATGCTTTTCGAAAAGTAATATTTAGACTTGTTTGAATTATACCTCATAGTTGGGTTTCATTTTGCCAATGTAATATTTAAGACTTATGACTTGCCCCATAGTTGGGTTGCTTTTGCCTATTTAATATTTCAGACTTAATACTTATGATTTATGACTTTTGCCTATGTAATATTTTAGGATCAAGTTGTAACTCCAGACTTTTTTACATTGTTCTACATATGTATGCTTCAAGGATCAAATTGATACTCCCTCCGTGTCAAAATATAACCAAAATTCAACTATCTTGGTTGTAACAAAATATAAGCAAAATTGACTTTTTTTCTCATATTTAAACATAATATACCAAATATGCCCTTGCTTTAATTCTCCAATTTACACGTGAGTTTTCCACACACTACAATTTTCCACACATGTATTAGTTGAAGCTGCTTCTTGAAATATGAAGCGCCTCTTTGAATACTCCGTCTCTCTCTGTAACTTCACGCAACAATAATTAATTCTACAAGCCCCCAAATGCATTCTTATAAAAAGGTTGTTTTAGTGTTTCTATTCTTCTGCATAATTAAAAAAAATGGCTATAGAAGGAACATCTAAGAAAATGGCTATAGAAGGACCATCATTTAGTTTGGGAATTGAATCAGATTCTGAAGATCTATTAAATCGCATTGTTGAAGACTCAGTAGAGAAAGATGGGGAGGCTGGACACGTTCAAGATGTTGAGAGTGAAGTGAATTCTCACCATCATGTTGAAGGTGGAGAAAGAAACTTCAAACACAACTTTGATCTTAATGAAATTCCTAATGAAGATGAAGGTGCTGTTGAAGTTGATGATATTAATGAAGTTCCTAACCAATCTAAAGGTACTGCTGAAGGTGATTTGGATCTAAACAAATTGTCCAACAACATGCTGAATGTTGAAAATGAGATTGAAGAGGAGGTGGCAAACCATGACAATGAGATTGAAGAGGAGTTGTTAATAAAATGAAAGTACATGAGTAGGTTGGACAACAAGAATTGTCATGAGGGCAAATTTGGTAGTTTAGATTAAATTAAATAACAATGATCACATTCCTTAAAAAGTGTGAAATGATCAATTTTGCTTATAAAAAAAACCGGAGGGAGTATATGATTAAATAATTCAAGGACTTATTTGATGGGTTTTTAATATAATGTAGGGATCGATTTGATAGTTAGTCAAATAATTAGGATTTGAAGTTTTTTGAATTGAGGAAGAATCTTACCACTAATTATTGGAAGAAATTTTGGGGTGTAGATTAAAGATTGTAAAATTAGGGTTTCAATTTTATATATTTGGGGAAGAAATATGAGTCCGAAATTTAATATATTTGAGGAAGAAAGAGCAAAGCATTTTCTGCAAATCAATTAATTTAGTCCTTGAAAATTTTGGTCACACCAAATTAGTCTCTGCTTATGTAGCATCTGACATGGAGACTCATGTGAGAGGTTAACAGCCACGTCAGCACCGTTAACACTCAAAGTGGACGGAGGGACTAAATTAATTAGCATATGTCAAATTCAATGACTAAATTGATATTTTACATAATTGGAAGACAATTTTGGCCGACCTTTACAAATTCAAGATCGAACTTGACGAATCCCTTTAAAAATCCACTTATTTTGGATACTTGTCCAATTTCTTTTTTTGTTCGAAAAAGAACTTACAATTAGGGTAGCTTGTCCCACAAATTTCTGTTTTAGTGTAAAAATCTGCAAACGATCCACACTTCCTTCTTCCTTCTTTTACACTGCACAATTTCTGAAATCTCAAACAAATACAACAACCGAATGAGGGATACTACGAATCTGGATTTGCAGGAATCAGGTTGGGAGGAACTTCGTAAGGAAGCGCGTAAGATCGAAGGCGATCTCGACGTTAAGCTTTCTTCTTACGCTAAACTTGGTGCTAGATTCACTCAAGGAGGTTCAATTCCTTTCTCTTTTTCATCGCATTCATTGTTTTTCTGTTGAATTCGATTGTTTTTGTTTTTAGTTTATGTTTCGATTTGATTTTGAGAGAGATGGAAGTGATTTTAGTATGTGATCTGGAGTGGAATGATTGATCTGTGGCAGATGTCGGTGGTACTAGCTTATGAAGTAGTGATATGAACACGGAACACGACATTGATACTCACACGTTGATACTGATAAAAATCTGAAAAAATGAATTAGTGTATGTTTGGTTTTGCTGTGGCAAATTGATTTTGAGTGAATTGAATGTAATCACACGAGTCAGTGTTGACATATTTTATTTTTAATATTTGGTTAGAAACATAGAATTGATTTTAGTATGTGATCCATAATGGATTGAGAGCGGGTTGGGTGGTGTACTTGCAAACACTCTGAAGCTCAAAACAATGTTTCATTGGGTTGGGGTTAGAGGTAAGAAATTGTTGGGCATGAGGGGAGTCCTAAGATAACATAGATTATTACATTGGACGAGCAACCATAATAGTGAAATTGGACACTACATCTCCAAAATCTTAGTACATTAGAGGTATAGATCCTCTCACTTATATGATGATGTTCGATTCCTTACAAAAAATGATGATGTTCGATTCCTTACAAAAAATGATGATGTTCAACATCCACTTTTCCATTAAATGTGAGACTCTTACTCACACTTGAAAATACCAATGGAAATGACATTACATAGGGTAATTCTGAGAGTGATTTCTTTTCATAGTCAAGGCGTCGTGGTCTTTTGGTGGGAATGTTCATTGGCGGTTGTAATAGAGTGCAAGGAATGCACCACACGAGGTGGACCATCGTTGGATTGATCGTGCGGTGGCATGAAGAGTTTATGGATCTCTCTGAAGTGGATTAGGCTTTCCACGTGGAGGTTTAGTTCTGATGAGCTTTGGCCTAACGTGGAATGAAGTAGAATTGCTTTTTCCTCCAAATTGATTCTATTTTGATAGGATTTTGAGCTTTTGCGTGAATTGGTTGTTAGACTAAGATTTATTTTTCAACTCACTTTTACGTGAATGTTTCCAAACATAAATAATTAACTTTACTTTCAACTCACTGTTAACCAAGTCAATTCTTTCAAATCAATATTTGCTACCGCAGAACCAAATGCATACTTAGTGCATGCTTGGTTATGCAATGAGATACCATTTCTCATGTCCCAATGTTTATTGATTGTGTGTTTTACGAAGAAGTGGTTGAATGTAAGTTTGCTGCGGCAGAAACTAATATGCGTTTAGTGTGTTTGGTTATGTTGGCCAGAATTTATTTTTCCTCTTGCCAAACATGATTCTAACAAAAATACAAGTGCTTGGTTACTATGAGGCAAAATTGATTTTGTTTTTACTGTTGAAACTCTAGTTTGATTACGAGTAATAAAAAGATGCTTTTGTGTTTGATTGAATTGAAAAACTACAATTAATTATACATAACATTTGCTTTTGGATAGTGATTATGTTTTACTATATTTAGTCTGCCTGCTTATTGATAAGGTTTTTTTGAATGACAAATGTTAGTTGTTTCTTGTTATTTTTGTTAGTAGGGGGAGTTGAACCGATAACTGATGAGTTAATCATTGATTAAGGGATCGAACATTATTGATGAATCAAATGTTAAGCAAACAATTTGAGGATTAACATATTTTATATTAAAGTTGTGTTGGGATTATATGGCTATGGTGTTTACTTTTCATATTACGCGTAGAAAGCTAAAGACTTGTTCTGTTTGAGATGATATTCACTAATAATGATAAAATTCTATCGTGTTTTAACTTTTATTGTAAGCATATTCTGACATCTTGTTATTAGGTTATGTGGATGGTGGCTCACCATCTGTTGGGTCCAGTAGGTCTTGGAAGTCCATGGAAATGGAAATCCAATCCTTGCTCGAGAAACTATTGGACATAAATGACTCCATGAGTAGATGTGCTGCATCTGCTGGACCAGCTACTTCTGTAACACAGAAGTTGGCTAGGCACAGAGATATTCTTCACGAGTTTACCCAGGTGTGTTGCTATAAAATTCTATTCTGTATATGTAGTTTCAATTTTCAACTCAACCAGTTTAAAAAAAAAAAGAATTTCCGGCATCAAAATTGCATGAGAAGTACATATAGACTGTTTTAATTGCCACACCATAACTTGTATATTCTTGGACACTGCATTGCGTTTGAATCTAAGAATAGGTGCATTTAGATTTTGCTGTCTTCTTACTTGCAACACGTGAACTTGGGTACACTACAGTTGTCAGTTGCGAGTGTGGATTTTGGCTTCTAAAATGTTATTTTCCATTCTAGATTCAACTTGAGTGAGCCTTTGTATTTTGTTTGAATAAAAACATATGTGAATTTTGGCCAACTTACCAAAATTAAAAGAAAGAGTTGTAACCAACTAATAAATTGCTGTCTTTAATAGTTGCATACTCTCACTTCAGTTCATTGTTTGGGGATGTTTGACTCACTGAAGCTGTTTCAATGTTACTTCTTCGACATTTCCTCAATAAAATGATGCTTGTTGCTGCTATTTGTATACCTATCTTAATTTCAGTGAAGTATCATAAACCAATTAGCACATATTATGTTATGCGAAGCCTGTAAAAGTCGGTATGCTGCTGAATCAGTTGGCTTGTGATTCTTAAAACCTATCCTGCATATACACATAATTTATGCAATTTTGAAGAAAACGAACTAATTGAAAATGGAGAAAACCACTGAAGACTCTGTCTGATCCTATGGTGGTAGTAGAAATGAATAGATTGCCTCGATAATTTGATTTAATTCCTTTAGCAAGCTTTGGAAGAAAGGTTGGTAAAGTTGCAACACTAAAATCAAGTTTGGGATCAAGGAATGAGGCTTCCTGCCAACAACTCCAAATATGGGATCCTGGCGTAAATTACTCCGCTTCATGCACAAGTTGGTTCTGATGCTTCAAGCAGTGGGATCTTTAGGGAAAATATTTTTCTTGCGTTTGCTCATGCAAACACCCATAGTACAAGGTGTAACTTGAGGAAATGAGTATAGGACGCCTAGAATAACTATGGTGTACCTAAGGAGAAAGAAGACACATGATGTATGGAATTACTGGCTAGAGTGTTGAGAATCTTATATTGGATTGTGAATTGGCCTGCATGTGGTCATAAGTTGGAGTCAATCCTCATCTTTTAAAGCAGAAAAAAAAATTCCATAATATAAGCCAGTTTTGGGGGGTTGAGTTAGGTGCAACCCAAATTCTATGACAATATCATAGGGCCATATTGATAGGAACCAATGGATCCTACCATCGAATTAACAGTAACACAAACCAACGAGTAGAAGAAACATATGGTGATTAAAGAAAATAGAGTGCTTTATTGATAGTAATGAAAATAGTAAAATAGTAGAAGAGAGGGTTTCTCTAACTACTCCCATAGCAAAGCTCCGACACAACTCAGAGGGGAATCCTACTCTGGCCCTAAACAGAATACTCAATCTGTCATACCCTAGAACTCCTAAGAACTCCCCTTGATATACAAATATACAAATAAAGAGAACATTATGGTATTTAACCCTAATGGGCCTCTTATTATTTAATCCTAATCCTAATGGGCCACTTACTAATAATCTACTAAAACCTAATTAACTACCTATTGATTACTTAAAACACCCTCTCATACTAGATCCTAACACATATGTTATCAGGCACCTGGTTAATGCTCTATAGATGTGTTGAGAGTCCAACATCCGATAGTGATTTGACCTGATTATTGGTTACCAGTGAGAGGTTATCATAACCTCACAAACCGATTGTGTGGTGTTTGAGTTAGGTTAAACCCATTTTTGAAAATGAATAGAGAAAATGGAAAAGATCGGGAAGGAGATATATAGTGCTGTAGTGGGAATCATGGGAGTTTTGGGAGAAGATCGGACACCCAATTTTCTAGGCCTTTTGTTTTGTTTTATTTTTTGTATTTTCTCTTTGTAATTTCAGAACCCAGGATCTATTGTCACCTTGAATCAAGCCTGGATTTTCACCATTAATACCATTTTTTCTATGCTCCGTTTTAATCAGATTCCTGATACATATAATATTGGACATAAACAAGAGAAGAACGGAAATGCATTCTCTCATGTCACATTTCCATCTGGTGAAATCCTCACCATTTATCAAAAAGGAGACAGTGAGATACTTTAAAATATAAAAAGGGGGAGGTGGAGATTAAAACTGAAGAGAAATCCCGTGAAAATCCCATGCGGAGGAACTCCAATGAGAATCCCGCCGGAGGAAATCCATTCCTGGAGTAGCACACTTAGCCAAATTGAACTTTATGTGTTTCATAGCCTACCATCAGACCATGATTTCTTTATCTCGCTGCTTTGACATGATATATTCTCTGGTTCTTTGTGGCTAAGCCTTTTCTACTGTTTTGTAAAATTTTAACTAAATTCTTATGTGGGAATTAGCAATTATTTTTTAATATTTAAAAATTCTTACGTTACTGTAATAAATTGGTTCTACAGTAACTTTTTTAAAATTACTCTAGTAAGTTGACTTTGTGTTTTTACCTTTTTTGTTGTTTGCTTCAGGAGTTCAGGCGTACCAAGGGGAACATAAACTCAATGAAGGAACATGCAGAGCTTTTAGGTTCTGTTAGGGATGATATTTCGGACTTTAAGGTAGTCCTGAGCATGATCTGACTTAAATTATATAAATATTTTCTTATAGGTATACTAAACTTAACTTCTTCTAGCAGGCATCTGGTAGTATGTCACCAAGGATGCAGTTATTACGTGAGAGAGCCGCCATCCATGGAAGTACGTCTCATGTAAGTTCTTTTGTGCTTAAATTCTTAATTTGACCATGGTGACTGTTAATTAATCATCAGTCCCAGGAAAGTTGTGCGTCTGAGAGAAGAAACTATGCTAGTTGCTCCGTATAGCTCATGGAACCGTTTTTCATTATTAACGAGTTGGGATCGTCTCCATTGAAATGGAAGTGTCAATTAGTAAAGTTTTGGAATATAAATGTTTAATAAATATCACCAAGTTTTGAAATGGGTGCATTTATATTATTTTTTTACGCTAATACTAAAGTATTGGACACCTCCATTTATTTTGTGAAATGAAGAGGATCCTTTCCCGTTATTAATAGCATATAGCTAGGTGAACTGGCATGTAGCTAACATTTGTCAATATGGTGTTTGTTCTTGCCTGCATATCATGAAATCATAGTTAGACCTTCCCAATATACAAAATTTGAGCCGACTTAAAATTGAGATTTCAGTATTCAAGCAGTGATGGAAGTTTCTTCTTTTCAGTAACCCTTTACTCTTCCAAATTTTTAAATTACTTTTATTGATTGAAGTGCCATCAAGAGTTGACAGGCCACTCTCTTTAGACACTGCTGCATCTGTGCACATTTATTGGTTTCAGCATGGTCACATTAATGCTTAGTTTGGTACGAGTATATCCAATTCTTAGGGCATTTTGTCGGTTTATAGATATTTCAAAATTTGCAGTACTGCATTAATAGACTGGAGAAGAGTATCTTCCAGTAAGATTTAGCTAAGGATTTCTCACTTAGCGCTTACAAGAAGTCATAATAATGGGTCATATAGAAACTCTTATCAGATCTTTTAAACCATTACTCTGATATCCTGTTTTTTTGCGGATTTTTGATTCACTCACTTTCCCTGCATTTTTCCAGATAGATGAAGTTATTAGTCAAGCTCAAGCAACAAGAGCTGTCTTGGGTTCTCAAAGGGCATTGTTTGGCGATGTTCAAGGAAAAGTGAGGCTTCTTGGGGACAAGTTCCCCATTATTCGTAGCTTGCTCGGTATGTTGGATAGTAGTTTTTATCTTTCTAATTTGCCATTGATTTTCAAATTTATATTTCTTGGCTCATCTTTGTTGACCTAATACATTGCTTTTGCAGGTTCGATAAGAAGGCGAAAATCAAGGGATACCCTTATTCTGTCAGCAGTCATTGCTGCTTGTACCTTGTTTCTCATCATTTATTGGCTTTCAAAGTAACACAAAGATTTTTGTAACACAAGTAGTGAATTATGGTACTTTTTATTCATTGAATTTTTCTACTTCTTTATTTGGCTATTTACTTTTTAGGGACGAGGAATATTAATACCTTTTTTACAATCCACATTTGTCTAGGAGCCTCATATTTGTGTTTAGTTGATTGTGTAAAATAATTTATGACTTTTGAATTTATATATAAATTAATAATCTTTGGTTCTGCTGTTTTTGGTCAATTAGATGCTACTTTTCTGAATTCTATTTTTTGTGTGGGTGGGGGATACCGAAGTTCATACATAAATCAAAATTGAAGTTAATGGATGGAATTTAGGTTTATTTTTGCCCATGCAATATACTTTCTTAGCTGCCTCATGAAGTTGGAAAAAAATGTTTATAACATTGGATCTGTCCATGTTGATTTTAATATATATCAAACTAAACAAATAAATCATAAAAAAAAAAACTATACAAATAAATAATAAGTTAGGATATCCACTAGTATTTTAGTTTTCTCCTTAGGTAGTCTTCTAGGGGAAAATCTGTTCTAGATGAGTTAAGCTTTTAGGATCTTATGGTGAACAAAAGATACAAAATGGCAATAGCAATTGCTAGTGATGTCCATGGCTTTCTCTGATGTTCAAGTTAATATTTGATTGAGATAAATAAGAGCCATAAAAGTGAAAATATACCTTGGTCTCTTACGTATCACTTTCTTATATGAGATCATAACTCCCATTTTATATGAGATCATAACTCCCATTTTACAGAGCTGTGTCAAAAAAAGAACTTACAGCAAGACTGTTGTAACTACATAACTGTTTTTCATTTGATAGCTGCAGCTCTTAAGACTTTCGATTCGATTTCAAATGGGCTTATCGGGTCAAAAGACATTGGGCTTTAGGACTTCAATTTTCAGTCCAAAATGAGATTGGTTGCTGAAGTTGTTCAATAGACACCTCAATTTCGCGTTCGACCAGGTCGTACATCTCAATCTTCTTTTTTGTGTCTAAAACTTGATCGGATGGTAGCTTCCGATTGATTTTTTTTCCCCAGTCAAGTGAACAATTTTGAGGTCTCTATTGAACAACCATCTTGGTTGTTGACCTATAACCGACCACTTGGGAAATTTTCTTAGTACATGTTTGGATTCACGTTGTGTTGTCTTTTCTCGCGTCATTATGTAGAATGACCATGAAATCTTTGAAACAACAAATTGTAGAGGTTGGTAGACATGTTATTTCTTAAGTTATGTTTGGTTGGAGGGTTTTGAAAAGAGGAGCATTTACTTTTCTAAATTTACGGATACTATAATGTGTTTTTTAAAAATGAAATAAGTGTAATTGAAATATTATATGATCATTTATCATGTTGATATTTTAACTTTTCTAATGTCAAATATATTCTAAAATGTATATCAAGTCCTTCAAAGTCTTTTCTCCAAAACCTTCAAAATCTTGCTCCCAAACAGACCCTTGGTATTCTAAACACAAGCTTAGTGCTGAATGAGGTTAGTTTAGTTACATACGTAATGTGTGGACAATATGTGCATATGCCACTAACAATTGAACAAGTATACGTGGGGTGGAATGAAAAGAATGACGTATAGCAACGAATGAATGTAAGGTTGACACATATTTGCAGACAATATCTCCATTACAATATGTAAGCTGTAAGCAATTAATTCATAGATATTCTAAATCACAAATTTTGATATTATAGAAGTGAGTACACGTGAAGGAAAGAAATCACAACTACTTGATTCTTTGTCTCTATATGTTCATAACATGCAGCTTGCCGTGCATGAAAGTGCTGGCCATTTTTCCTTTCTTACTGCTTTGTGGTCCCTTCATGTTTTGATGTTGTTGTGGTCCTTTGTGTTCAATATTCCAACCTTTCTTATCTCATTAATGTGTCTTTAAATAGATTATACATCTCTTCCCAAATGTGCAATTTCATCTTGATTCCTTAAAATTCAGAAACATATTGAATCAGTACTCAATTATTGTGTCTCCCTCCTAGATTATGTGAATTTTGTTCACAAAATAAACGTGTAACTCCAATTATTCTAATGCTCTATTTAGTGGTTAGGATAAGAAGACAAAGAGAAAACTAGTAAAAAAAGAAAAATCCCAAAACAATGGGGTAGATAGAAAATAAGTAAGAACTAAAAGCTAGAAAATTATGGATGATCATCCAAGTTCAAGGGAACTACTCATAAAACTATTCAACATGCAATGCAAAGGTTGGGTTCAACAAGCCACTCATTAAAAGCACATGTAGATTATGAGTACTAACTCTTTTTTTTTTCGACAACAAGCTTAATGCATTTCATTAATAATAATAGATTCAATACATGTTGAAATGTGAGAGTAAACACGGAAACTAGATTCCGACAAAGCCACCTTAGCTAAGCTATGTATTAGAGGATAATTATCATGAAGAGAATATCTCCTGTAGTTATTGTTTAGATAGCAACAAATCATATAGTTGACTCATGACAATCAATTGTTATTCTTAGTCATTATGCAATTGATATTCATTCCTAATTTATAGTATCAATATTGTAACTCTTATAAGCAACTTCGTTTGCTCGTCTCCTAATCAACTTAATATAAGAATTCGTAAGATCCAGAGGCGGTTCCACCACTTAGTGAGGGGGTGCACCTGCACACCCTGAGATTTTAAAAATTACTGCAATCAATTCTACTAGTTAATTTGCACTTGCACACCCTGGATTATATGTCTTCCACCAACACAAGTTTAATCCAAAGATTTTGCACTCAATCAATGTTTTTGTCTCACCTGACACGGAACATGCGTTGCACATAAAACATTTTTCACTTCTCTACTGCCAGCACTTAGCTCTTGGTTTGTTCAAGATGAATTTAGATTGCCTTTTAAGTTTTACCCACTATTTTATATTTTACTGAATTATTATCATCTTTTTATACAATGTTCGGTATAAAATACTTTTTTCGATCACATTTATAAACAATTTTTTCTTTCTTTTTAAATTTATTAAATAAGTGATGTATCTGAACTATATTATATTTGAGATACATTGATTATTTAGTGAATAAAAAAATAAAAAATTGTTTATAAGTATGACCAGATGAAGTATTTATTAATTTAATTTATAAAAATCATCATTTTGCTTTTTCAATGTGATATTAATTGTTTTTTCTTATTATAGTTCTAAATTAATATTGTCTTCACCCCTTTTAAATTAGGGAAATGTTAACGAGTGTCTCCGGAACACTCTTTAAGGATCATTAATAGTGAGTTTTTATGAAAATATGTGTAATCAATATATTGAAATTTGTAATATTTATCTTTTCTAAAAAGTATTTTTTAAATTTGGGATCCTTAAAGAGTGCCCCGGGGCACTAGTTAACAAGACCCTTTAAATTATTGTATTTCACTATACATTTATCACAATGTTTATAAGACAAAAGATCATGCATAACAATCTCATGTTTCTTAGATCCATGGATATTCTGTCTAGATGATTAATTTTATCGACAAAAATGTTTACACCCCCAGTTCAGGGTCCTGGATCCGCCACCGGTAAGATCAGTGCAAAGGAGGTGTACCCAATACGTGATGATGGCTTTCAAATCGACCACACCACATAATGCTTAATCCAGTATTTGACGAAACAAGAACAAAATAACAAAATATTTTTGTCAAACTTTCTTATCTTTCTCTAATGCCTATTTCCTTATTTAGGTAGTACTTTATTTGATGAAGAAACTAAGTATATTGCGATTAAAAATTTATGTCTGCTTTGTATTATTCATGTACAAAACTAAAATAGCACCCGAATCCTTTCGAGGTAATCGTCGTAACTTCTCATTATGATATAATAATAAAGCACATGTTATTGAAACCTATTTTTCACAATAGAGTCAGAAAATGGGTACTGGCCTTAACGAAATTTTCATTGAGTTGTTTTCCATTAAGATCAAGGAACGGCCAAATAATTTCTAATTTTTTAGCTAATTATTTTGTTGATAGAGACGACAAATTTAAACAAGATTATATAAGTTTGAACCATGGAAGTTATATTTCGATGCCTCATGTCACAATATAGAAAGTGGGATCGGAATATTCGTAATATATCCGAAAGGACATCCAATTAAATATATACTGGGTATATAATCCGTGTGTTACACGGGTTTGATTAAAATATCGTTTACAATATATATTTTTACAGTAAGAAAACAAAATTTTGATAGGTATAATCATATACAATGATATATAATATTTTCTTTATCACATGAATGACTATGTCAAAATCTTCTATTTCTCACTTTGTTTCTATCATTTCCACGACATCCAAGTTGATCATATATGCCTTAGACAACCTAGCATTTATAAATCATACATGTTTATATTCCTAAATTTATCTTAGAATGTCCTACTTTAATTGAATGTTTTCAACATCCAATTTGTTGAAATTTCTAATTTCTAATGTCCTACGTACGTAATTTGAAATTAATAAGAAAAATTGTGCAAATAAAATTAAATTATGCAGACACACGCATACACATATACGAATATCTTACAAAAATTAGAATTATATTAATATCAACTAATTTAATATTTAAAAATAAAAACCATTAGATTTTATCTTTATAATCTACTATATAAAATCATCACATTAAAAATTTGATAACTTATAATTTAATTGATGCAAAATTATTGTGAAATACATGTACTTATATGAGCTCCTTTGTCTTCTTCTCCTTATTCACATAAAAAAATAGTTATATCAATACTAAACAATAGAAGAAAATAAGAAAGAAAGTTGAAAAAGTGTACTTATGAACGCTATGTAGGTTCTCTAGCCAATGATAAAAAAAGTAGAGCGATAATATTTGAGCAATCTATATACTTGAGTCTATATATTTCCATATAAACCATTAAAGAATAGCCAAGATATATGTGAGAAGTAAGAAAAATATTTGATAACTTATAATTTAATTGATGCAAAATTATTGTGAAATACATGTACTTACATGAGCTCATTTGTCTTCTTCTCCTCATTCACATAAAAAAATAGTTATATCAATACTAAACAATAGAAAAAAATAAGAAAGGAAGTTGAAAAAGTGGACTTATGAACGCTATATAGGTTCTCTAGCCATTGATTAAAAAAAGTAGAGCAATAATATTTGAGCAATCTATATGCTTGAGTCTATATATTTCCATATAAACCATTAAAGAATAGCTAAGATATATGTGAGAAGTAAGAAAAATAAACAAAAATCACAATACAAAGTTGAAATGTACCACCCAAAAGTTGCATGAAGAAAATGATCATCATCCAAAACCAAAATTTATAGGAAGATAATTTGTTTGATGAACATGTAAAGAAACATGAAGGAATGTGAAATCTACCTTTTTTTTTACTGGATGGAAGAGTTTATATCTATTACATATTGTGTAACCGATGATTAGGTAATTGATCAATTCAACCACTATCTCTTTTAATTTATTACACATAAATTTGGGGCAATTGTATCTATTTATTTTTTTACTTAAAAACACGAATGATTCAAAGAGTTTATATCACATATATATTTTGTAATACGGATGATTCAAACACGGATGATTTGAAAAGTAAACTACTTATATGATTCTTTTGATCCTAATATTTGGTTTATTGATGGACAAGAGTTGAAATAATGCTTCATAAATTTTCAAAATCTTATATATGATATGTTATCTTTTGTATAAACTTTCAGAGATGAGGAGGTTTTTGGTTGATAGAACAAGTATTGAGAATGTGAATGTTGTGAAACCGGAAGCCGAAGTAGAAAAAATGACGAACCTCTTTTATTTCGATTTATAACTATTTATATATATTATGTCACATATGAATTTACGATAAATTTTTTGCCCATGCTCTATAAAATTCCTTGCTCCGCCACTGATCTCCGATAACTATTATATTCGTAAGGGTACCTTTAATAAATAAATTCATTTTATAAAAAATAAATTACAAATACCTTCTCTAATTAAGTCATTTAGTAGGGCTAAGACTACTAAATGACTTATTTAAGCTTTTCCCATTCAACACTATCTCGTTTTGCTTTTCAAACGAAATTAGCTATTCGATACTAATATTTATTGGATAAGATACTCCTATAGAAGATTTTTTTTTAACGAATAGAAGATGGTTTTAGAAATTTATATATACATTTTGTCAAAAAAAGAAGTTATATATACGTTTTTTTAAGTAAAGTTAGCGTTATTTTGCAAAATATTTGGAAAAAACAGATACCCTATTTAGCTGATTAAAAAAAAAAGCTACAAAAGAAACGTGAGTTGTTACAAAGGGCAAAAGAAAGCCAACGAAAATTTAAAGATATCTAAATTCTGCTATAATGTACACATACAAGTGTGCATCAGAAAGTGATTTTGATGAGTCAAATCAGCAACGTGATCCCCAAATCTGTGTGCATGAGTTTTCCTTTATTAGAATGACATATTTCTAGTTTATATTATTGAGTATGTTTTTCGTTTGACAAACTTCTGATGTTTTTTGTTGTTGCATCATGAGTTTGAGGGGAGATGTTATATAATAAGTTATTCTAGGTTAGTAAACTCTATTGTGTATTATTATATATTTTCTTTTAACCTTTTGACAAGTTATGTCATTTTAATAAACTCCTAACCATTTTGTGTTATTCTCTAAAACCCGATTTTGTTAACATGACATTGAGATCTTGTTTCGATCTTCCTCGAACTACTTTTAGCTTATATTGTTGAGTTCCCGAAATCAAAAGTTCGGGAATGTATCTAATTGCTTTGCTTTTTTGAAGATTTGATTTGTCTTTCCTTCCCGTGAATTGTCTTGTCTTTCTGTGTCGTTTGAGTTTAGTTTTTGTCGTCATCGTTGGTGTTGTTCTATTTGGTGTTAAATGGTAGAAATTTGTGAAATAGATTTTTATTTCATCACGCGGATCGTGGCATAATCTAACAAATTTTGGAACTTCTGTGCAATTTGGTTGATGGAAATCTACTTCAATTTCTGTGTATGGAGTGGCACATTCAATGTTTTGTTGGCGGTATTGATCTTTTGCAATAAGTGATGAATTGTTGGTTAAAAAAATGCATGGCATTTGAAGGTCACATTAGATTTGGTGTTATAGTGGTAAAAAATAATTTTAACATTTGATGGCAATGAAATTCTTTTTCCCAATACCGATTGTTTTTTTTGTTGTTCTTCAAGTTTTGGATTTGGTTTGCATTGGTTCTTCAGTTGATTTGGATTTGATTGTTTCTTCTTTGATTGATCTTCTCTCTATTGGTATGTTGGTTATCTATCCTTGGTCATTTCTCTGTTTGTTTGGTTTGTTTTACTTTGCTTCAGTTTGATTTGGTTTCATATGATGTTTTGATTTATTTTAATTCCTCTCTTTGGTTGCTTTTTCATCTGTTTGATTGATCATCTCTTTGTTGATTCTTCTGTTTGTTTGATTGCATCTCTCTATTGATTCTTCTGGTTGATTGCTTCTCTTCCTTCGTATTCTTTTAATTGATGGTTCATCTCTCTATTGGTTTCTTTTGTTTGATCGATCATTTTTCTATTTGTTCTTTTGTTTAAATGTTGTCTCTTTTTCTGTTTGATTTTTTCTCGCCATTAGTTCTTTTGTTTGGATGCTTCTCGATGTTGGTTTGGTTCTTCTCTATGATGGTTCATCTCTTCAACCACTCTTCTTCTTTGGTTGTTTGTCTGTATGTTTAAATTCTATTGGGATGCTCTTATATATGATGGTTACTAATTTTGGTTGCTCTTCTATGTTGAACCAAAGTGGATTTTAGAACAATGTTTCTAAAGTTTTCATGATAACAACATATGAAAGAACAATTGGGTACTCTAATGTTTGTTCAAGTGTGTAAAACGATAGAATAAAATTCTGACTTTGAAGTAAACAGTTCTGCCCATGAATAAGCATGCTTTGAACATAAAAGAGAAACTGTTCTACTCTAACAAGCTCTGATGACAAGACATTAGCGGTCAATAAAAAGTAAAAAGCTCTGAACATTATGCATTAGACATTATACTTATGAGTTTTACACGGGTGTCATTGATCATTAGCACCTTTGGTACTTTCTTTCCTATATCACTCTTAACTAATCATTCTCTCGCATCTAATATTTTTTTTCTTCAAGAAACTAAATTAACTCACCCTAATTAGCCCCGAAAATAATTGAGCTTGAGACCTTGAGGAGGAGCTCACTCCCAGGTTCCAAACCAATACCACCAGACTAACTGATGTGCGGATTAGGCAAGTGTACCATGTAACAGCCCGATTTCCGTTAGATTTATTTCAATTAATTTTTATGTGTTTATATGTACTTGTATGTGATTAAATGCCTTTGTGTGTATTTTGTTAGAATTCGGTGTTAGAAGGGTATTTTGGTCATTTTGGACATAAGGGTATTTTGGTCATTTAGCGAGCAAGGGTAAATTATTAATTTCACTGTGAGAGTTATTTTTAGTGTTACAAGTGAGAACCATTATTTTTACTAAGTTACTAAGTGGGTTGTGGTAATTAGTTAAGAGCCGTTAGTTATTCGTTATCTTTTTACTGCGAGTGAATAGAAACTTTGTGATTAATTAATTACAACTTTTGAGTTAGGTCCATTAAGTGATAAGGCTTTATAAACCCATGTCATGAGAAAATTAGGATTACACCATTCATTCACAAAATTTTAGAAAGAGGTAGAGAGAGAAAGTGCAAGAGAAGAGGAGAAGAGGGTCAGAGAGAGAAGCTTGCAGATTAAGAGGAGATTAGAGCTTCAAGGAGCTTAATTGAAGCCAAAGCTAGGGTTGAAATTCTCTAAGATAAGGGGGATAGTTTTCTATCATAATCTCTTAAGAATAATCTCTTTTTCTATCCCAGTTCAAAAGTGCTTAATTGTGAAAAGTGATTATCTCTTATTCTTAAATGTTAACCCAAACACAATATTAACCCTAGATTTAACCTAATTATATCGCTTGATTTTACTATATTAACCCTAGATTTAATTTAATCAAAATGTTAATCTCTTATTTCTAAATGTTAACCCGAACACAATATCTCTTATTCTTAAATGTTAACCCGAACGCAATATTAACCCTAGATTTAACCTAATTCTATTGCTTGATTTTACTATATTAACCCTAGATTTAATTTAATCAAAATGTTAATCTCTTATTCTTAAATGTTAACCCGAACGCAATATCTCTTATTCTTAAATGTTAACCCGAACACAATATTAACCCTAAATTTAACCTAATTCTATCGCTTGATTTTACTATATTAACCCTAGATTTAATTTAATCAAAATGTTAATCTCTTATTCCTAAATGTTAACCCGAACGCAATATTAACCCTAGATTTAATCTAATTTTATCGCCTGATTTTACTATATTAACCCTAGATTTAATTTATCTCTTATTCCTAAATGTTAGCCCGAACACAATATTAACCTTAGATTTAACCTAATTCCATCGTCTGATTTTACTATATTAACCCTAGATTTAATTTAATCAAAATGTTAATCTTTTATTCCTAAATGTTAACCCGAACGCAATATTAACCCTAGATTTAACCTAATTTTATCGCCTGATTTTACTATATTAACCATAGATTTAATTTAATCAAAATGTTAATCTCTTATTCCTAAATGTTAACCCGAACGCAATATTATCCATATATTTAACCCTAGATATTACTAGTCATACCCAAAGGTACCAGGCCAGAAGTTGTCCATGTTTCAATTAACTCATCTTATTTATGGAGGTACTGTGAAGTACTTATGCTTATAAAAAATATAAGGGTTCTAAGCGGCGCATCTGAATCGGACATTGAAGAGAGGAATTTGTTTTCTGACTGGGTTTTAAGAGTCGGGGATGGTACAACTGGGGATATCAATGATTTCGACATATCCGTTGAAATCCCGTCCGACTTGCTTATTCCAAGTTTAGGTAATCCTATTGCATCTATTGTTGAAAGCACTTACCCAAATTTGTTAGGAAACATTGGTAAAACAAATTATTTTCAAAGTAGAGCAATATTGGCACCAAAGAATACAATTGTTGATGAGGTTAATGATTATGTGTTAAACTTGATTCCTGGTGAAGAAAAAATTTATTTGAGTTATGATACATCCACACATAGACGGTGACGCAGTGGACGACATCCACACGCCTGAATTTCTCAACACCATTATTGCGTCCGGATTGCCAAATCATAGGTTGCGATTGAAAGTAGGATTACCTGTGATGTTATTGAGGAACATAGATCAAAATTTGGGTTTATGTAATGGTACATGATTGATTATTACAAAGATGAGTAAATTTATGCTCGAGGTAGAGGTAATATCTGGATCTAATGTCGGTGAAATAGTGTTTATTCCAAGGTTATCACTAACACCGTTTGATAATAGAATTCCTTTCAAATTTAAACGAAGGCAATTTCCTTTATCTGTCACATTTGCAATGACTATTAACCAAGAGTCAGGGTCAGTTGTTGAAAAATGTTGGTGTCTATCACATGGACAATTGTACGTCGTAATATCGAGGGTTACTTCTAGGGATAGTTTAAAGATATTGATCAATGATGAGGACGGGCAAGATACTGATTTGTCATCAAATGTGGTCTACAGAGAAGTTTTCCGTAATGTGTAGGACTTTGTTTTGTAGTATTGTTGTTATTGCATATTGGTACTATTTTTATGTCGACAGACATTGGATTTTCTTTTCTTTAATAAACTATGCCATTAAATTTATATGTTATGTTACGGTACTAGGGTCGATGTCATGGAAATATTTTAATATGGTACAATACAAACGTTTGTGGAAATTAATATTATGAATTGAATTATACTATTATTTACATTCAACTAAACTATTTATATACGTATTAGCTCTTTATTTGTTCTTCCGTATGACCCGTGCGTTAGCACGGGTCAATGGTCTAGTTGTGAACTTATTTGATGAAATTCGTACTCTTATGATATTGCTATGTTTGGGTATGTGAATTGATTGTTAATTGAGTCATTAATATAAAATTTATATGCTCAAGTGATATAGAATTGATTATTTGTGAAATTGGATGAAATTGGTGTGAATTAGGGTTGTTGTTGATTGTGATGAATTCATGATTAAATGAGGTTGTTGTTGAATTGGATATGTTGTTGTTGTTGAATTACACCATGAGTATTCCATTTTGTGAAGTTGTTGTTTAAATTGGTAGAGTTTGTGTTAAGTTGTTCATGTGAAGGACCAAAATGAACTTTTGAATATATGAATTTGTTGACTGAGTTTTTGGTGTTGTTGGGTGAGTTAGACTTAGTAGAATTTATGTTTTCATGTTGTGGATGTGTTAGTCGAGTCGTTTGGGAGAAAACGGGGTTTACGTGTGAAAAGTCGTGTTTAAGCATTTTGGCAAATGAGTGTGTATGTGAGGTTAGGGAAAATAATTTTGGGATGGTTGAAACTTGAATTTTTCTATAGATTATGATAGAGCTAAGTGTCAGAAACGTGTAGGCGAAAACAGCATCGAAAACGGGTTAACGATTTGAATTTTTCAAGCAAAAACGTAAAGGTTGAAAAATCTGATGTTGTCTGTTAGGCCAAGGTCGTGCCACGATTCGGGACCAACGTGCCACGATTTTGAATAGGATTTTAGTGTTTTTGATTCTGGAAAAATCGTGCCACGATGGGAGACCAACGTGCCACGATTCTGTAAGACAAGAAACCTTAAAAATGCATTTTTCTTCAATCCATTTGTTTCCAAACTTATTACTAAGTGTAGGGACTTTATCCTAACTATCTAGGGGTGCTTTTACGAAAAAAATAACTTTGTACAAGGGGTTTAATGAGTTCTTGTATTGCTTGACATTTAATGAAGTAATTATGATGCGAACTTGTCGCAACTTTGTGATTTTTATGATTCCTTCGTATTTGGCCGGTGAAACGCGCATGTATACTCAACTGCACTCATATGTGATCTAAGAGTATACATAGTTAAGGCATTAGTGTTGGTTTACTTGGTTTTGATTCAATTGTCTCAATTGTTTTAAAGTTGGAAAATGATAGACGAACTTTGTCAAAAACGATCTTTAAGGCCGAATACTTTGCAAATCTTTTGTGAATAGCTTTATATGATGGTATGAAGATGTATGAATGACTGATAGGTGTTGGATATGATATTTATCATAGTATGGTGTGCTTTCTCCTTTACTTGAATTGTGAGAAATTATATGGATTATGGAGTTATAATTATGTTGTTGAATTCTTATATGCAAATTTGATGGTGATAGTTGTGGTGCTTGCATGTATGAAAGGTGTTTGTTTTGGTGATGAATTATGTTGTTGAATTATTACATGCAAATGTTGGTGATATTGTTTGTGAATTCATATTTGCAAAATGAAGGTGGTTTAAGATATTTTTATCCAGTGGTGTGATTTGAATACTTTGTATTAATTGGCTTAGGATATTTCTATATATCCAATGGTGATGATGTTGGTGAGTTTTGTTGATTGAACATGTGCATCGTGTGCCATATATTCATGCATCATGAGTCTTACGATGTTTACATCCAATGGTATGATTTGAATACTTTGTATTCAATCAGTACAAGAAATATTGGATTTTCCTACTAAACTTTCCGAAGAAATTTCCAAGGAGTTAGTTTCCGACGAATTAGCAACGAAAATTTCGTCGGAAAGCATATGTTAGTCAAAGGGGGACCCTTATACACAGAAAGGTGGGGTGTGGTAGTTTGTGATTGGCTGCTTTTACCGAGGAAAGCTTTCCTAGGAAAACCCTGGACCCACATGCAGATAAAAGGGTGCGTGGAAGCATGAGATTGACTGCCTTTACCGAGGAATATGTTCCTAGGAAAGCTGCGGCCCCACATGCAGAAAGACGTTGAATAAACAGTGCGTGGCAGGTTGTGATTGGTTGACGTTACCGACGAATATTTCGTCGAAAAACTTGAGACCCACAGGCGCACTAGCCGTTTGTTACCGTTGCAGCATCTCTGTGAATAAATATACAGCTCTTCACTCACATTTTCTTCACTCTATTTTCTTCCTTGCAATTCTCTTCACTCTATTCTCATTCAAAAAAATTTAATATCACTCAAATTTTATTCTCCATCATTTTATTATCATTGTTGAAGTTTCTAACACAGGTTATTATTGTTATTTTTTTTTAATTGATTTCAATTTTACATGTGTTTGAATTTATAAATATTTAATGTAGTTATATATTAAAATGTTTACATTTTTTTTATAGACTTGTTGGTTCCGATCCATTTTGAGGTGGTGTTGTTGCTCGTTGCCGTTGATTTTGCTGCCTCTGCTTAGTTCGTCGACTTATTATTTGAGGTTGGTATATTTCTAACTTAGTTTAATTAAATAATTGCTACAATGGTATATATTGTAATAAATAAAAATGTTGGTGGGATTTTTCTAAAAAAAATGTTTGTCGGATTAACTTCTTTAATAAAATATTTAGTGGGATTAAATTAAATTTCAACTTATTATTACTGTTAGAGAGAGTATAATAAAAAAACAGTTAGCTTGTAGAAAAATTTGTAGTTTAGTTAAAAATCTGTGTATTTATATATTGTTAATTTAGTTATTAAAATATGTTGCATTATTTTTTGTAGTTTCCTTTTGCTTTCGATCCATTTTGAGGTTGGTGTCGCTGTTGCTTTTTTTTTTTTTTTGCATCCACTTGTTCATTGGCTTGTTATTTGAGGTTAGTATCTTTTATTTATTTAAAATTAATTCAATGGATTATTAATAAAAATATTAGTTATTAAAAACATAGTTAGTAAAATTAAATTGTAGTAAATATGTTATTTAGATAAAATTTGTTTTACTTAAAAAAATGTAGTTGGTAAAAATGTTACTGTAGTTATTTAAAAAAAAGGTTAAGTTAGTAAAGAAATATGTATGATAAAGTTTGTTAGAAAAATAATGTAAATTAGTAAGAAAAAATTGAAGTTAATTAATATGACATTTGGGAATTATTTCGTGGGAATTAATTTTGACGGCCGCACTTAATATTTATTTGTGGTTCGTAATTTGTATATGCGTGCAATGTTTATTACATACAAATTTTAGAAAATGTGATATAGATTAAAAAATGTTATATATTTTAGTCATAAAATATAAAATATTATATAATTTTTATGCGATAGCATGTTTATTTTGTACAAATTTCTAAATATTTAGGCGATTAATTTTTTTATTATTATTTATATTAGAAAATGATTTACGTATAAATAAGAATGTTAGAAAATGGAACTAATTTGAGTCAATTGCAGCGACGCGAAAAATTGATCAACATATTTTTCATCGTAGTTGGATGTATGATAGAAAATATCCGGGGAAAAGGAAACTTAAGGCGGCTTTTGTGGATGGAGTTTGTAATTTTGTTGCTTACGCCATGTCACAAGATGCCTTTCAATTGGAGGGAGGGATAAGATGTCCGTGTCTTAAATGTACGTGTAGGTTGATTCGGAGCCAAAAGATGTTTTAAACCATTTAAAGTACCTTGGTTTTATGGCGACTTATTATGTGTGGATTTATCACGGTGAACAAGAGCCAACAAATAATACCGAGTCTAATGTTAATATGCACGCTTCAAGCAGTGGGGCGCATATGGAGTGTGAAAACTTTGGCGTGATGGAAGATATGGTCGGTGATGCTCTTGAGGTGAACCTGTCTTACAACGAGGGTGGTGAAGAGGAAACAATCCCGAATGAGAAAGCGTTGAAGTTTTACAAAATGATAAAAGAAGTAAACAAGCCGTTGTTTGAAGGGTCGTCTGATTCTAAGTTATCCATGAGTTTGAGACTTTTAGCGACCGCGTCAGATTGGAGTGTAGCTGAAGAAGGCGCAGAGTGTTATACACAAATCATGAGGGATGCAACTCCTATAAAGAACAATTTGCCCTTGAGTTTTTATGAGGCTCAAAAGTTGGTGGAGAAGTTGGGATTGGAAGTTAAAAATATTGATTGTTGTGTTAATGGGTGCATGTTGTTTTACAACAACGAATTTGGTAAAAATGATGGGGTGTTGGTGGCGTGTAAATTTTGCAATGCACCGAGGTATGAATTATGTGATGATGCCTCTCAAAAGCAGAAACGAGTCTCAATCAAGTCAATGTTTTATCTGCCGATAATACCAAGACTGCAGAGATTGTTTGCATAAACTCACACGGCCGGTAAAATGACGTGGCATTATTACAATAAAACTAATTCAGGTGTGATGCGACATCCTTGTGACAGGGTGGCATGGAAGCACTTTGGTCAAGTACATCGTGATTTTGCCGAAGATCCACGTAATGTGAGGCTTGGATTATGCTCTGATGGATTTATTCCGTATATCCAAGCATCAACAACGCCTTATTCTTGTTGGCCAATTCTTCTTACCCTGTATAATCTTCCTCCTAAGATGTGCATGTCAAAGCCTTATTTGTTTTTGAGTTGTATTGTACAAGAACCTACGAGCCCCTTAGATGGTATAGATGTGTATCTACAATCCTTAATTGATGATTTGAATAGATTGTGGATCAGTGAATCGATATATGATATTGCAAGGAAGCAGAATTTTAGAATGAGGCAGCTTTGATGTTGACTATTAACGACTTTCCTGCTTATGAAATATTGTCTAGATGGTCAACTCATGGCAGATTGGCTTATCCACATTGCATGGAACACACAAAGGCCATATATTTGCATCACGGAAGAAAACATTCGTGGTTTGATTTCCATCGTCCGTTTTTACCAGCGACACATGAATTTCATAAGAAGAGGATTTTGTTTAGTAAAGGAAAAACAGAAAAAGTTGGTCTGCCTCCTAGGACAACATCAGAGGAAGTATTCCGTAGAGTCAATGAACTAGGACTTTTGAAATTCTCAGATGTTGGCAAAAGAGTGGAGTCAAGCAACTCTAGAGACAATGGAGAAGATGCAAATAACCCTGATAACAATGTGGATGATTTTTATTATGACAATGATGAATAACCCTTGATAAAAAACATGATGTCTTTAATGTAATTATTTTTTCATAATAACGAAACATTTATTTTCAATGTAATGATTTAATCATATTAGTTATCTATCTAATGTATTTATTTAACTTTTTATATCATTTATTATCTATCTAATATATTAAAAAAAATTAAATTAAATTATCTATCATTTATTATCTATCATTTATTGTGTTGGGTGTTTGTTTTGATGTCATTTTTACTTTGTGGGTTGTTGTTAAAACTTATTTTGTTGTGATTGGACTATATGCTTTATCCCCGTTTGAGTTGCTTACTATGTGATTTTTCTGGGTCAGGTGTATGCTCCCCCAAGATTTTGTAAAAAAAAATAAAAAATTATATTTTTCATTTTTTATTTATTTATGTGTGTTCTCAAATAATATTTATCTTTTTTTGGTATAAAAAAATACAAATATCTTCTTCAACCTTGCACTCTAACAAACATAATAACCTAATTTATACAAAGAAAGATATTGATGGTTCGAAGAACTCTGATTTTAATTTTGGATAAATTAAGAATTTTTTGAATCTAATGAAAGGGGAGGTGGGTACATACTAGTGGTGTTCGCGGTCTGGTTTGGATTAGTTTTGAGGCAAAAACTCATCCGATCTAAATATAAATGTATACACGGCTTAGGTCGGTTTTGGATGATTAATTTTAAAAAACTGATCCAAATTAATGCGATTTAATTTGGATCGATTTTTGGATATCCAAAATTACAAATTTTTTAATTAATAATAATCTTATAAAAATATGATAAAATAATAGGTTCGAATATGATTTATAAAAAATTAATAGTACAAAATTACAATGATTAACATACGAAATAGAAACAAAATTGATTAAATTAGACTCATACATAGTATTAAAAGAATTAAAAAAATTAATAGCTTAATATAATATATTAATTATACTTATAAAAATGGAAATATGCAATAAAATATTTGTGTGCAGTTCGGTTTTGTTCGATTTTGAAAAATCAATCCAAAATCCAGTCCAATTCGAACGGTTTTCACAAAATGTCATCCAAACACAAATAATATTTGGTTCTGTGCGGTTTTCGGTTTTTTTGGATCGGTTTACGGTTTTAATTTGAATCGGTTTGGATTTAAACACCCTTAGTGGGTACTTTCATTGATTAGTTTTGTGAAAAACAGCAAGCCTTTTGAAGTGTTCATTTTTCTAATATTTTTCAATCACTCATTTCATAGTAGCTTGAAGAGCCGATCTCTCCTTCAGATGCATGACATATTGATCCAAATTGAGTAAAGAAATAATGATATGTTGGTGACCTATATTCTCTTGTCTTTGTTGTTTTGAATATGCATGTGGTTTTGCTCAGTTTGGATACTAAGTATGTTGTTGTTACTTTGATTTTGGTTATTACTTCCTCTTTACCCCCATAAATCTAGGTTTATTTGTTTGATTTTAAGTTCGAATTTATAGGAGAACTAGCTAGTGCAGAGTCGTTCCTACGAATCTGGAGGCTCGGTTTTGCAAATGAAAAGAGGCCCATAATAAAATGAAAATGTATTTTTTTTAAAGAACAATGTTCTATTTAAATTTTTGAAAAGATAAATACAATGTGTTGTATGTATGTGGTACATTCAAAGGTGAAAATCACTACCGTATACATGAATAACCCTAAACCACCCTCCCAAAGAACACTCACCTAACATCAAAAGCAAGATAACCAAATTCTAATAGGCCTAATTAATATTTTTTAGGCCCATACAATGGGGAGACCCAATTCCATTGAGCGCTTTGCACACCCCATAGTCCGGCCCTGAGCTAGTGTTCCTCAACTTGCGTAGACTATTAAAGTTGAATGGATTTTGTAACCTGTAAAAAATTATGTAAATTTACAAGATCTAAATTCTTCTTTGAAAATTAAACTAGCACAAATTTGAAAGGAAATTTAGGACTTGCTAATAGAAAGAAAAAAAAGAATTCTAAAAATCCTTTTAAAAAGTCTTATAAAAAATATTTCAAAATGAAAAGCAAAGCTCTATGTTTACTTTATCACTTGACATTGTTGCTGTAAAAAGGGTATACAATTTCAAAATAGTTCATTAAGATTTTAGTGGTTCATAAGGGCAAAATAGTATGAGTACCAAAGGGTAATACCTACAGAAAGGTTTAACACTTGCTTAGTAACTCTACAGAAAGGTTACTAGGAAGAATGATTTTAAGTAATTGTATTCTGTTTTATATCTCAATTGAGAAACTTTGAGGTTTGCCATAAACCGATATATATTTTTAAAAATCTATATTGGATTTACATAATCTATTTGTGAAAAAAAAAAAAAATTAACCATTGAAGTTATTCTTGGGTTGACTAGCGATCATGTCGTTCTTTTTAGAACGTTTTGTGATATTGATCAAATCTGCAAGCAGATTATTAACTATGCCACCTCTACAATAAAACAATCCAGCTATAGTTATCTCAAAGTCTTATTGCACTATAGGATCATTTCTAGAATTATGCATCCAATATTGTACAAAGACCACTCAAATTTTATGGTGAAACCACTTTACTATCATACTGCGACCACTATAATATAATGTTAGCACCATTCTAACCTCTAACCAAAATATCAAAGGAGAATAGACTCTTAAGATCATTCTTAATTTTGAAGGGACATTAAAAATACTTTTTATTTTGAAGGGGCATAAATTGTCGAAGAGACAATGCTATTAAGACCATTCTTTATTACAAAGGACATTATATCTCGAAAGCGACTATGATCTTACGAATACTTTTAATTTCAAAGGGACATAAAAGAATGGGAAGAAATGGTTCAAAATCGCATCATATAGATAGAGGGGGAAGAGAAAAAGAATTCTCGACAACTCAATAGAAAGCTCTAATGTGTAGAATGAACTATGTGATATCTCTATTTATAAAGAGTTCGAAACTAATATGTGACAAATTTTGGAAACAAGTAACTCACGTATTAGATCAAATACCAAAATATTTCAAATTGAGTACCAAAATATTTTTGATCGAACACAGAAATATTTCACCAAAACATTGGGAATAAAAAAGCACTTTTCAAATAATGTTTAAATTAATTATCATTTAACTGAACATTTTTGAGTAGTAAAAATTTACTAGTACCCCAAGGGAAAACCCATTGAGGTACACCATCCACTATATAAACTTCATCAATGTGTGTGATTTAGCAAATGAGAAAATTCTACTTTTTTTCAATTCACACAACACCCATTCTATATGATGTGAGACTTTTTTTGTTAACAACGAAAATTTTCGTAAGATAAGGGAGAAAAGTACAAAGAGTACTTATCTGATGTGAGACTTAATGTTTAATCTTTCAATTTCTACACTTGTTCCAACCGTTTTGCCATCATAAAAAATAAAAAGTATGCGAGTGTATGCCTCTTCTAAAATATGACTTAGTTTATTTTGAGTGATGTCAAAACTTTTGTGTAAAAATGAATGTAGAGTGGGCTCATCCATCTATAAAAGTGATTAGAACAATAAGTTTAAGAGTAAAAGATATGGTTAAATCAAAAGCAACAAATACTATCATTAAGTTAAATTCTTGAGGCAATTTTACTAAAGCATCTACGTACATGCTAAACTCAATGCTACATTTTTTTTTAAAGGATCAATGCTACATTTTTAGAATGTAACTTAATAGTAATAAGGTCGTGGGTTCGAATCCAGTCTTGATATGCAGCAACATTAAAACTTTAAAACTTTTAAGGAGACCTTGCCGCCTATTTGTATCCCATAATGCTCAAGGGAATAGTCTTCGTACGCGTGAATGATACCTTATTTAAAAAAAAAAAAAGAAATGAAAGAAAAAAAAATCATTTCTCAATCATTGTCTACCGGATTTTTCTCCTCTCTTCCACTAGATTCCCGTTTGATACCCCTCAAATGCTAACAAGTTATATGTTAGCTAGTTCATAGACAAAGATAAGAAAATGCTAGGATTGGATCCATAGAAAAATACAAATAAAAGAATCGAAATGAACAGTAATAATTCAAAATAAAGATGATCAGGTAGTACTGTTACTGTATGCATGATTCAATTGATTACTGTAATAAAAAATATTATAAAAAGAAAAGGAAAAGAGAAAAAAATTGATGACAGAAGTATGGTGGGTCAGTGGTTTTGAACTCAGAAAGGGTTAGAAAACAAGATGGCTCTAAACATAACATCTTGATTGTAGTACTGGCCCGCCTAGTTTCATTTTAAACACAATATGAGAAAAGATTTATATATTTTTTATTTACAAAAAACAAAGATTTGATTGGTAGACAGTATTGATAGATATTGAGGCCTAACAGAATCTCATAAAACCGGTTTTTGATGTGATGATTGCTCTAATATAGATCATCATTTATCCGATGTGAAAATCTTTCAAACACACTCTCATAACTAGTATTAGTCCGTAGACATAAATAACGAGAACCATCATTAACAAAAACACAGTTGACCTAGCAGATCTTGGAGAAGGCTTTTTTTTTTCTTTTGAAAACTCGATATCCGAGATCTTAAGAGGAACACACTCCAAGATCTCAAATCAGCCATTAGGCCAACCCTAAACAGGTTTTGGAGAAGACTTTGATATCATATTGTTGGATATCGAGGTCTAACATTATCCCATAAAACCGACTTTTAAAGTGAAAGCTACTCACACTTATAAATACATGTTCAGACTATCTTTTTGTTGATATGAAACTCTTTAACAACATGCATCATTAATATTATTATAAAGATATAGTAGTAGTAAATATGAATATTTGTTATTAAGAAATGGAATTGTAGAAAATCGAGGACACTCTGTAAACCTTCTTAACTTTGAAAACAACAGGTGAATGAGGCAAAGCTAATCACTCCCATGCACACGTCCCTTTCTCTCTACGTTCCCCCACCTCTGCCGCCTCTGCTCTCTCTCTTTCTCTCTCTCCATCTCTCTCTATTACACAAACATATCCATTGGGAATGCCGACCATTCATTTCTAGCTAGGTATAGATTTTCATTTTAGTAGTATTTTTCTTATTCCTATATCTTTGACAAAGTTCAAAAATTCACAGCAATAATTTTCAAATGAATGTAGTTCTATCTTGGCAAGTCAAGTTAAATGAACTAATTTGGAGGACAAAAGTGAAATGAACTTTGGAGGTCAAAACAATTACTTTGTTAGAAATAAACAATCACATCAATATTTATAGAATTAGTTATGTTGTAAGAAAATGTTTTCTCGGACCCCGGTTGATTGATGTTACTTGATTATGACACTTCATTTTTTCATAAAGTCTAATGATACACTTATTATAGTAAGTAGATGTATGTACTATATAGGTTATAGGTTATTAATTAGGGAGTGTTGTTGGTTTGGGTTGGTTTTTAAGTCAAAAAGTTATTTGATCTAAATATCAAAATGGAATGTGAATTTGTTCGGTTAGAATGATTCCATCATCATATTCTTTCTTTAAATTTTGTTTGAATTCGATTCAATTCATTGAGTTTTTACAAATAAAACTTATTATATACTTGTGCTATTTCAAATAATATTTTATTGATTAAATAACATCATCATTTTTTTTACTAAAAAACAACTATATCAATTCATTCTAATTGATAGGGTAAATTGACACAATACATATTCGATAAAAGCAAAAAAAAAATTATTAATTAAATTACAAGACCATATTGTTTTTTTACTAAAAATAAACGATATCAATTCATTCAAATTGATAAAGTAAATCAATACAATATAAATTTGCTAAAAATAAAACAAATGTATGCAAAAAAAACTTGCAATCACACATGTTAATAGCATAAAAGGAGGACGATGTGAACTAGGTTAAAACATCAAATCAAATCATAAACAAAAGATAGATTAACACACCTGATATATTAATAAAAGAAGTAATTAAAATTTATATATCTCGTTGGATTTGGTTTGATTTATGTCTTATAGTTTATATATCTTGTGTTTAAGAAAACATTAATTACATTCAAAAATATTAAGTTTTTTTTTTTTTTAATAATTTAGTGATTTTAATTTGAATCGATTCAGTAGTATGGATATAGCCGTACTATGAATTGGTCAGTTTCATTGAGGACTATTTTAATTTCTACAATATCATTTGTTTTTTTTATTTCTTATGCATATCACTTGATTCTAACTTACTATTATATATATATATATATATACATATATATATATATATATATATATATATGTTTTGGTAAGTGATCAAGTCATTAGATGCAAGATGGTCATATGGTTTTAACAAGAAACTATGAATTTTGAGTTGTATTATCACATTGGATGTTTAAACTATAAATGTTTGTTATTACCATGGTTTTATGTTTGTAATTGAAATTTGAATAGTTTGACAAAATGAGTTACATATTCTACAATTGATATAAATTATGAAATTGTAAAATATTAGAAATAAGATTTTTTTGTCGCTACAATTATTATTTGTAAGGGAGAATCATTTTTGGTAGAACTATACAAGGGAGGTTAAAATCCTAGTAAAAGAGGCATAGAATTCCTCCGAAATATTGTGCAAACCTCCTCAAAGGGGAAAATAAAGAAAACTCGTAACCATTTTGAAGGGATAGGAAACCCCCCTCTAAGGATTCTAGTTTTGAAACAGTTGTGAATATGTGGAAAAAAAAATGTGGAAAAGAAGAATATGTAGTACATATACAAGCTATTATCTACATCTAATCTTCAGAATGTGTTTGAATATCCACTTTTCAACCATTTTTTAAAAGTTGATATTATAAGGATTACTTTAGCATTTGGAACATATTATTATAAATTTGATTCTTATAGTTGTACACAAACACGATGAATCAAGAAGTTATCATTATTTTTTTAATAGAAAAATTTATTAATAACCAAGTTTCAGATGAACAGAGAGTGACATATAAGAATAGCATGCAAATGACGACATATATAGACAGAAAACTCAAAAAGGAACTCATACATCTAGAAATCAGAAACACTTATAAAAACACTACCCAACCGAGGGCTACTACCAAAAACCAACACAAAAATCTAACCACCAACACCAAAATCAACACCAAAAGCACAGTCTAACATCCTCGTCATAACATAAACCAAACTTGAGTCAAATCCTCAACATCCATCGAGAATGGGCAATCAAAATGAGATCCAAACTCTATCTCCCTCTACTCGCTTCTAAACATCTCTAAAAAAATCAACAAAGTGACCAAAGCCCTGCAAGAACACTTCACATTCTCTTCCTCATCTGAGCCCAAATAAGCACCCAAAAAGCTTTAGTTCAACCTCATTCAGATTCAATCAAAATGATTTTTGGCTTTAATAATTTTATGAATGCAAACTTTATTTCTAAAGCATAAGATACAATTTTAACATCATGTGTAAGATCAATTACCTTTCGTGCATATTAGGAATCACAATGAACCGTCGTGGTTTTGCAATCTCTAATTTTGGAAAATCATGATATGATAGTTCATGTTGATTTCTGAAAATCCATCAAGATACCAAAACCACAATAACAATTTAAATATGTAAAATTAAAGATGGAAGCTAGAAATATATAATAATGTCGATAACTTTTTTACCCAATGGGTTATTCAAGACTAACTAGGATGTCTTGTGTCTTATGTGGGAACCAGAGTGAGTCGGTTAGTCATTTGTTTGTTTTTTGGCTAGTGGCGTTGAGGGTGTGGTTTAGTGTCTGCAGGTGGTTAGGTTGGGAGTGGGTTAGTCCGAAGAGTGTTATTGGTATTTTTTAGGTGTTTGTGACACTTAGTGAGAGAGCTAAGAGTAAGCTAGGTATTATTTTGGTCTGACATTCAACTGTGTGGATCCTTTTGAAGGTCTGTAACATTTTTTTTTGCGGGCAAACAGGTTAATGTTGAGCTTCTAGTGGATATGATTCAATCTCTCTTGTGGAAGTGTTTATTCGATATACACCCTAGTCATCATAGGTCCCTATATGAGTGGGTAACAAAACCAATTATCCGTTGAAGCCAATAGTGTTTTTTGTGTCAAAGAAGGATTCGATATGCACGGGGTTCGGGAGGTTCCTAGATCTCTAACCTGTTTTTGTTGGTGCGGGTTCAACCTTTGCTCTTCTCTTTGCTGGTGTTCGATTGGTGTGTATTAGGTTGCCAATATGATGGTTGATGGTGGCATCTCTCGAATTAAGGGAGTTTTGCATGTTGGTGTTGTTTCAGTTTGCGTCGGTTGTGATGTACTCGGTTTTTCGTGTGTGTGTGAAATCAATAAAAAAAGTATCTTAGAAATTTGGACCATCATTAGTTTGACGCGTGTTCAAATCCTTTAGGATGTTTAAAAGCTATGTAAAGTTGTACATTTTTTGTAATGGGTTGTAGCATCCATTATACTCTTTATTGATGATAAAGAAATGTTAAAAATACTCTCTCTAAGACTCACTCTTTCGTAGAGTGATATTCACGCGAGTCTCTAACTACTTTATGTATGATCCATTTTTAAAATGTTGGATCCATGTAAGTTTATGTTGGATTTCATGTGTGAGTGATTATGTCCCACATCTTTTATGAATAGATGAAATGTTGGATATATTAGAGAGGGGACCTATATACCAAATGCATTAAGGTTTTAGGTGGAGATGTAATGTCCAAGTCTCTTTAAGGTCCTAAACGTGCTCCCGGCTCTCCCCGGATTCCCCAACAATTGGTATCAGAACCCTGGTTAGACTTGGTGAGGAAGCGGGAGTGGGATCCTACGTAATGAATGAAATATTGGATATATAAGATAAGAGACTAATATACCTAATGCCTTAAGGTTTTAAGTGAAGATCGTATTCCCGACCCTCTCCGAACTCCCCAAAAGTTGATGTTAGGACAAAAATATAAAAATGTTCATAACATTGCATTCTTGTTTATCAAAAGAAATAAATAAAATATCGGAAAAGGGAGAGAGAATCAAAACACTTTCTAGGTCAATTCAATCCTTTATTACTTAAGTAGCATCGATCTGTCTCTCATTTCCCTTTCTTTCATATTTATCTCCCCTTCCTAAACAGTAACTTAACAATCAAGAGGATCAGATCCATAAGAAGTTTTTATCTATCTATCTATCTATCATATCACACACCCAAGAAACTTCACTGATCAGTCAATCCCATCAATCAAATCAAAAAAAATCAAGAATTCAGAAAAGGAGAAAGTAAAGAATCAACAAAAAGAGAAAGAAAGAAAAAACATGTCCTCTTCATCATCCACTTCCTTTTCACCGGACCAGCAACAACAGCAACAACTCTCTCCTTCGGACCAGCTATGTTATGTCCATTGCAATTTCTGTGACACTGTTCTCGCGGTATTATCTTATCTCATCTCATCTCATCACACTTTGTCTTTAAAAACATGTCTTTTTATGACCCTTTTAATTAAGAATTAAGATTCTAATCATAGTTTCTTTTTTTATATTGTTTTTCTTAGGTGAGTGTTCCTTGCACAAGTTTGTTCAAGACTGTGACAGTGAGATGTGGTCATTGCACCAACCTTCTCTCAGTTAACATGCGTGCTTTGCTCCTTCCTGCTCCTAATCAGCTTCACCTTGGACACACTTACTTCAACACTCAAACTCTCATGGTATGTGTATGCGCGCGCACGAGCGTGTGTGATATTTATACAAACAATAGTTTATCTTAGTTTGAATCTCCGACCTCTTCTTAAAACTGTTTCAGCTAATCGAGAAAACTATAGATATATATATGATGCTAAGCTTGATTTTTTATTTTATTTTAATGGATTATTTAGGTTTATTGTTTTTGTATCAATTTATAAAATTATCTATGTTTTCTTAGAGTAATGTTAATTTCTGTTGTGCTTGTGGTTGTTTTTTATCTTGGAAATTAGGTATATATATACAACTATCTTTTGAGTTGGAATTGGAAAGGGTTTGTTGATTATGAGAAATTTGGTTTAATTAATTATTATTATTCAGGAGGAGATTCGAAATGCACCTTCAACAAACATGATGATGAATCAGCTTCCAAATCCAAATGATTTGATGATGAACACAATGAGAGGAGTGCATCATGAAGAAATCCCTAAACCTCCACCTGCTAATAGACGTGAGAATTTATATATCTATCTCTCCTTAACATTTCACTTTGTGTTGAAAATTTATCATGAATTTTAAATGATGTTTTTATTATAGTTTTTCTAATTACAATAACATAAAGACCTTCTTCACCATTTCTCATGTATGCAATATATTTTTAATTTTTTTTTATTAAGATTCTTTTGATGCCATCATGGGAAAGGTAGGTAAAGCAAAAGAAAACAACCTGAAACCCTTCTGTACATTTTACACTTCTTTTGAGTTCATAGTTGTGCTACTCGACCAATTAATGAACAAAAGCAAAAAAGAGAAGGAAAAAAAGGTTCCATCCCTATCAAAACTCACTTGAAAATATGAAACAGTGTTTTATGTTTCTTGATGTACTTCAAAGTGGCAAAGAAAGAGCAATCTTTAGCACATTTATCTCATGCATTGCTTTTTTCATCTTACATGAATTAATGTAAGTTCTTATTAAAGTTCCAAATTAATTAAAAAATACTTTAAGTCCAATATTATTTTCAAATGGGAGAAACCCTATTTCCAACATTTTGTTTATCAAAAAAATTGGAGAAACCCTATACCAAATCTAGGGCTAAAAAATGAAGATCATATTTTTTTTTTCCTTCAAAATATTTACAAAAGGGAAAAAAAAAGAAATGAAATCTAAATATATTTTTTTAGGTCTTTTTTTTTTTACTCTATGTGTCTATGCATGTCTCCTTGCATGCAAACATTGAGTGAGACAGAAGTCTTCCCCCGGAAAAATAGAGGTGAATCCATTGGAGAGTGATTGTTAGAGAAAAATGATAATGATGAGGTAATGATAGAAATATAGAGAGAGAAAATGAGAGATAGAGAGAGAAAGAAGAGAGTTCTGATTAGGCAATGTTTATTTAATGTTCCTGTCTGTTTGCCTGAGCAATGTCCGTGTGTTTGCTTGTCCAGCTCCGGAGAAGAGACAGAGAGTTCCATCTGCCTACAACCGCTTCATCAAGTAAGTTTAATAACATTCATTTTAAGTTATTTATGGTATTAATTCATTGTTTTCTAACTCTGAAAATAACTTGTTTAGATACCCTAATATTTAAAGAATATAACAAGAGTACACCACATTTTTACATAAACATTACATATCATATTTTTACATAAACATTCTATTTTTTTGGAAAATATTTTTACATAAACCTTTAATCAATACTAGTTATATAAGTTTTAGTATATCAGTTGTGTTTGGATGAAATATTATATTGGTTTTTATTTTTTGTTATTATAGATTTATTATTTTTTACTAAAAATGGTATGGATCACCTTTGTACATTTTTTTAAAGTTCATATTATTAGACTAAGCATTTTTTTTTATTAGGGAAACCACTTATGAATTTATTTTTCTTAGTTTCAGATTTGTGATGATAATTCATTTAACTTTAGTGGTAACTTTTGCAAGATAATATTTTTTGTAGTTGTATATGATTATATGAAGAATGTCCTTGACAAAATATGATTTGATTTTCAGGGATGAGATCCAACGTATCAAAGCTGGAAATCCTGATATAAGCCACAGAGAGGCTTTTAGTGCAGCTGCAAAGAATGTGAGATCCAATGAAATCCTGAATCTTACTCTCTTAGGGACATTTTCCTATTTTAGATTATTTTTAATTTTTACTAACTATATAATTTTTAATTTTTATTGGGTTTAATCTAGTACACATTTTTATTGCATCGGTGTATTAAACTTAAGACTTTTCTCATGTGTGGGGTCCATTTATTTTCTTTCAGTGGGCCCACTTTCCACACATTCATTTCGGACTTATGCCTGATCATCAACCCGTGAAGAAAGCTAATGTTCGTCAGGTACTTTGAAAACCCTAGCTAGCTACACTGTTACCTTTTTATTTCTTTCTTTTTTTTCTTTTGGCAGCACATTGAATGAAAAAGCATAACTCTTATTTCTAGGGTTTCTAATACCTAAAATTCTTTCATTGTGTAGGATTCAGAGGACGTGCTTATGAAAGATGGGTTTTTCACACAAGCAAATGTAGGTGTCTCTCCCTACTAAAGAAGTGTGTTTGTTTTATTGTGTAGGCTTTGATGTGTCATACTATTGTCTCTAATTAAGTGATATACTGTACTAAGACTTTGTCTTATGCATATTAATGTTATGCACTTGTATTAGTACTTTTTAGCCTTACAAGTTGTTAGTTTATGGTATAATGGGTGGGGGGAGAGGAGAGACTATGAAGAATCTTATGATTATAAATTCTTCTGAAAATCAAGATGGTATGTTTTTTTTTATATTTAAATGGTGCAAAGAATGAATTGCTTATTTTTTTATATAAGCAAAATGAATTAAAGTGAGTACATTACTAAAAAAAGAAAAAATTAGTGAGGGAAATTTAGAGAGGGAAAACGCAAAATCCTTCTCTAATTTCGTCATTAAATTTTACGATCAAAGAATTTGTGAGAAATTTTATTTTTTCCGTCACTAATCTTCCTCCCTAATTTTTGAAGAGAAGATTGATGATTATATATTCCACAAATCTAAAAAAATAAAAATTACTTATCTACCTTTACTATAAATAAACCAAGAGCAAGACATCCTTTTTATGTGTTATCTAACACCTTCATCAAGTTTGCTACCTACCCATTAAATAAAATGTCGTTTTTATGTTACCAAATACTCCACCTATTTCCCATTCAATCCAATCACTTAAAAATGGAGTGCCATATTGCTAAAGAATTTGGACAAATGAAAAACAATTGATTATAAGTTTCCACTTTTTGAAAACACAGTACACACCATTGTTGATGAGGGTCCCCTCTAATTCAGGGTTATTAGTATGAAATTGGAGGCTCGGCTCTCATGATAGAAATAGGTCACTAATAAAAAGAACGCACAATTTTTTTAAACGATTAATTTTCTATTTAAATTGAAAATAGCACTTTTATAATGATTATTAGCCACCACAATCAAAATTAGCAATTATTTTTACTAAGGACATGTTTCTTTACTTAGAAATAGAAACATGGAACATGATTTTTTACTTAGAAATTGAAACATAAAACATGTTTATTTTTCTTTTTTGAGTGGGGATGGGGATATTGAGAATTAATTTTTTTCTTAAGGCCCATCGCTTTAGAAGGCTCAGCTCGGTCGAGCTCTTTGCATTCCCAAAAAAAACCGCCCCGCTCTAATTACACCTCTTTGCCACAATTGATTATAATAAGTTGGAACCCTCCCATAAGCAATCTCCATCCAAAATATTTACCTTTGATGGGGATGAAGCAGCCCATAGCAACTGCACTGCAGCCCTAAAACCGCTGTCATTTACAGCTCTAAATCCTCAGTGTAGCAGCAGCTTGTAACAAGACTAAACTTTAAATTTACTCACCTATCATGCAGCCATTTCAGAGTCTAATTCATCAACCTATGGGGCTGCTTGATTTAATAATGTTTCTAATTCAGCTTCACAATCCAACTCTGCAATATTAAATTCTTTATCATTTATCCAAAATCCGAGTGCCTTTGGAATGTAGGAAGCTCTTCAAATTAATTTTTCTTAGTTCTAGTTAATTGTACCTCCTTCACAAACGATGGAGTAGTGCTCTTTAAATTATTTGAATTTATACTTATAGCTCATGAAGATATTTTTAAATTTTTGGGTAGTAGTCCTTCCCATCGCCAACAACACATTTGGATGCATATGCCTAAAGAAAATTTTCTTAACGAGGCATTTTTTAAGTCTATAATAATATTTTAGTAGAATTGCTAAATTTTGATATATATATATATATATATATATATATATAAGTTTTATTTTTTTAGACATTCTAGAGTACAAACTCATTAAATTTGTGTAATCCATTTTGTTTCATATTACAATTTTCAATTGATAATAAAGTCATTTTATTCAAATTTTGTCAAAACAGTTGTGATTTTAGTTTTAAAAATATGAGACTATTTTATTTAGTAAAAGTTTATATTTTTGGAAGCTTACGCTAGGACTAGCATTGGGTCGTTCTATTTCATATTAATTGTGAATTCAGAAAGAAAACATAAATCATATTAATATTTATTAGATTAATTTTATCTTCACTTTTCCATCAAATAAATTGGTTCCATCATTATATTTAACTCTACTACATTGTTAATGAGGACGTTTAAGTCAAATTACTTAATTCATTAAGAAGGAATGATAAGTTAAGAAGGAATGAAAATGTTATGTTAAGCTATTTATAGCCACAAAACATTCCTAGATTGTATTACAGTCAAAAGAAATGTTTAAAATGATCAAAAATGCATTAAACACATTACAAACTGTTCAAGCAATGTTTCTAACGTCACAATCCATATTTTGGACTAATTTGGATTATATGATTCAAAAATATACCCAAATTATTTCGGATAATATATTCCAAAACCTACCTAGATTGTGCTATATTTTACATCAACAACATACATTAAACATAACAATTTCGACAACGTAGTTCAACAAGGTAAAATAATATAATAAAACACATACAAAATCATGGATCAGCCAAACTTAAATCTTCATCTGGTCTATCAAAGCAAGCCCTGATTTCTTCGTAGGTGTAGAGCCGAATTAAACACTCCCGAATATCTCAAGAAATCCTCACCAAGGAAGTGTCTAACTCGATTTGTCCCTTCAAAATATGGTAACCAAATATAGAGAAACATGCATGGTTCTCATGCCATCGCCGTTTCGGAGCTTCATATGGGTGAACCGGACGTGCCTATTTGAGTCCACCGGCGGACGTTAATACTCTCTACTATTCTTGTGTCTCTTTGGTTGAGACGACCGTTATTTTGGTCTAGCTTGCCCTTCAAGTCAGACAGTGTGACATTAATATAGTTGATCATAAACAAATCAGGGTTCCCCTGTTTTAGTACACTTCAACTAGCTTGGTGTTTACTTCTATTGGATACGTGTCCATGGTTATGTGGTGTGGTTTGCAAATGAACCAATCATGTAAATTTATAGCAGTTTTTGTGTGTAACGCACCACATAAATTGTTGGTGTAATATGAACCACATAAAAATATTGTACATGCATGTGCCACACCCACCAATGCACAAGTTTTTACACGGTCTAGTAACGATTCAAATTATATAATAAAAAATAATCTGCTAGTTTCATGCATATTCCATGTGTTTTGACTGGTCAACATTGTTGACCACTTGTTTCAGACTTCCTTTGACTAATGTTACAATCTATGTTTACATTTTACCTATACATACCCATTGATCGTTCATACTTTCTCATTCCAACTCACATCCTCTCTTTGTTTTTTTTTGCTTTTTTTATGAATCGTTTATAATGTAAATGTTTCACCGTTGACCTTTCATACAAAAGTTCAAGTCATCTTGTGGTGATAATATGAATGGTCAATGGGTGTTGGTCCACTCTACAATTTACACCACAGACCCGTCTGGCTTTATGACCGCTAATCAAAGTCACCTCCCATTGCGTCATCTTATATTTCCATCTTATCTCTTTTGAGGATGTGCGAGAGGGATGACAAACATTTTTCTCCTTCTCACTCCATCCTTTTGAATTACTAATTTAGCATTAGGTGTGTGTTTTGTTGTAATAAGTGTTGTGTTAATGTAAATATATTATAAATTCTTGATCAAATTATAAAATATTTTGATTTCTTACCAATTTATATAGTCTTTTTAAATTGTCATTTTTATTTATGCTATTTTAATTTATGTCAAGTTTATTGGAAACAAAAAGACTAGATAAACACGGTTCATATTTTATAATCCGAAAACTATCATATAAACTTCTGATTATAAAATCAAATGGGAAATAATCGATTTAGAAGGCGTTTGATAAGTGAGTAAAATGGCAAAAGAAATTCTCTTGTGCATGTTGTGGATAGGACAAGTTGGTTGGACCCAACCTTTCCAGACACAAAACTTCAGTTCATATTGTCTTACGGCAAAGATAAGTCGGTCATATGGGACAATTGAGTAGGGCTCTACAAGGTGAGACTATATAGTTGATGGAACAAGTGCTTGGGGTTTGCTAAAATTGTAGAGAAAGCAGGAGAAAATCCCCACGCAAGAAATAAAAAGAAAGAAAAGAAATTCACACAATAAAAGATTTTACTGCTCTTAACATGCAATTTTCGCTAGGATAAATTATGTGTCTTTTTGAATTTTACATAATTATTAATGAAATGGTTACTAAAATAGTAAAATGTGATTCATTTACCAAAACATTCTTATTATTTATAGTTAGTGGACTAGTTAGGTCTATAATTGATGGAAATAGATAGAATGAGGTGGAATAGAATAAATTAGTGTTCCATTGTTTGGAGACTAGTTAAAAGGATGGAATAAAATAGAACTCACATAACATGCATTCTATCACATCACATTCCATTACTCACTCCCACTTTGCTTTACCTCAAATTTGGGTGAAATGGAATGAAATCACAGTAATTTATTTGTTAAATTACTAAATTACCAATATATCTTTGGCTTTTTTCCTCTCTGAACAATGTCTAAAATATCAACTCATGTATGTTCCCCCGACTCTTGACTCCTTCCATTCTATTTCACTTCGATTTGTAGTGCTTAATCACTGAATCTAAATACAAGTGGAAGATTAAAAAAGATTGAGGTTCTTCAAGATTGAGATTCTTCTTAGAGATGTGTCCGACCATTGCTCGTTGTTGTAAAAGAAAGGAGGGGGCGGTTTAGTTTCAATAACTGCTGTTTGGAGAATATGAGTTTTAAGGAGGTTTAGAGGTGTCAATTCAGATTCCATGAGTATCTTTGGTGCAACAACTTCATCTTCAGCTATCTCAGACTCAACTCTTGCCGGGTTTAAGGTGTCTTTTGTTGTTTTATTTTGCAAAGCTTCAAATATTAATCTAGCACTTTTTTTTTTTACGCAAAATAGAAATTATATAAAAAAAGAAAAAGAAAGAGATACAATAACTGTGGGCATTAGACCTGATCCATGAAACCCCAAACGAGAATACATCATGATCATACAGTCCAAGTGGATTAACTCTAAACTATTCTAAAAAAATTCACTAATCACAGGCGCAATCTATCGAACCCGCGTACAGGTACGAAATCAAGTTACAAAAAATTATGAAAAGTGAATATATGCGGAGAACATTTAGAGTTTAAATATGGCGAATGGATCAACCGCAAACGTTGTAACAAATCCAAGTACCAACAGCTCCCTCATCAACAACAAGCATAAACAACTCTTTCTAGCAATACTAGAGTGAAAGTAGACATGACCCTTCGAAACCTGCTGATCTCAACAAACCTGAAATATCAAAGAATCGAAAAAATCATACCACCAAACACAACAGTTTCAAACAACACGTAAGAACTCAGATTGAAGGACGAGTCCAATACGTCAGTAACCAAACCGTTTCGAGTTAAACGAACTAGATCCTTTCGGGTTTTTGAATCACACACCGACCCTTTCAGGTTTTTGAGTCCAACCACCGCACAAAAAGGATCAAGGTCCGCAACCACACCCAGACACAATAATTAACAGAAAACTAAACAAACCAAACAAAACACAAACACAAAAAACGGAAACCACCGGCGCCTGAAAGGAGGATGAGAACCACCAGCTTGGAAGGAAAGAGCTCTGGAATCAGGAAACCCGAAACAAACCAATCGAAATCAGATTTGAAACGAGTAAAACAAAACGTGACTCTGGCTCAAACAACCTCCACCACTTTGATAGCAACAACGAAGAGGAGCGTCATTGGAGGATTAAGCGACCTTCACCAGTGGAAATCGACCCCAAACTTTCTTGAACAACTACCCTTTCTACTGCGTTTGCTTGCTTCTTCACAAATGGTTCTTCTTCCTTTGGTTCATCCTCATCAATTACCAGTTGTCTTACCTTCCTTTTCTTTGCAGGTTCAAAACCTTTGGCTCTGACAGCTCCAGAAGCTCCACTTATTGTTTTGGTAGTGGTAGCCAGTATTATGATTTGTGTATTTCAATAGAAAAGACTTTACGTCGAAGATGAGTTTTACACTTGGTGACATTCCACGAAGTTTGTGAGTTCGACATATTATGTTAACATTTGGAATTTTAAAGATTACCTAACCATTTAGTTTCGACTAGAAGAAATTCAAATTTATTTTGAAAAGGCAAGATCAAAGGATAAGAAATGTGTTGAAGACTTTTAGTTTATGACTGTTTCATTACTTCTTAAATTGTGTATATATAGGAATTTTGCATATAAAATAAGGGTCACTAATAAGAATCCTGAAATCTTTATGATCAAAGTATCCAAGTTACGGTGAGATTTTTTCTCTCTCAAATCTGTTCTTTTTACTTTGCACTTGAAATTTTTAACCATGGCTACTCATCTTATTTATAGAATTTTAACTCTTCTTGAAACCATTGTTTGTAACAAAATTTTGTTTAAATTTAAAGATAACAAGAAACAATTTTTTTAAAAAAAACCTAATTACTTTAGTTTTCCAAATAGATATCATTAATTGGTTTTATTGAAAAAAAATAAGAGTAATTGACAAAAGGTATAATTGACAAATCGTACCCATTAAAATACCAAAAGACAGTTAAATAGGAATAAAAAGTTCACCATAAAATGACAGTTAAGAAGGAACGGAGGGAGTATAAAATTTATTTTTTGTTACCAAATTATCTACAACTTTTGATACTTATTTTCTGCCCCTCTAAAAAAATATATTTTTTTTCAAAAAGTTACTCTAATATCTTTTTATTTGAAGTTGTTTTTAGATTTTTGTTGATCGTTTTTTTTAAAACTATAACTAACAGATACAAAGTGATTTTTTTTTTTAAAATATAACAAACCTCATATGCCCTGTTTGTTATTGATTAAAATAAAAAATATTTTGACATTCAAAAATTTAAAGATCTCTTATAGAGATTTTGTAAAAAGATCAAAATCAATTTTGTTTTTGTTTACTGTGATAAAATCATTTTATAAAAAAATAATTTAGTTTGTTTAGACACAACAATATGAAAATAATTTTTTGTTACAAAATCACATCAATCTTTTGAAATTTGTTTCTCTTTCATCTAAATAGGATTTCTGTTACAAAAGACACAAAAAATAAAAATATGTGAGGTGTCAAAGGATTAACATGAGACAATTGTTTTTTATCTTCTGATCATTAACTTTCATAATTCGAGAATAGAGAATAGAAGATTTCCCGTTGAAGGTCGTTCTGCTTGCTTGGCGTCTGTTTCGCGATAGGTTACCAACAAAGGACAATCTTCTTCGTCGTGGAGTTATTCATAATGATGCCCGATTGTATGTTATTGGATGTGTGTCTGACGAGAACTTGAATCATTTATTTTTTCATTGTAATATTTTTGGAGCGATTTGGTTTTATATTTGCAGGTGGCTGGGTATGTCAACGGTAATCTCATTCTCTGTAGGGGACCATTTCAATCAGTTCACTTTTGATGGTGGTGGTTCAAAGGCTCGTCGTTCAATTTTATAGGTTCTTTGCTATGCCACTACGTGAGAAATATGAAAAGAAAGAAATAACATGTTGTTGAATGGCAAATAGTCCCCTATTATGCAGGTGGTGGATAAAATTAAGTCGTTGTCGCTCATGTGGTTGAAGGCGAAGTTTCCATCTATTCCCTTCAACTATTATGGTTGGTGGCTTAGTCCCTTCACCATGTTGGGTATAGGTTAACAGTCATTGGCTTTCTTAAGTTATTGTTTTTTGTTTCTTTGTAAATAATTGTTTGTGTGATCTGGTGTCTTTCTCTGGCATACTTTGTGCTAGAGAGGACCATTTAATGTGGTAATATAATTCATTTTAGTTTTAAAAAAAAAAATAGAAGATTTGAGTTTGTGGCAGATCAGTTGCAATTATGCAAGATTGGGTGGTGGCTTTTGGCTTATCGATATACACAAGGGATGCAATGTAACCGTTTTTATATTTATAAAAGATAAAAATAAAAATAATCTAAGCCAAAAGATTATGTAATTTAGTTTGGTTGGTATAGCTGATTTTTTTTTTTTTTTTTTTGTCTTAGATGATGTGGTAAAACACTGAAAATAAACTCACATATAACTATGAGGTCCCGGGTTCGAACCTGGATCACAACGTCCGACCTTGCAATTTTGGCATTTGCCAGTTGAGCTAGGACTTTTAGACGTACAACTGATTTTTCTTAAAAGAGTTTTTTTATTCACACCCTATATATTTCTGGTTACACCCAAATTTTCTTAAAAGTTTTTAATAATACCAAAATTACCTTTTTATATAATTTTTCTTAAAAATCTTGATTTCAACCATTGTCACTCTAAAATTCTACTCTCTTTCACGCACAAACAATTCTGATGTTCAATCAATCTCTATGGAAGATTAAAGAGTGAATCAAATATCTTTCATCTATACTCGATTGCATATAAATAAGTGAATTTCTTCTTCTTTTTCAATAATGCTAGTTTCAATTTTCTTCTTCTTGTTCAACTGCATTGTACGACGGCTTCAATTTTACATTGTTGAGGTTATCTTAAATTCAGTTTAAGTAAGTTCATATAAACTTAATTTACATAACCTACTTAAACTTAGTTTACATGACCTACTTACACTGAGTTTAAGTATGTACACTTAAACTCAGTTTACATGACCTACTTAAACTAAGTTTACATGTACATACTTAAACTGAGATTACGTAGAATCAATGAACAATGTTGAACTTTTAGATGTACACTTAAGCTCAGTTTACATGACCTACTTAAACTGAGTTTATATGACCTACTTAAACTGAGTTTAAGTATGTACACTTAAACTGAGTTTACATGACCTATTCAAACTGAGTTTAAGTATGTACACTTAAACTGAGTTTACATGACCTACTTAAACTAAGTTTAGAGTACATACTTAAACTTAGATTACGTAGAATCATTGAACAATCTTGAACTTTTAGATGTACACTTAAACTCAGTATACATGACCTACTTAAACTAAGTTTACAGTACATACTTAAACTCAGATTACGTAGAATCATTGAACAATCTTGAACTTTTAGATGTACACTTAAACTCAGTTTACATGACCTACTTAAACTCAGTTTACATGATCTACTTAAACTGAAGATGTGGTTTTGGGGTGAACCAAGAAAGAAGGAAGAGGCTTTTTGAAAATGAAATTTTATGAAAGGGTAATTTTGTCATTTTAGGGTGTAATCAAGATTAAACAGGGTGTAATTCGAAAAACTCTTCTTAAAATCACCAATTTATTCGAAACGGTTTTTATAAAAGAAAACAAACATGATCTAATAATTCTTTCAAAAAAAAAGTTTGGTTGGTATAGCTGATTTTTCTTAAAATCACCAATTTATTCAAAACGGTTTTTATAAAAAAAAGACAAACATGATCTAATAATTCTTTAAAAAAAAAAACCATGATCTAATAATAATAATATATATGTGTCAGATGTCAATCGTGAAACCCTAAAAGGTGAAAAGATGGTTAGAGAATTGAAGTTCAGACGGGGCTCCGATGTGGAAGTGAGCATCGACTGTGGTGGCGGCTTATACGGCTCATGGTTCACCGCCACTATCATCAAACACATCTCCTCCAACAAATTCTTGGTCGAGTACTATGACTTGGATGTGAAACCAGGGACGGAGCCAGGTTATAGCTAAAAGGGGCTGCCGCCACCCCAAGAAAAAAAGTGTTGAGAGCATTATACATTTGCATGTTCATATCTGCCACCCCTATCAGTTGATTTATAACCTCTATTTTGTTAACTTATCCATCCAAGTGGCAAAGCATTGCTACTGCCAAGTCCCATTTATCAATATCAATCCCATTTATCATAAAAAAGAAAAGAATTTGTAAATTTTGAGTACCTACCAATTACAAAAATATTTGATTTAAAATATTTTTCTTCCTAATCCTCTTCGCCAACAAGCTTTTCCTCCGCTTCTGTCTATGGTAGATCCTTCTCTAGGTTTTCAGTTCACCTCCTAATATTTATTTATTAGAGTCCTCCTAATATTCATTATTGCTAATTAATATTGTTACTTTCGCCCTGGTTAACAATATTTTTCGGCTTCGTCCCTGTGTGGAACCAACAGTAGTCCAAGTTCACAAGCTCCGACCAGAGCCCAGGATGGAGAGCGATTGGACCGAGTTGAAGACAGGAGACAAGGTGGAAGCTTTCCGGAAAGAGCGGTGGTGGGAGGGCCACGTGACGGAAGTTATAGGGAATGGAAGGTTGTTTAGTGTGTGTTTTACTGACTCGAAGGAGATGACGTTCCCAAGGGATCTTGTCAGGGTTCATCGTCGCTGGATTAATAACAATTGGTTTCCTCCGATTACAAACCAATCACACACATATTGGAAGGTAACTCTTTTGTTGTAGAAATAGCTTATACATAAATGATTATGCTACAAATGTTTAATTAAGTTTTTCGATGATCTAGGAACTTCTTAGGGAACTAAAGAAACAAAGGCGGGAAAATAGAAGAAATAGGATTAATGAGTTGCCTGACTGCATATTGCTCCACATATTGAGTTTTCTTGAAGCACAAGACGCTGTTCAAACTTGTATCTTGTCTAAATGATGGAAGGATCTTTGCAAACATGCCACTACTCCCACATATTTTTGGTCTCCCGCTCAAACTTGTAAGAGCTTTAAATACGCTCAAACTTTTGAGGGCTTTAAGTCTTGGAGTTACTCCCTTTAATCTTAACCTCTCACTCTTTGACATCTCTTCGTCTTTCTTATGCTAGGGATAGGAAATACTTGGATCCAAAATCTCCTATACTTCCAAAATCTTTTCACATGCCTGCATTAAGAACATTGCATCTTGAATACGTCTACTTTGTTGCAACTCACAACCACTGTGCTGACCCCTTTTTGAACTGTATGTGTTGAATACTTTGGTGCTCGATCGTTGTTTTTTGGTTGAGGATGCACAAGTCCTCTGCATATCTAATCAAACACTGCCCAATCTAACTATATCTTTCGTATTAGCCGACAAATTTTTGCTTTCTACTCCAAATCTTAGTTTTTTCGACATCACGGATATGAGTATTTTTCATAAACACCTATTCTCCACATGCAATTTTTCTTTTCTTCAGCAAGTAAATATGGTCTGCACGAGATATGATGGCAAAACTTTAATCTTCTTAAGATGGCTGCAAGTGCTTGCGAACGTAAAGATTTTGAAACTTGATATCTGTATCATTCAAACAATACTATATGTAAGTTATTTCAGCATACTTTCACCTCTTTATTTTAAGTGAACAATCATTTGAAAATGTCGGACAATGTCACTTTAGACTTTAGATGCAATACAAAAACATCTACAATGTGTCTTTTGATACTCAACTCCTGTCTTTAAATGTGTTTTCATTTGTTAGTTTTATTTATTACTAACAAAAGACACATCGAGAAATCCTACCAAGGCCGGTCCCAAGCCCGGATAAAAGGAGAGAGTTGTGTTAGACCTCAACAACCAACGTAAAACTTTGTTGAATCTCTATGACATGGACCAAGTATGAAATAGTGTGAATGCTAGGTTGTTGCTCGGAAGCAACATGTTGTATAGCTCGAGTACAACGTCAACTGAGCAAGGGTCGCTGCATCGTTGTCTGTATGCGTTGAAAAATTTGGATCCATATTATAGTATGACGTAATTTAATCCAGGTAACCGACTCACTTAGTGGGATAAGAGTTTGTTATTGTTGTTGTTGTAAAAGACACAATGAGATATGCTATTGAAGTTTTGATACTTTCATAAACTGTAGTGTGACATTGATAATTGCCAATGAAGTTTCATCATCTTGAAAGGACTAATCCGTGGTAAATGACTATGGCAGGTGGTAGTAAGATGGAAAAATTCTCATATTGTTGGAACATCATTTGTATATATAATTTTTTTAGAATATTTAAAATAAGCTGACGTGAGGATTTGGTCTGTTTTAATGAATTTTTTTAGAAGGTTTTGTTTTCTTTGGTACAAACAAAGCTCTTAGATTCAACCATGATTACCAAGATTGACAAATACATTAATTTTTAACGTTAAGGTTTTGTTTGGAAGTTTGTAAGGGATGAAAAGTGAGGAATTTGAGGGGTGCGAAATATAAGAGGAAAAAAAGAATTTTTTACATTTTCCGAAAGAGTGTTTTTTTGTTTTTGTTTTTTATAGAATGATAAATAAAAGTTTATGATCAATATCATTTTAATTTTAAAAATATTATAACAACAAATATTAAATTTAAAAAATTCATATGATCCTCCAAAACCCTCATCCAATACATTTCATTAGTTAAATGAGGAGAATTTTTTTATTTATTTTGAGGGATCTATTGTATATTATGTTTTAGGGGTAATCTTATCTTTTTAAAATAGTTTTTTTTTCTTCTTAAATCAAGGGGGGAACAAACATCAAGGAAACTATAAGACATTTCAACTGGCATGACACCCCTACGAGAGTCTCATCCTATATATGTCGCCGACCCCATAAAATAATTTTATTAAGAAAAACTAGGAAAATAGCTACAAGAGGGGGGCTACGCCTGATACTCAAAGCACACCAAAGATTAAGGAAAACGATACATCGGCATACCAAAACGGTCAAAAAAAAGGGTGCCCTAATAAACTTAGGAAGGGAAGTAGACCACCAAACACTTTGAATATTGTGACAATGATTGCCAAGTCTGTCAGCATAACCATTACCTTCCCGAAAGATATGCGAAGTAACCACCTGAAAACCTGTTTGAAAACAATTATGCCATATGTTCCTCATACAAATAGGAACCAACGATGCATTCTTAAAAGTCGTCAAAGCATTGGTGGTGTCGCTTTCTAACCAGACATTCCCGCACCGCATGCTGCACCGCATGCTCCATAGCCAAGATAAACCCAAGAATCTCAGACTAAAAACCAGAATAAGTTCCTAGATTACCAGCAAATTACCTTTGTTGTCCTTGAAAATTCCACCACAAGAATAGATACCTTGTCAACATAAACTCTCAAGATATTACATGTTATCCAGATGAAGTGCAAAGTATGAACAATATCAGCAATATATAGATCCAATGCCGGAGAGGAACAAGGCGCGAGAACACAAGATAGCAAAGTAGAAACCGATGTAACATCAATAAGACACCACAATTTAGAGCCTATATATCTAGTCCCAAAGCTAAGCCGTAAATAGGAATCTAAGAAAATAAATGAAATGAAGTCTCATCATGAGACATGCACAAAATAAAAACTGATACAATGAGACAGCCGTTGTGACGAAGATTCTCATCCATTGGAATTTATTGTGCATTAGCCGCCAAAAAATGAAGGAGTGAGAAGGAGGAATACAAGGCTTCCATATGGTATGGCCCAATTAATCAAAATAGATGTCAGGTGCAGAAAAAGGAAAGCATCCTTAGCAGTCAACAAACCATCAGTCGGGTGTAACCAAACAAATTTATCCGACTAAGGAGAACAGGGTAAAACAATCTTAGCTACCTGATAGGCAACTGCAACATTATCATGCACAAAGGAAGGGATCTCAATCCAATGATTGACAATAGCCATCTGCAAAGAATAAGAAAGTCCCAAGTGTAACACACCCAGAGTCTGCATTGTTGCCACAAACGGAGTACCTAACCAATTATTTGTCCAAAAATTGATCTAATAACTTGTTCCTGATGCATTCGCGATTAGTGGCAAGTGTATCTATCGTAAACCAAGTAATAAAGTAATAAGTAGAGTATCATATACACACGGATTTTCCCTTCGTCCAAACAGTTCTCGTAACTTATTTTTATAAGTTTGACGATATAAAAGATAAGGGTTAAAAAGACTTGCAATTTTTATCTGTTTGCAACAGAGCAAGTGTACATGTTTTGGTTGACGAAAAGTAAGCGACGGTTAGGATTCTTCGAATCCCTTCTATATATATTGTTGGATAATAAGTAATAGATATTTCGCGTTTATTTATCTTAGGTAGACTATACAAGTGATGAGGGCATTAGGATGATAATAACCTACTTTGGTGTATCCCTCCGTTGGCTAACTGCACATGTTGATCACACGGTGATCCTTACGTGTGGGGTCATGCTAATTCAAAGGTAATTGAAACATAAACTATATATTGGCTTTCCATTGTTTCCTAACGAAATGAAGGTCAAGGTTCCCTTAGGTCTGCCCATCTATGTATCTTAGGACACTCATAGCACACTCTCTACACTTTCTTGGTAGATCTACAAACGGGAAACCCTAATCTACGTCTACCTTACTAAGGGTTTCAAGAAAATGGTTATATTAGGTTACAACTTATTTCGGACAGCTAAGCATTTGCTTCCCTAATTACTAACTAGTTAATTCCTAGGTTTGGTAAGGCACCACCTGACTCAATGGGCATCATTCACTAAGTACCTACGTCTAAGGTCAACAATTCCTATAGTATCTTTACCTAGTTAATAATCACTTACTTCCTAGATAGATAGTTATCAGTAAAGGAATATAAATATCAAGATATAAGCATTCAGTTATTGAAAACAATATTAGGTCCTGTCACAACCTAAGTACCTAATCTAGGGTTGCACCTATCACAAAAATAAATGATTTTCTAATAAAACTTAATAGTGAACAAAAGAATAAATAAATAAAATAAACGACATATTAAATTAAATAAATATCCAACAAAAATATACAGAGGTTCATCTTAGAACTATAGCCTAAAAATATTTAGTTACACATGGTAACTAAAAACAAATTACTAATGATAAAAACATACTCTAGAAAATCAAGGAGAAGATATATTCTCTCCCGAAGCTCCAAAGTATCTTCCTCTTTAACTTCCACTGTTCTGAACGAGAAATTCTGAATGAGGAAGGCTAGTATTTATAATGGAGATTTCTAACTGGGTTTGGGATAAAAACGTAGGCTAAACATAGAAAAACGAATAAAATTACACATGCGCCCCTTACGTTTGAGATGCTTGGGACGCATCACAGATGCCCAAGCCACATCCTTTGTTATTTTTGAGATACCCTAGGCGCATGCAAGATGCCATAGGCGCATCTAGCAAATTTGCCATGCCCTAGGCGCATGGCATCAACTTCTTGGGCCTAATTTCTCCGATTTTGTCGTTTTCAGGTATTTGTCTTCAAATAACTTGCCTCAAAACTTGGGAACAAAATTCCTCCCTATGTAAAGTCTACTGAGGCCTCTTGAATCTTAAGTCTTGGTCTTCCCAAAGTCTTGCCTATTCTTCATATGTTCTTGATTTGTTTGCATGATTTCTTCGTGAATTACTTCAAAAACCCCCTCAAGTTGCTATGTTTCGGAAAAACTAGAATTACAACCTCAAATATAGAAAACATTTCAAAATTCCTGAAATCATAGGCAATCGTTCTAACGCTCCTCCTTTTTGCTGCTAAAACTTACTGAAAATGACTGAAAAACATGGTAAGAATAACATAAGATGAACTGTCATCAGTTCTCACAATCCAAACCGAATTAAAAATTACAGTTCCAATTTGAGACTTTATCCCCGACCACACTGAGGATCAAAAGTAATGAGTAATAGGCTGCCCGTTAGAAAGAAAACGGGTGTGAAGAAGACTAGCCCATTGGGAATCCTAGGACAACAATTTCCAGTTGAGTTGCAAAATTAAAGCTTCATTAATAAATCTAGTTGGTTTCAAATCCAAATACGCGGCTTTCAATGGGAGGCAAACTTGCTGCCAAGACACGGTACAAACCTTAGTAGTAAGCATGTCACCGGTCTAGATAAATTTTTTAATCCAACTATCGAACAGACAAAAGAGCTTCAACGGCCATATATACACGTGAAAAAAATAAACCAGCATCCCATGTATTATAGATTTGACAAGTTGCACGAGTCCCATGATTGAAGGCAAATATCCTTTCCAAGTAGCTAGCTTGACTTTGATTTGGTCAGCAATAACATGTAAGTGAAAGCAGCGAGGTTTTCCTTGGAAAATAGGACAACCCAAATATTGTAAAGGAATAACACCTACAGTAAAATCCCAACAAATTTGAAATAACATGTACCCGAGAAGGGGTCATAGAACTTGTAAAAAACTGGCTTTTAGCTGCATTCACAACTTAGCCAGAAGCCGCAAAATAAGATTCAAAGATATGCATGAGCCAACACACATTCTTCTTGTTACCTATGAAAAAAATTAAAATATTATCAACATAAAGAATGCGCGTTCATAACGAGACACCATGCACATAAGTCATGGGATTCGTTACTCTGGCGGTGGTGATTGTGATAAAGGTGGATTAGGTGGCTCCGATGAAGGGTGTGGATCGGTAAAAATTCTTCTCTCCTTATCACTTCTTTGTGTTTCAGTTGATGCATCGATGATCTGTTGGTCTATTTGGCAAGATAGAATATGTGCTATAGGGGGTGAATAGGTATTTTCCAAATTTATCGAGTTTTTAGCAAAAACATGTTTGAAAATAATTTGTCTTATTAGATTTATCCTCAAAACGATAATTATGACAAAAATATTAAGACAGTTTAAAACACAATAAGATTTAATATTCAATTAAGAGATTTAAATGTTAAATCTTATTACAATAAACTATCAATAACTCTCAACACAATAAACAAAACAAGACAATTCTCAAAGCAAACCTAAGAGCAATAAACCGAGCTATAACTATGAACACAAGGTATATGAATTTGTAATTGAAACTTGATTGAATTCAAATGTAATCAATATTTGAGTTAAAGAGAAAATTTAATTCAATGAATGAATACTAGGTTGAAACTTAAAACTTTGATCACATTCAAATCAATGAGCTACAATTATCAAACATTTATATACTCAAATTAACGCAAAGTAAAGGAGGAAAGGGAACAGAAAAGACACCGCGATTTATAGTGGTTATCCCTTTCGTCCTCGCTACAGGATACCTCCACTCTTCTTGATAGAGAACGTCTCTATCAAGGACTTACACTAAAATAGAAATTTGATTACAATGTTGTGATTACATGAACTCCTTCAATTACCCTAAATTTTCAATTCATATGCAACCACAACCCTCAATTTCCAAGTAACCCTTGAAATTAATGCTTCTTCAAGTCTTTGAATCTTCAATCACCCACGCAATCCTTGAAGCTCTTCCCTCGAACTCTTCTTTGCTATGTTCGGTGGTTGGATCCCCCTGAACTTGAGAAGATTTGAAAGAAACCCCAATACCCTTGGAGGTGGAATGAAATTACTCAATTCACTTTAGATCCTTGATTCCCAGTCAATATCCTTGAAAACAATAAACTTATAATCCCTATAACACTCTAGAAATCTATGACTCAAAGGCCACAATATTCTTAGATCCTTGATTCCCAGTCAATATTCTTAGAAAAAGTGTTTGTTGGAAGAAAACGTGTTTAACACTGCCACCTTAAGTTTTGATGATAACAAGGTATTAAAAACTCAATTGGATATGCTAACATTTGTTCAAGTGCGCAGGATCATAGACTAAAATTTATAAGTCTTAAAACAAAGTATTGGTTCTGAAAGAATAATTGAGAGCAAAAGAATTTACAAAGGAAGCTTATGTAGCAAGTTTGAGTCTGAAGACCATCAAAAGCTAACTGCCAGAGTCTGAAATTTGCTAGAGTCCGAAGTTCATAAAAGTCTGAAGTCAAGAACCTGGAGTTAGTTATATTTATTGAGGACACAAGTTTGCAGAAGGACTATAAGCCTAGAGCAACAACTATTTTAGAGGAATTAGAAGGCATTGGATGTTTAACCACTGAAAGAGCGCAGAGAAAGCACAATAGTACAATTGAACAACCACAACTCCACTACTACACTCTTGTTTGCACATAGTACTGCTACAGATGTGTCTACGCTGGTTAATTCTCTAAAGAAGGAATGTATTTCAAATTATACCTTCCTAGGACATTAACCAAATTAAGCAACAGATCATTGGTGATGATCAAGCTTCAGTAACGACTCTTTTGATGTGTTGGCATATCTACAACTAATCTTTCATACCTCTATATAAAGGAATGAAGACTTGAAGATTTGTAGAGACTCAACAACATTTAGACTGTGCCAATACTCTGATAAAATTGTTGTGCAACATTTACTTAGAATTTCTTAACAACTTTCATATTTTGGAAATTTTAGACTCTTAAGAGTCTGATTTGTTTTGTGTTAAAATTGAAGGAAAATCGATAATGAACAGAATAAGCAGCGGATAAAAATTCGATTTTCTTTCCTTGGATCATTACGAATTACACATGAATCAGTGATTCGATTGTTACCTCGAAGTGTGAAATCTGAAAGCTGGAAACTGGAAGCACGATCACAGCAAAGCAAGCAGCAAGCAGCAAAGCCTCTAGCAAGTCCACACGAACAGTGCTCCTCCAAAACTCGGTGCTAGCCAATGAATTAGAAGTTTCAGAGAGTTAAGGGTTTCAAAACGTGTAACCTCAAACTTCAGCACAAGGCTTCTATTTATAGAACTCTTAGTGTGCTCTGCAAGTTCAGAAGTCACTATTGGGCTTCTGTAAGACCAATAACGAGTTTAGTAATTCTGCTAACTAATTAGCGTTATTTACTAAACGCACCCCTTATATAAGTCATACTTATATATTTCTCTTTTGACTGTTCTTTGTGTGTGACCCTATAGGTTCTAGTCACGTTGGCAATAATATTAAATCTAATATTTGATACTATAAACAATGAGCGGTATCTAGCAACACATCATTGCTACCCAAGTGACAAGAATGTCAAGTGACCTGACGAAACCTGTTTCCATGATAATACTTATGTATACGATTACTCCTTTGTCCTAATATCTTTATTGATCTCAATGCATAGATTTTGTCACCATTGTGTAGATCAATATTTATATTTCTTGATTCCAAAATATACTGAATAACGAATAAGTCCAATATCCTATATCGACTTAGTTCGGCATGGCCATGCAGTTTTACAGTCATATTTCATCAAGAGGCCTATAGATATATCTCTTGTTTATGAGGAGGGACAAATCCCATCTAGGACACTCATGCCCCTCAGCATGATTCATCAAGTACCCATCAACCAACGTTATGGTTATCCTTTTACAGACAACGTTAGAATGGCAACAAAACACTCGAGTCCACATCTAGGGATCATAGTGGTTTCAGGTCAAAGAGCGATGTACACTATTATCATTGTGAGAATATCTTATGACAATCTCATAACTTACTATGTAGTATTCTCACGATGGGTCTATCCAGTATAAATATTACTCCTAACATTTATACCTATGTATAGACTTGATATCTCATATCTATGACCCATGAGATGCGGTCATCAGTCTTCATACATAATAGTCTCGACACTTTATTATTATCCTAATTCATATTAAAGCTTGACTACGGATACATTTAAGAATAGCGTTCTTTATGATAATGTAATCTCATGATTAAGTCACACTTAATATATTATTACATGAACTATCTATTCTAAGGACTTTATTAACATTACTATAAATATATAATAAAGAGTGCCATATATTATTTAATAATAAAAGTCATGATACATAAGATAATTTTCAAATAAACTATTGGCCTCTAGGGCTTATACCAACAAAAATCAAACATATTTCTTTGTAATTTGTTTCTTTGGAAGTCTCTTGCTTTTATGCTTGAGCATAGGAAATCTCTTTCTTGTGTGCTTGAGAATTTGTATTCAGAACTTGATTTTTAGTGAACTCTCCTTGGAAGTGCAAGGGGGACATGACTACTTCCAGATTGTGGAAGGAACCTGTATAATTGTTGTGTCTTTCTCTTCTCTTTCTATCTTTACTTTATCCGCTGCATTAGACTCTGAACATTGTTCCAGACTCTGAACTTTATGAGACGCTGGACATTGAACTTAGTTTAAAAAGAAGAAAAAGCTAACACAATTCAACCTCCCCTTCTTGTGTTTTTCCCACCATCAGGGTTTAATCTAAAGAACAAATGAAAAATGAGGTTTGAAAATTCTAGATAGAATAGATGAAAATGATTAAGTTCTTTGGGTGTTATGAGGATATAAGTATATATAGAGAAGAGTGACAAGTGCAAAAATTTGGCCAAAAATAACACAATGAATCGAATTACTAAATGTGTGAATCGATTCAGACAGCTAAAAACAAACAAAACGATCTATAAAGATTGATATGATTCAAACAATATTTGAATCGGATATGAGTGTCTCAGGTGAAGGTTGATACGATTCAAAGAACTATGAATTGAATCAAGGAAAAAAAAATAAGACCAGAGGAAACCATTGATACGAATTAAAACTAACCAGATTCGATTCATGAATGATATGATTCATCAATTCATGAATCAATTCAAAATGCACAAAACAAGAGTAAAAATGGCAGAACCATTTCATGATACGATTCAAAACATTTTGAATCGAATCAAACAACTTGAAAAATGGTTTTACCACACAAAATTAAGATTTCTATATATAAACAACACTTTTGACAACAAGGAACCATAAAACACACTAAGGCAATAATTGCTAGGTTCTTTATCATGATTCTAGGCTATAAATATTAATATTTAAACATCATCAAATAAAACTATCTAATGAACATCATCAAAACACAAACTTATAACTACACATAATTTAATTCTCCCCCTTTTTGATGATGTCAAATAATGTTGATGATGTGAGCTTAGCTCCCCCTGAAACATAGCATAGAAGAAACCAAACCGAACAAACGAGCGAACAAACAAGCATGGAAATATGTGTGCATAGGTAAAATGTGTAGGAACAATATGCATAGATAAAGTGTGTAGGAATAGTAACCATACATCATAATAACCTCTTCCCCTTTGACAACGTCAAAAAAGAATAGTAACCAGAATAGAATATAATTAGGAAGCAATAAAAAGTCGGAACAGACAAGAATACAACCACAATTGAAAAACTTGTAGGCATGAAACGATAAGCACAAAAACAATGTAATTTAAAAAAAAAACAAAATGTAGTTCAAACCAATGAGATAAAACATAGATTGAGTTATAAGTAGATGGATAGATTGAGATCTTACCAAATTTAAGAAATGTAATGAATCTTTCTAAGGAAGCCATGGTTAGAAGGTAATAAATATTAGGTCTTTCTTATTTAAAGCAAGAGGTATCCAACATACCTAGTTCCCTATGAATCTTGAGGAAAGAGTTAGATGGTATCGGTTTTGTAAAAATGTCAGCCAGTTGACATTTTGTGTCAACATACTCAAAAGTCACATCCTTCTTTTAAACATGATCCCTAAGGAAATGAAGTTTGCAGATAATAGCATGATGAGTGAAGCAGGAATTGGAAAAGTGTTGATCCATAGAAAAAAGGAAGAAGGCTAGCATCATTGATTTGCTCTATGTTCCAAACATGAAGAGCAATCTCATTAGTATTGGTCAATTACTGCAAAAGAGGTATATTATGAAGATGGAAGCACAAGCCATTAAGGTTTATGATTGCAAGAATAGATTGATTCTGAAAGCTCCATTGTCAAAGTAGAGAACTTTCAGAATCAACATCAATGTAATTGAAGACAAATGCCTGCTATCAGAAACTGAAGGTGGAAACTGGTTATGGCATAAAAAATATGGACACATTAACTTCAGGGATTTGAATGTGTTAAGTGAGAAGAGAATGGTGCAAGGATTACCAAAGATCAAGTTACCTAGTAAAGTGTGTAAAATATGATGTACTTGGAAGCAGGCCAGAAGTTTCTACAAATCTCAGGTACCATTCAAGGCAACTAGGGAACTTAAGGTAATTCACTCTGATGTGTGTGGACCTTTTGAAGTAAAATCACTAGATGGTAATAGCTACTTTGTAACATCCATTGATGAGTTTACAAGGAAATTATGGATTTACTTGCTAGCTAAGAAAAGTGAGGTGTTTAATGTATTCAAGAAATTTAGACTGCTAGTTCAAAATGAAAAAGGTGAAGTAATTAGCAAGCTAAGAACAGATGGAGGAGGTGAATACACTTCTATTGAATTCAATGATTTTTGTTCATCAAATGGCATAAATCATGAAGTTACTGCACCATATACACCTTAACACAATGGTATCTCAGAAATGAAGAATAGAACCTTGGTAAACATGATAAGAAGTATGTTAAAGCAGAAACAGATGCCTCATTGTCTGTGGGGTGAAGCAGCAGCCACTGCAGCATACCTCATTAATAGAAGTCCTACAAAGAAATTGCAGGATAAAACACCTGAAGAAGAATGGTGTGGAGTAAAACCAAGTGTTCAACATCTGAAGGTATTTGGCTCATTGTATTTTAAGCATGTGTCTGATCAATTCAGAAAGAAGTTAGATGATAAATCTCAAACTATGATCATGGTTGAATATCAAGCAGCTGGTGCCTACAAATTGTTTGATCCAAAGAATAAAAGGATAATGTTTAGCAAAGATCTGAGATTTGATGAATCAAAAGGTTGGCATTGGCAGAACAAGGCATCAGATAAGAATGATAGCAAGTTGTATCTATCAGATTCAGAATCAGAAGCAGATGAAACTAAAGCTGAAAAACAAATAGAAAATGTTGAGATTACAGATTAAGGAGGTGCTAGTTGGCCAACAAGAAATATTCAACCACCTACAAGGTTGAATGACTATGAAAAGTTTCTTGATTCAACAATTAATGATGAAGGTGATATTGTACAATTAGCTATGCTTGGAGAAGCTGAGCCAGTATCTTTTGAGCAAGCACTTAGACAAGAACACTTGAAAGAAGCAATGATTGATGAGTTAAAATCAATAGAGAAGAATGAAACCTGGAAGCTAGTACAATTACCTATTGATAAGAAGTGTATTGATGTCAAGTGGGTTTTCAAGACTAAACTAAAGCCAGATGATCAAGTTGCAAAGTTCATGGTCAGGCTAGTAGCAAGGGGTTTTCTACAAAAGTATGGTGAAGACTATTATGAAGTCTATGCACCAGTAGCAAGGATTGAAACAATCAGATTGATTGTTGCAGTAGCAATCAAACACAACTGGTCAATGTACCAGGTAGATGTGAAATCTGCATTTCTCAATGGTGAGCTAGAGGAAGAAGTTTATGTGAGCCAGCCACCAGGTTTTGAGATAAAGCGCAAGGAAGATTATGTGTATAAGCTTGATAAAGCTCTATATGGTTTAAAGCATGCTCCAAGAGCTTGAAATAAGAAGATAGACAACTTTCTTATTCATCAAGGTTTCACAAAGTGTGTGAATGAACATGAGATCTACTGCAAAAACATCACTAATAAGCTAATTATATGTTTATATGTGGATGATATGATCATTACTGGGAGCAATGAAGCAGAATTGGAATATTTTAAGAAGAGTATGTTGAATCAGTTTGAAATGTCTGATTTAGGTAATCTCACTTATCTCTGGGTATTGAATTTGAAATGAATTCACAAGGTGTGATAATTCATCAAAGGAAGTATGCTTTAGACATTTTGAAGAGGTTTAAGATGCTGAATTGCAAACCAATTTCAACTCCAATTGATGTAGGAGTAAAGCTTTCTCTGGTCAATGATGAGAAATAAATTGATCCAACACTATTCAAGCAGATTGTAGGCTCCTTAAGGTACCTATGTCACACCAGACCTAATATTGCTTATGGAGTAGGCTGGATTAGCATATATATGGTGAAACCCATAACTTCACACTTAATTGGAGCTAAAAAGATATTAAGATATGTGAAGGGAGCCTGTAAGTACTCTAGGAATCAGAAATCAGTTGATTAGAGGATAGTTGGTTGTTTTGATTCAGATTGGAGTGGTGACAAAGATGACAGAAAAAGCACTGTTGCCTATGTATTTATGATAGAAATGCTGCATTCTCATGGAGCTCAAAGAAGGAATTAGTGGTTGCATTGTCCTATTGTGAAGCTGAGTATATTGCAGCTTCTATGGAAGCTTGTCAAGCTCAATGAATCAATATGCTCTTGATTGAAATGCAACTGATGGAGAATGAAAAGATGGAATTGAGAGTTGATAGCAAATCTGCTATTAACTTAGCTAAGCATCCATCTGCACATGGAAGAAGTAAACACATTGAAACACGTTTCCATTTTCTAAGGGATCAAGTAAACAAAAGAAAATTGGAAGTTGTACATTGCAAAATTGAAATTCACCATTGTTCTATAGGAAATTCACCATTGTTCTTTCAGTATAATGCTTCAACTTTTATATATTATAATCATGGAAAATATAATAGATACATCATAATAGATTATTCAAACTGTTTCCCTAAAAAAGATAAAAATTATTCAAAGTGTATCACTAGTAGAAAGGCATATAAATGAAAATATATATGAGACCCCAAGAAAGAATTTCAATAAATATCAGCTACATAAGAATCTTGGCTGCAAGGCAAAGCTCATTCTTCTTGTGTTGAGTGAGTCCTGGCCACCTTTCAGTATCAATATCCTCCTTTACCAGACCATGTGGCAATTCCCAATTATAGGAATATAGAAGATTTGCAAGGATAAGTTCTAGTGATGCAACTGCCATAGACATACCTGGGCAAATTCTACGACCGGCTCCAAAGGGAATTAGTTCAAAATCTCGTCCGTAAAAATTTATAGAACTTTATAAAAATCTCTCAGGATAAAATTCTTCTGGATTTTTCCAAACATCTGGGTCTGTATGAATAGCCCAAGCATTCACAAACACTATGGCCTTTGCAGGAATTTGGTAGCCACCTATAGTGCACGTTTCCCTTGTTTCTCTTGGCACAAGCAATGGAGCTGGCATGTACAATCTCAGTGTCTCTTTTATCACTGCCTTCAAGTAAGAGAAATTTTGTATATCATCTTCATCTATAAATTCTTTTTTAACTCTTGAATTTTTAATCTCTTGTTGTAATTTCTTCATTACTCTTGGATTTTTTATTAAGGCAGTCATAGCCCAAACTGTTGTGGCCGATGTGGTTTCTGTTGCGGCAACAAGCATATTCTGCGTATGAATATGAAGAATATCAATCAATCAACTATGTATATAATTTAGAAAATAACATAAAACATAAATCATCAACTAACTCAATTAATTAATTAATTAACCGAGTACATAAACAAAACTAGGGATAATTTTTCAAAAATAATTAAATTGTTACTAATACCTCTTATCTTTCTTTTTGCAACAAATACCTCTTATCTTTCTTTTTTCTTCTCCATAAACTCTCCCTCTCTCTTCCTCTGTCGATCTAACACACACCAACACTTAAACATGATATCTTCTCTCTCCCACACATTTTCTCTTTCTTTTTCATCTTTTGTCTCTCACTTTCACATTCTTTTATTACTATTTTTATTTATTTTTAAAAACTATTTTATTTCCTTTTTCTTCTCTCTCATGTTCTCTTTTTCTCTAGTTTCATTATTACTCTTTTCTTTATTTATTTTTCCCTAACTTTTACTCTATTTTCTTTGACACATATATGAAAAATATGGGCTCAATGTTTATGAGTGATGCATACAATTATACGACATTAATCGCATGATAATTATAATTTATTATAAAAATCATACACATTATAAAAAAAATATCAATGTAATTATAATTAACTATCAACTATATATTCAAAAAATAACACATAACATTTATTATCAAACTTACTCAATCTAATTGACAGATATAAGCAAAATTAGGGATGATTTTGATGAAATAACTAGACTATAGCTAAACTCTATTTTTTATCCACAAAATCACATTCTTTTGAAATTTTCTAATTTCTTTGCTATCTTTTAAATAAGGGTCCCGCTAACCGTACCCCCGAGGCACTAGTTAAGCATACCATAAAAGGGAATTATTATCATAAAAGAAAACTGTTTTTGACTTTATTATAAATTAATTACACAGTTTCAATGCATTAACTAATATATAATTTCCTTTTTCATATCCCTAACCAATGGTCTGGGACACCGGTTAGCATTTTCCTTTAAATAAAAAGAGAATAATAGTCATTTATTATAAAAACATACACGAGACAATATCTTTAATATAAGTATTTATTGATTTAGTAAGGTTTATATGAAAGTGCAAAACAACTTCATTTATTTCTTAATAATATTTCATAACAAGTTTCTAAAACTTTATTATATATTTTATATCTCAATATAATATCAATCTTAACTATAAAATAAAGGCAAATGTTAACGTGTCCCCTCAAAGACACATGTTAAGGAATTCAATATAGAAATATACATATCAAAAGTCGTGTAGTTAACTTCTTAAAAGTCATTGCTTGGGTATTTTGCTTGTTAGTACTGAAGTGCTATTCGAAAATAGTTTTTGTAAAATTCTTACCTTAAACATCATCAACTTTGGCACATTATAAATCAATTATTTTATATTTGAATCTTCAACATATCGTATTCTAAATGGAGGTTTGCAAGTTAAACCAAAATATGGTATCTGCAATGACATCGCCGTTGCTACCATAAGAGATGCATTTATTTGTATTTTATCGCAATATAAAAGTTCACAACGCAATCGATACCATAATTTTACAATAGAACCTATTTTTGCATAAGGTTGATTTAAAAGATTTAACCAAAACTAAAACAAAACCAAATTGGAAAAATGAATAAGACAACATACCATGAGGACTCCTTTAATGTGATCAAAAGTAAGATCAATTGGAAACAAACGTTCTTTCTTCAATTGTAGTAACACATCAACGATGACCTCTTCATCATCTGCATGTTGTCTATTTGGATCCAAATGTTCATCAATAACCTCTTGGTAAAACTCATCCATCTCCTTAAAATTTCGTTCAAGACGCGCACGAAGGCCAGATAGTTTATCAATCCAACCCGTGAATGGAATATAATCCGAAACAAAGAAAGCTGTCAACATGGCCTCAAACTCATGCAACATTCCATGGAATTTACTCCTCTTAGTTCCTTCATCCACATACTTCCTACCGAAAGCAATCCTACAAATTATTGTACTGGAGAGGGATGTTAATATCTCACTCAAATTTGTAACATTTGAAGAAGCAGCATGATTAGAAATATTTTTTATCATTTGCTTCACCTCAAACTTTCTTATAGAGGAATAATATGACACACGCTTAGCGCTAAATATATGAATAACACAAATTTTTCTTATATCTCTCCAAAAATCACCATATTGAGAAGATAGAATTTCTGAACCATTATAAGATAATCTTTGCTGGCCATATAACATAGGTCTATTTGAAAACACATGATCATTATTTTTAAATATTTCTTTGGCAATTTTATCTGAAGAAACAACGATTGCTAGCCTTAAACCAAGTTTCAAGGAAAATATTGATCCATAAATTTTTGAAAGATTTGATAATTGAAGATAAAGACTAGAATCGTCAAGCTGATGAAGATTCCCAATTATGGGTAGGCCTCTAGGCCCAGGTGGATGACATGTATTAATGTTTCTACTACGTTCCAGGAAGAAGAGAAGTAATGGAAAAATTAGGCACAAAACAAGGAGGAATGGCAACATTGTCAAAAACAACGAAGTAATGGAAAAAAAATGCTTTAGTTGTTAACTTTAACTGTAAATAATATAATATACGTACTCATATAGGTTAGTATTTTAGAGAGCCACACAAATATATATTTTTTGGTACATAGCCACACAATTTTTTTAACCCTGCGGATAAGATAAAGTAGGTGCTTCTCTACACAAGAAAATATAGCATAATTATATCGTGCGTAAAAGTGTGTGTACCCACAAAGAGCAGTACTAAATTACACCGACATGTTACACGGTTTAATATAATTTTACTTGATACATATGTTTTTTTAAATTTGACCATTGAATTGTAAGTTTATATTAATATAAGTCATCATTGAAAAATTATACACAAGTTTTCGATGGAAACTTAAGCTATTCATTTAGAGAGTGATATATGTACAATCATTTCATTATAACTTTTCGACACTTTTTTTTTAAACTCTTATAGTGTTTTTACTTTCTCTTTTTGTCTTTTGTTGGATTGTAAGTTTATATTAATATAAGTCATCATTGAAAAATTATACACAAGTTTTCAATGGAAACTTAACTATTCATTTAAAGAGTGATATTCATTTAAATGAGAAATTTCATTAAGAACAAATCCTTGATTACCAACAGTTTAGCCTTGAGTAAACTATAAGCATTACATTACCTTGAAAAAAAATTCAATGAATATTACCCAAGGAAATACTTTGTGTAAATTCAATTTTAATTTTTTTTCACAACCAAACAAATAGTCATAAATAAATATCATTGAGTCATAATCGAATGTAAACATAGATCGATTACCAGAAGCCTCAAAATAAACAGATAAACGACGATATAGTTTAAACACGATGCATTCATATATGTATAGATAAGTTGCTACAAAATCAAAATCAAAGCTCCTCGCTGTCATCACTGCCAGGCTCATCATAATTTGAATGACGACGTTGACAACGAATGGAATCGGCCTATATGGATGCTACCATGTTTGTAAATAATGTCAGCTGCCTTTGGAACTCCGCAGCACTTTGCTTCGCTTATTGCAGTTCCTTTTTCGAAGATGCTCTGTTGGCTCGCTCCTCAAATGCTGCCATATGTGCCACCATATTGTTAGACGGAACTTGAATGCAACCTCTAGATGGACGACGGTATGGGGTGAGACTTGTAGCACATGGTCTATAAAGTGAGGACCTATCTCCAGCACCGTGGAGACACCCTCAGTTCTTTCCCCCGGCAGATTGGACCTATATATTTAAACGAGCTGCAGACTCGTCAATTACCTCACAACCACTTTCTAAGACCTAATGCAACTTAACTCGAAATGTTTCCTATTAAAATAGAAAACAACGTAAAACTTATAAATGTTGCATTACTAATTTTACAACAAACATAAATTTCCAGAATCAAGGATTTAATTTTCCTTACATAAGTATTTTTATATTTAGGATCAACCCAAGACCCAAGATGAGTCTTTTTTTGCTGGTGTGAGTTATATGGAAGACTTCATCAGTTGTGGGTTCTTTACACTACTTTGCAGCCTTTCATAAACAAAAGAAAAAGACACACATTGGTTCTGGCTAAATACTTCTACATCATTTAAAATACTAATATCATCATTAGTTATATGTTTCTTAACATAGCTGAAAGAAGATAGCCGACACTACAAGAATAATTGCAAATACCCATTGATATTTACACATGACCAATTTTAGTGAACAATACCCATGAAAAAGGCGTAGGTAATGTGCAAATAAAAAAGATATAAAATTTACTCATGGCTAAACCGTGGGTAATATATAAACTATACATTTCCACGGTAAAACCATATATGTTTTTAAGCATTAACACCTCTAGATCTGCATCTGGTAACCAATTTGGACAATGTGGTAGATAAACTAATGATTAATTATAAAACATATTATGTGGAGTTTGACGCACACCATGTGAGAGTATATGCTCTGTATTTTAAATTATTCGTCCATAATGATTCATGTATTTGTATATCTATTTTCTAAATTGTTTTTAACAAAAAATTCATTTGTGTTCAGGGTCTTGTAATGCTACCAAATATGTGTTGCTGGAGATTTTGGTGATAAAATCAGTTGTTGTGCAACATTGGTCGATCCAATCAACAATGAATTCCATGTGTTAGTAGATCGGTTCAATGGTAGTGTTTTTTTAACAAAAGGTTGACAATCTCTTCTTGATTTTTATTGTATTCGTTTAGGTGCTTGGGTCACCATGACTTTTGTGGGTTTTGGTCGATTTAGAATTAATCTTAAGGATATGGTTGGTCGAATGATTAGTTATCCTACATTTGATCCTTATATGAAATTCGTTGTTGAACTAGTTGATGTTGTTGGTCATGCGCCTAATGGTATTCCACCGCCATATCAACTTACACATCTCTTCTCTTCTCTTATTATAAAAGCTATCACTTAACCCTAGTTTTCTCCCGCCAAACCCCATTGAAAAGACGTAATTTCCCTCGATTACTTTCGATTTGGATGAATTTGTCAATCTCCATTGCTTTCTATTATGTGACATTTAACATTTGTCAACCCACATGTGAAATGATAGTTTAACCCCTGTCTTCATCTTCTTCTCGTTCCCTCTTCTTCTTACTGGATCTGCAAACAACATTCATTCCCAAATTGAAAAAAAATATTGATTCATATCACTTATTTGTTGAGATGAAACATCATAATTACTCAATAATGCCGACACTGTTTTGAAACACAAACACCATTCGCTCTAAGTTGGTAGCTTCTTCCATTTCATCAATTAGGTTTCCGATTCAATTTCCGATTAGGTCAAAATCAACGCATTGGAAGGTAACAAAGACGAAGCTTTACGATACATTCAAATCGCAGAAGAAGCAATATCATCAGTTAACAAATCTCGCGCTCTTAAATTCATCAAAATCGCTCAACGCCTCAACCATGATTTACCACTCGATTCTCTCTTCGCCAAATGCGAACAACTTGATTCACAGTCCACCACTTCTTCCTCCGGCGCCGACACTTCGCCGACGTAGGATGAACCAGGAAGAATCATCAAAGACGATGGTTTAAATGGTGAAAAGAATTACACGGAGGAGAATGTTAAGTTGATTAGGGAAATTAAAGGAAAAAGTGATTATGATTCGGTTTTAGGGTTAGATAAGAGTTTTTATGTTGAAAATATTAGGAAAGCTTATAGGAAATAACAGACTCACTATTCAATTTTCAAATGATGATATTCAAAATGACAGACTCACTAATAAAAAGATTTACTCATAAATTTGCAACACATGCTTCCCTTTATGATCTTAATTGGAAAGGATAAAGACGAAGAAGATTATGAATTGGAATGAAGAGGGTAAAGAAGATATGTGAGGGAACAAGAAGAACACGAAGGGTATTATGGTCTTTTCGCAATTGTCTGGTGAGTTCAAGGGTATTTTCATCAATTCACACCAACTTGACATATCAGCAGTGACACCTTAGCTGATTAGTGACGTGGCAGTGATTAATTGAACTGAGACGAAATTTTAAATGATTAAATTTTGCAGTTGCAAAAAACAAGGATTAACAAATTTAGAGACCAAATTTTAAATGACCCATATTTACATGGAAACAAATAAAATCCTTTTATTTATAACTATTTTGCAAAAGAAGACCGCTCCCACCAAAAGAAGATTAAGCGCCAGTTTATATAACTATTTCGCAAAAGAAGAATGCTCCCAGTTTATATAACTATTTTCTATTTATTTGTTTTCTAACCTTACCAACAACTTATAAAAGAAAAAAAAATAGTACAAAAAAGAAAAGGAACAAAAGAATCAAGCAATTATTTCTTGATTATGCTGCCTGCTTAGGTCAACATGTGAATCCAACAAAATCATCTATTTACACAGATTTCATTCCTTCTAACAGGTTAAATTCCATTGTTAATCTGATGGGGTTCCCATTTTCAAAGGAAAGCCAAAAGTTTCTCATTTATAACCAATAGCTGATAAAATTAAGGCTCAATTAATGATTTGGGGTTAAGTTATTTGTTGGTTACATTTTAGTCTCATAAGTTATTAACGTTACAATTTGGTCCTTTAAGTTATATTCCGTCAACCAAATAAATTCCCACCGTCAAAACCGTTAACTCAATGTCTAAGGTGAATACATATTGCAAGTCGTCACGTTACCGTTCACATGTGCATATTTAACGTTTTGTCAAAAGACTAGCAGTGAGGATTTATTTGACTAACATATACTAACTTAAGGGACTAAATTGTAACGTTAATAACTTATGGGACCAAAATGTAACCAACAAATAACTTAAGGGACCAAATCATCAATTAAGCCTAAAATTAAACTCAAATTATCAAAATGGAAAGCCTCTCTTCTTTCAATTGCTGGAAGATTCCAACTAGTGAAATCAGTCATTCAAGGTATGATCATTCATTGTATTTCTGTCTATTCTTGGCTTGTCTTCCTTTTGAAAGAGCTCGAAAAATGCATTAGAAATTTCATATGGTCAGCCCTTAGCAGAATATTTCAATCTCCCTACTTTTATCTCAGACAACCTTCAAGCTAAAGTGTGTGATTTTATTCAAGACTATCAAATGAATATTCCTGACTCTGTCACTTTCATTTTTCCAGCAATTAAGCAGTTGGTTAAGCAAGTAAAAATACAAAAAATTTATGCAGAAGACAAGAGAATTTGAACCTTTAATATCTCTGGAATTCTGTCTTTCAAAGATGCTCAGCAGTTTCACTGGACCAAAACAATTTGGTGCCCTAACCTAAAAACCCCTTAGAGATTCTTGTAAGGGGGTGTTTAGAGATCATAACAGCTTGTTTTTGGGAGCTTTTGCTCAAAACCTAAACACAAACTCAACCTTCAATGCATAAATCCTTGATGCAATGACTGCAATTGATATTGCTATTGAGAAGAACTGGACTAATTTGTGGCTTGAAACTGATTCCAAATTTGTCACTTTGGCTTTCAAAAACAAGGAGGTGGTTCCTTGGTCCCTCTGGAACAGATGGCTCAACTGTCTGAATAACATTAAGCAAATGATTTTTTTTTATCACTCATGTCTATAGAGAAGGGAACTCTTGTGCAGATAATATGGCTAATGTTGGTTTAGCTCTATCTTCATTTGTTTAGTGCCCTTCATTCCTAACTAATAGACTAGGCATGCCTAACTATAGGTTTGTATATTTCTGAGAGGGTTTTGACCTAGTTCCCCCCCTCTTTTTGTATCTACTCTTTTTGTTTATATACCATGATGTAATGCTTAAAGCATTACATTTGCTTAAAAAAAATATTGTCATCTACCCTGATTCGACCTAAGATTACTGAATGATGGCGTTGGATGTCTTCCTCGACAGCGGCTTTCTTCTCCAAGCGAAGCGAATGGGGGTTATCAAAAGTATTTCCAAAGACTAATAAAGCATTCATAAAAACCTCAATATTTTTCAATCATATTGAGGAAATAGAAAACATACAGTTTTCGTTTCAAAAAAAATAAATACAGTGTTAAATATCGTTTGACAGAAATATAGAAGCTTAAGTGAAGTATCATTCTTTAACTTTTATAGATTATAATTCATAATAGATAGATCATATTTCATAATAGATAATTAAAACAATACCACAAGTACAAAGGCATTTAAAAATATAAAATTGTTTCAGAACCCAACAAAGAGTTACAATAAACTGAATCTAAATAGGGACTTTGGCTACAAGGCAGAGATGATTCTTTTTGTGTTGAACGATCCCTGGCAACATTTCTCTATCAATATCTTCCTTTGCCAATCCATGTGGTAATTCCCAATCAAATGAATAGAGAAGATTACCAAGGGTAAGTTCCAACGATGCAACTGCGATAGAAATACCTGGGCAAATTCTACGGCCTGCTCCAAACGGAATTAGTTCGAAATCATGTCCAAGAAAATTTATAGAACTCTCTAAGAATCGCTCCGGATAAAACTCTTCTGGGTCTTTCCAAATTTCAGAGTCTCTATGAATAGACCAAGCATTCACATGTACTATTGTTTTTGCAGGAATATGGTAGCCACCTACGATACACTCTTCTCTTGTTTCTCTTGGCAAAAGCAATGGAGCTGGTAGGTACAATCTCAACGTCTCTTTTATCACCGCTTTCAAATAGACGAAATTTTGTAGATCATCTCCATCTAAAAAATCCTTTTTAACTCTTGATCCTCTAATCTCTTCTTGCACTTTCTTCATTACTCTTGGGTTTTTTATTAGGGCAGTCATAGCCCAAACTATTGTAGCAGACGTGGTATCTGTTGCAGCTACTAGTAGTTAAATACTTGTTAAGGGGTTTTGTAAAATACTTATTAACAAGATAAAAGTTCGCAACATAACTGAAACTGCCATATTACAAGAGAATACTCTCAGATATAACTGAAACCACTGAAATTAAACTCACACACAACTATGAGGTCCCGGGTTCGAACCCGGGTCATGACGTCCGACCTTGCAATTTCGGCATTTTTTGTCAGTTGAGCTAGGACTTCTAGACAGATATAGTGGATTTAAATTGAGTAAAAAATATCAAATTCGAAAAGGAATCAAGACAATATACCACGAGGACTCCTTTGATATGATCAAAAGTGAGATCAATTGAAAACAAACGTTGTTTCTTCAATTGGAGTAAGACATCAACAATAAACTCTTCATTTGTATGTTGTCTATTTGGATCCAAACGTTCATCAATAACCTCTTGGTAAAACTCATCCATCTCCTTGAAATTTCGTTCAAGACGCGTACGAAGTCCAGATAGTTTATCAATCCAACCCATAAGTGGAATATAATCAGAAACAAAGAATGCTGTCATCAAGGCCTCAAACTCATGCAACATTCCATGGAATTTACTCCTCTCAATCCCTTGTTCCTCGTACCTCTTCCCAAAAGCAATCCTACAAATCATTGTACTATATAGGGAAGTCAATATGTCACTCAAATTTGTAACATTTGAAGAAGCAGCATGATTAGAAATATTTTCTATCATTTGCTTCACCTCAAACTTTCTTATAGAGGAATAATATGACACACGCTTGGCGCTAAATATATGAATAACACAAAGTTTTCTAATATCTCTCCAAAAATCACCGTATTGAGAAAATGCAATTTCTGACCCATTATAAGATAATTTTTGCTGGCTATATAACATTGGTCTATTAGAAAACACTTGATCATTATTTTTAAATATTTCTTTGGCAATTTCAGCCGAAGAAACAACAATAGCTTGTCTTATACCAAGTTTAAGTGAAAATATTGGTCCATATATTTTTGAAAGTTTTGAAAATTGAAGATAAAGAATAGAATTGTCTAGTTGATGAAGATTCCCTATTATGGGTAGGCCTCTAGGACCAGGTGGGTGAGGTTCATTTAGGCTTCTTCTACGTTTCTGAAAGAAAAGAAGTAATGGAAAAGATAGGCATAAAACAAGGATAAGTAGTGACAACATTGTCACTTAACTATGAAGAGGAAAAAAAAAATTAATTGTTAACTTCGACTTAGAATGATAAAATATACATATGTATATATAACTGGTTTTATTAGGCCTCCATTTAATAGCTTAGATTCTATATTCATTGGTGTAGGTCCCACATTTTGAAATGGATCACATATAAGGTGGTGAGACCTAGGGCGGACCTAAACTAGGCTCGATGTGGCAAGGGTCACACCAATCTAGGCCCAATTTTTTTTTATTTAAATTTTTAGCTAAATGTTATATTATATAAATCAATCTTTGTAAATTAATCACATGTGTATGGTATACTCCACTGGTAAAAGCGCACGAACCGGAGTACCTGACATAAAATCTAATAGTATGTACCACTATACCTACAATTTCTTTATGCATAATTACAGTGAGAAATAATTTTTATACACTAGAGAAATTGTCCCCTCAAAAAACTACTCCTGGCTCCCCCAGTTGATGTAGACCTGAAAAATATTGTGTCTCACTGATTTTGTGAGGCCAGGTCCGCCCTTGGGTGAGACCCACATGAATTTCTTTCAATAAAAAATTAAATGTTAAAGAGAGTGTTAGAAACAAATTGTTTACAATATTTTTTTTAGCATTATTTTTTTTAAGAAGCTAACTTAGCCCATCTAAATTGATATTAGGGGGAATCGAACCTGAGATCTCGAGAAGGAACACACTCCCAAGTCTCAAACCAATACCACTAATTTGATTAAGACTCATATAGAGATAATTGTTAAGACGGATCCTATTCAGAAACCTAAATGCATGCTCAGTGATTATTATGAAGTTGACATTATTTATAAATCTAATGCTAAACATTATTTGTGTCATATTACTAATGTTCAACCTTATAATCTGTTATTGGGATTTGTTGCCTATATGATAATTTATATATTACTTTTTTATTGGGTTCCATTCATAAAGATTTAAATAAGATTCTTAGTTTCTCTAATGATGAAAATAATAATTGAGCCTAGAGATGAGATGCAATAGAGAGAAATATGTAAATGAAATTCCTAATATGTGTTGTTGGTCTTTGGATTGATGTGCGGTGGGAGAGATAACTATGAACAAGATCGCCAAGCTCCTGATGGTTTGAGCCATCATGTAAATGTCGTTCGTGATATGTGTTGTGATTTCGTAATAAAAACTCAAAATTAACGGCAACTAATATCAAAGTTGTTGAAAGTGACTCCAAATTTATGGGTGTAGGAAGGCCAAAATTGGCGGCCGATTTGGCAAAATTGGGGCCCGATTTTGCTCAGCTTTTGAGACTTTTGTCTCGACATTTTTCAGCGTCCGATTTCGCGTAGCAGCAGAAAATCAAAAACGTATTTTTGGTTCTGGTTTTGTTCCGTTATTTGAAGGATGCTTTTACTATAAATATTTACCTTGTATCAGATTAAAGTTGTGAGAGTAGAGAGTCAGAAAACAAGGGTTTAGAAACCAACATCAAAACCAGGGTTTGTCGAGAATTCTCTAGGCAATAAACACTAAGGTTATGATTGATTCACCTTGGAGAAAACACTATAAGGATTGAGTCTCTTGGCCACAATAAGAGATTCGGGATTTTGGATAGAATTACGTTTGAAGACTTATTCTTGTAACCCTTTGATATCTCTTTTGTAAAGTTACTCATCATTATAGTGGAACGGAGAGCTGCTCTCTCTCCCAGACTAGGTCTTTATTGGATCGAACTGGTAAATAAATTTCGTGTGTTATCTCTCTCTATTTCTCCTTTGTTGTTCCATCTTTTGCTTGTGTTTATAACTGTCACCTACGTTTTTTTAGGAAAACTGTCACCCACGTTATTTTGGTTGCTTGATTAATTTGCTTCATACATCAAATATTTTATTGGTGTGATTTTTTGCGAATTCACAACAAAAATGATTAAACAAGTACAAACAATAAAACAAGATAAAGAAGAATATAAAAAACAAAACAATTTTTGTTTGTTTAGTTTCGTTCAATTTGACCTACGTGTTAAAGTGTTTTTTTACAAAGAGAAACCAACGTGATTACAAATCTTTTGGTAAACCTTAGTTTGCCTCACCTTCCCAAGTTCTTTAAAATCCTTACTTCTTTCTAGTTGCAAGCGTGTGGGACTTTTTAAACATGTATATATATTTTTAACCAACAACAATATGCATGTTTTAGATTAATTTCAGGAAGTTGATATATATAAAAAAATTAGTTTCAAGAAATGAACATGGTTGGAAAATATTCTAAAAACTCCATGTTGGTTGTTTATAAGAGTTTATTTTTCCTTTTCTCTAATTCCTATTTTTGTCATTTTCTTTTGTTTCTTGTTTATTTTATTTATTTATTCTACCAAGTATCTAAATGGCAGTGTTGTCTATAAAAACTATCAATGAAGTTACACTTACGAAACTTGTGTCTGGATTATGTCCTCGTGATCGATTTCTATTTTTTGAGAATTAAACTAGCCCACCTAACTGGCACCAGAGGAAATCGAACTTGAGACCTCAATGATGAACACAATCTCAGATCCCAAACCAATACCATCAGGCCAACTCAAGTAGACAAGGGATGTTGTAGTATGTAGGAGCTGAAGTTTAAATCCTTAATTCTCCCCTTATTCATCTTATGTGTGATTTTTTAGCTACTAATTTACTTGCAAAATAAAATAAAATATTAATACAACTATTTTCTTAAAAGCGTGATATTTGTTAATCACACACTAATGCCTAACACAAGAAATAATAATATTAGGTTAAAAGTTATACAGACAAAATAAAATACAAGCAACACCTAATTGTAATGCATAATCAACACCCACAAGCAACTACCATCACCGAGAGGGACCAAGATTTCACGTTAAAAGAATCAATACAAAATGACAAATATGTATTCATCTAGTATAAATGCCTAAAATAAAATCAATACTAGTTAAAGAGTCACATACGACACGACTCCTCTATTTCCACAAGAACCTAACTCAATTGCTTTTATTAAAGGAAGAAAAAACATACCATTTTTGTCACCCAAGTTTTGCTACTTCAATTTAAGCTAGCTGCTGATCAAGAAAGAGTGGATCGATAAGTATGTGTTGGTTAGGGCATGTAAGCCTTAACAATATCAAGAATCGTCACATGGAGTTAGGCAACCACACACGTGATTTGAAGACTACAATTTTCATCCAAAATCATATGACAATGTGTATACTTGTATTCTCTCACTTATACGTTGCCTACATTCTCTACTCACCAACAATGTCTTGCTCAATTGTTAGTGAAAAGATTTAGATACAAACAATCAGTCACATGTAAGCAAAATCATTGACTAAGATAAAAATGTTAGAAAATCATTACATTGAGCTAAGAACAATTATATAAGTGATTTGGCGAGCTCATCTTTATGGGTAGCTTCTCTATTAGATATATAAATCCTCTCACCTATATGAAACTTGAAATATATTACGCTAAACTAAATTTTGAATTTGTTTTTTTAATTATAAACATACTTATCTTGATTTAAAGTTGGAATTAAATTTCAAAAAATATGAAATATATTGAACTTGAAATATAAATTAAGTTTAGTATATTATCATAAATTATAATTGAAATAAAATAAATTTTAATTTAAGTGTAATATACTTCTCTGATGCAATATCTTTGGTAGCTTGTGGCACCTTATTTATAACTGGGTTGGTATTTCTTTCATATCTCCAGAGTCGATTAGTGATCATCTTCATCAGTTTGGTCATTTGGCAGAGTTATCGCGATTTACTTATTCTTTCTTCAAAGTGATCTGGCATGCTTGTGTTTGGGATGTCTGGAAGGAAAGAAACAACCGGATTTTTAAGAGTAATGCTCAGGATTTGGTCCAATTATTAGACTCCGTTAAATTTATGTCATTTTTATGGTTAAAAGCTAAATTGCTCACTTCCACTTTCAGTTATAACGACCGGTGGCGACACCCTTTATTATGTATGGATGTTTTGGAGTAGTTTTCTTCTTGTTTTTTCTTTGTGTTTTTTGACAACAGACTCGTAACTTTGTATTTTTTTTAGTGATTCTCTTTTGCACACTTTGTTCGAGACGAATCACTTGTGTTGAGCTATTACTTCCATTTTAGTTTCTTAAAAAAAAAATGTAATATAAAATATATAAATTTAACAATATAGTACGTAAATTTAAATATTAAAACACATGATGCATACCGATCTCAAAAAGTGTCAAAACATGGATCCTTCTCCTTTTTTATTATTTCAAAATTAATTTTATTTATTGAGAATTGGTATAGGTCCACTTTTTGACCCTCTTTTTTTTGTTTTGGAAAAATCCATATTACACAATTGTTACCAAAATCTTTTGGAGCAAACTTCTTTGTTACCAAAAGCAAGTTTGCTCCAACATTTAAGCTTAGAATTTAGGTCCTGTTTGGATTATCTTATTTTAGAGCTTATGCATATAAATATGTCTTAATGTATTATTTATAAGTTAGTTAATGTAATTTATGATAAAATAATTTATGAAGGTACAATTTTTGTTAGTGAAAACTTATGAATTAAGATAAAAACTTATTTATTTGCATAAACTCTTTTTCATAAGCTTAAAATAAGCTCAATCCAAACGGATTTCAAAACTTATTGTTCTCTTCATGAGATAAGTTTTCTCGCTCCTTCTTCTTCTAATCTTTATGTGAAGTGTACTTCTTTTTTTTTAGCAAAGGCAAAGTTAATTCATTTCATTCAAAATTAACTGATACATAGTAGACGTTACATGATGAAAAATATGGGGGCTAGGGTGAGATAGCGATGCTCTAGCAATACTATGAACGATGCTCTAGCAATACTATGAACAACTCTATTTGCTTGCCTCCTAATATACGACACTACAAAGTCGGGTCTAATAAGTAAGAGACTTTTACATTGGGGTGCAAGATCACCAAACTCGTTGGTGGGAGTAGTGGTTGAGGCAAGAACATCAGACAAAACTTTAGAATCAGTTTCAAATAGTACATCATGCATTCCATTTGAAATAGCCACTTGAATAACATCTAACAAGCCTAAAGATTCGGCTTCTAGTACCGTGGCAGAAGAATGGAAGAAGTCTAATTTGCCAAGTAAAAATGATCCCGTAGAGTCGCAAAAACACATATCGTGCCCCATGATAGAATTATTGTTGAAGGCAGCTTCATCTACATTACACTTGATCTTACCTACTGGTGGTTTCAGCCAAGTATGCGCAGAATTTGTGTTATGAACTGGTGCCCTTGCGCGTTGCATACAAATCCACACATTGAGTGTGTCTTTAACTCGAGCGACAATAGAAGAGGAGAGGTATCAGAGGCCTCCCAGAGCTTGTTATTTCTGCTCTTCAACAAACTCCATAATGTCATTGCAACTAATACTTGATCATGTGTTTGCAACTTGTCCATTAAATCAAAGAACACAGATGTAAAGGTATTAGCATTAAGAAGCAAATCATAAATGGTGTTGTGAACACCAAGTAGCTCCCAACAGTTGCCCGCTTTTGAACAAACAAAAAACACATGCATTTGTGTTTCAGCCATATCTTCGTAAAATACACATGAATCTTCACAGTGGATGCCGCGGGAAAGAAGGTTTGCTCGAGTAGGTAGGCAGTGATGAGCAAGACGCCATAAAAAGGAACGAACACGCGAAGGGATCTGCAATTTCCATATAGAATTCCAGCGAGTATCACCTCCAATAAGAGTGGCTGCATTAATAAGGTCAAAACATATGTGATTGGCTGATTTAACAGAGTAGGAGCCATCTGTTGTAGCCTTCCATATGCGCTGGTCAATATGAACACGTGGGAAAAGTGGCATAGAAAGAATTGCTGCAACATCTGAAGGATTAAACAGCGATTGTACCAAAGGAACATTCCAAGAATTCAAGCCCGGGTTCAACAAATAATTTACCGTAAGATCCTCATGTTGTAATAGAGGCGGGGTTGACGGTCTGAGAGATGGACAATTGCGGATCCAGGGCATACTCCACACATTAATTTGGGAACCATCACCAATCTTCCATATATGTCCCAAGGTAAGTAAAGATTGAGTACTCCAAAGACTCCTCCATGTATAACTTGGATTATGTCCTGTATTGGCACCCAAGAAATCCCTTCGTGGGAAATATTTAGCTTTGAGGATTCTTGATAGTAAAGAGGTTGAGTCGGGTAAGAGCTTCCAACTTTACTTACCAAGCATAGAAAGGTTAAATGCTTCTAGGTTCCGGAAGCCTAGGCCACCTACACTTTTGTGACGAGTGAGCTTGTCCCATCGAAGCAAATTAATACCACGTCGTCCATTCTTTTTAGATTCCCAATAAAATGAGTTCATCATCTTTTCAATTTCATCACAAAGAGAAGTAGGGATGAGGAAAGCCCCCATGTAGTAAGAGGGTATGTGAAGTGTACTTAACTCATGCAAATCTAAATTTATGGCTCATGACAAATATATTATATTATAAATTTTTGCTATTGTTTCGATGCGCAATTTATTCTAATATGTGAGGAGCGGTGCTATATCTCAAGAAAGGGAGTATTCTGATTTTTTCATGAATAAAGAGTAACCAATCACAATTCAGTGCTTGCAACAATACATGATGGTGTTGCTGAAAAATAGGGAGTGAATAAATAAATCATGCAGTTAAAGCTTGACAACTGTGTTTTGGAAAATTTTGGAAAGCATATCGTTCGTGATAACTAGTATTTCCCATATGTGAGAGCTAGTGGTGGAGTGTACAGTATTATGGGACAAGAGAAAACACATTGGTAATTAGCATATTGTAGGAGGAGATATAAGGTGGTGAAGCCTTCAATATTATTGGCATTACATCTCAAAGGCCTGATTACAACTGTAGATATGTTTGCCTATTTATAGACCTGTGAGGTATATTCTAAATACTACATTCTAAAATGTTCATTATATTTTCTGACTTTTGATTATAAGTTATTCAAATCAATTTCTTATTTGAATACTTTTTTCAAAAGATCCCTTGCTAAAAAAGTTATCGCAAAAAGTGATACATGTTAAGATAATCAATTTAAAAAAAGGCATAGCATACAGGACCTCAATAGAGTACCCTTCCAAGTTGCCAATTTAGGATGTTTTTGATTTTTTATTTGATCTGTTTGTTTTCTTTTAAAGAGGATGTACTTGATCCGCTGAAAAATAAAGGATATAATATGACAACTATAGTTGTAGTATGTTTGATTGTAAAACTGTTTTAGTTACAAGACGTATTGGGAGGAAAGGGACATGAAAAAACCTGAAATTCATGTCCTTCGTTGAACCACAACATAGTTTTTTATTTTATTTTGTCTCAAAATATGTTGTTTAAAATACCAAAATAGTCTTTTGTCCATAAAAAAAAAAGTTTAATCGTGTTTTGTTCTATCTTATGGGGTATTGTTCTTTCCATTACTTAACTTCTAGGAGATCAAAAAGACAACAATTTATTCATGGTGTGAACTCATTGATGATGTGAAGTCTTAGGCGCCTTCTACTTAAAAATAAGATTTTAAGTCTTAGGCACCTTCTACTTAAAAATAAGAATTTCAGGATGGTTGAAAGGAGTATGTCCAATATTGAATTACTCTTGTGTGATTCATGTTATTAGAATGTAGTTTGATTTCATAGCATTTATCAAGTGATAAAAATATTTTGCCAATAAAGATAGATTCATTTGATAAGGAGTTGAGTAATCCCTAAAATAGTGGGTTCAACTTCCGATATTGATCTGAGGACATCTTTGGTGGTGATATGTAAATAAATACCTTGTATGTACTTGTTGAAACTTGAGGTTGAAGCTTGTCTCGCCTTGTCAAATGTTATTTTGATGATGTTAGTTATAGGGTATTTCTATGATATTTTAATATGGACTAGTTTTCTAAGCATGTTGCTTTTCCTTGTTAGTTTAGCTTTAAATTATGTTAAAGCACCTTAGCAAACTATGTCTCTTAGCACCGAGTGATTTCTTGGTACCTTTTGACTCAAGTAACTTCATCTTTGCTGTCAAAACTGTTTTCTGAGAAATTGAATCGATTCACTTTTGCCTGAATCGTATCACTCAAAGTCTCTGACTTGGAGTGAATCGTTTCGTGATATTCTGAATCGACTCACGTATGACTCGACTAAAAAATGTTTGAATCGCATCAAGAAATCTCCCTAACTTATGTTGAATCGATCCAAAGATGTCTGAATCGTTTCAATCTTTATCTTGGGCTATGTTGAATCGAGTCAAAGATAGTCTGAGTCGTATCAATCGTCATTGTTTATCTGGGTTGTCTTTATGTTGTCGGAATCGATTCACACAGTTGGTGTATCGATTCGTTATATTGTTTTTGGTCGAATTTTGACACTTGCCACCCATATCTATATATACACTATTCCTCATAACACTTAAATCATTGAATCATTTGCAATTATTCTCTCTAGAGTCCAGAAATCTCAAAGTTCATAAATTCTTCAAGATTAAACACTTTTTCTTAGAATCACTTTGGTCTCTGAGTTATAGATTGCTAGGGTGCTATAAGGATTGTAAGTTGGTTTTTTCAAGGAAATTGATTGGGCTTAATCAAGGTTCTAAAGTAAAGTGAATAATTTCATTCCACCTCCAGAGGTCTTTGGGGTTCTTTCCAATTGTTCTTCTGTTGAAGGGGATTCAATTGCCAGATGTAGCATCGAAGAGCTTGAGTGAAGAGCTTGAAGGGTTGCACGGGTGATTCAGGACTCGATGACATCGATAAGCACCAAATTCAAAGGTTATTTGAAGTTTGAGGGAGTGCTTACATAAGGGTTGAAGAGCTAGGATAGTTTCAAGGAACTCTTGTAATCACATTTGTAATTCAACATTGTTACTATTAGTGGAAGTCCTTGGTGGAGGCGTTTTCCAGCAAGAATAGTAGACGTAGCCCGAAGCGAGGACGAAAGCGCAAACTGCTATAAAAATCTCGGTGTCGTTTCTCTTCCTTATCCTCTTTAATTTTGATTATTGTATATGCTTGAATTGATTAATTGATAGGATATAAATTATTATGATTTAAGTTCTTTTTGGTTAAAATTGACCTAATTCCTTGAATTAGGTTTTCACCATTTCACTTGGATCAATTAGTTTCAATTCTTAGTCAATTCATCAATTGCTTGTATATTGTATTCTAGGTTTTAACTTGTTATATTTGCTTATAGTTTTGGTTTTGAAATTGTCTTGTTATACAAACTGTTCAAGTATTATTAATAATTGCTTGAAATAAGATTTAACTTGTGAATCTCTCGATTCTCTTGTAAATCTTATCAATGCATAGTCTTAACAATTTGTTAGTTTGTGATTGTTCAAAGCATTTTTTCAATAAGTCAATATCTTTTCAAAACGATTTCGCCAAAACTTTGTAAAGTTTTAAAAGCGCTATTCACCCCCTTTAGCACTATTCTAACCTAATGAGCCATAGAGCCCAACTCACTTGAACTTTAATTCAACAAAAAAAAAATCAAAATAGCACCCATCCGAGCATATCAAGAATTCAATTTGTATATCTGTTAGATCCATGGGCGAACCTGAATAGGTCCTGGTGTAGCAAGTGCCACACCAGCTCAAACTGATTTTTTTTATTTTTTATGTTTGGTCCACAAGATCAACCCAAAACATAAGTATATTGTAAACACTTTCCCCTCACTTCTCACCTATGAAACTCGGATACGGACATAGACACGCCAATATCGTTAATAATTTGACAAAATCACATAATTCAGTGTAATTATATGTGTCGGTGTCGTGTCGATATCGTACACGCCTAATCCGAAGATGTATGTGCTTCATAGCTTTCACTTCAACAAACCCTTTTCATTCTAATTAAATTTATTGTATTTATTTATTTGACAAAAAGAATTGTACCTCATCAATATTGTGAGTCCAGATCCATCCCCTAGTTACATCCTTTGAAAAATATCATAATGTCATTTCATAAAGTATATGGCTAGGTATGACACTACCTCTTATATATTCTGATAAGCAAAAAAGAAGGGATAATGTATCGTCATGTCGTAACAGAGCCACTTAATTTTTTTAATTTTGACGTAGCACAAGTGTATTTCGATGTGCAAGACAAGGCCATTCCATGCATACACCAACTTGGAAGGTGAGGTACGCATCAATTAACTTGGAGAGTTTCAATATGCCCATAACGATTGGTCTAGTGTTTTATGCTCATTTCTCTATTTCTAAATTGATGTTTTTCTTAGTCAAACCAATGTCAATTTTATTCATGGGCCTCAACTTGGACATTAGCTTAGATATGTCAATTATCGTAGAAAATTATTGTTGACACATCATATAAGACTGAAAAACATCAGTAAAAGACGAAATGGCTCCGACGGAGAACCGGCGGCAGTTAACCGCTGATGGAGTCATCGGCAGTTAACTACCGATACGATGTTATAAGAACAGAACAGACATAGGAGTTTCCAAAACTCTATTGTTGCGTTTTTGGAATTTGTAGGTGCGATTTTCAGCAAGCATAAGCCATTCCAAGCCAATTTCAAGCACAAAATCAAGTAACTGTTTTGAATCCTATTGCATTCGTTTTAGAAAATGGTAGGAATCAAGTATGTGTTTTGAATCCTATTGCATTTCTGATTTGTGATATGATGTTTCGAATCCTATTGCATTTGTGATTTGTGAATCAAGTAAGTGTTTTGAATCCTATTGCATTTGTGATATGGTGTTTAGAATCTAATTGTGTTAGAAAATGTTAGGAAGATGATTGAATGTAATGGCTTGTAATGCCTAATTGTTTTGGATCTTTTTTTTATATGTCACGCACATTTTGTTACATTTTGCTTGACATTTTGGTACTTTGAATAAAGTCGTGTATTGCATAATTTCGATTAAAGTTGCGTATTGAATAATTTCGATTAAAGTCGCTTATAGAATAAATTCGATTAAAGTTGCGTATTAAATAATTTCGATTAAAGTTGCAAATTAAATAATTTCGAATAAAGGTTACATTACATTACATAAAGCTCCTAAATATGTCCTATCATTACATTACATTACATTCGGGTAGAGCCTTCTAACTACAACAATTGTCTTACCTTTGAAATGGGTTAAATTCAAACTTGCTAAACAACAGCTCTCATGCATTAACCCGAAAGTTCTATTGTTCCATTCAAAAGATTATATTCTTGTTAGCTTGGTTTAAATAATGGTATTCAAATGTCAAAAGAATGAGGTGCATTCCTTGACACTTCAATACCTTCATCTAAACCAAGCTAACAAGAATTTAATATTTTGAAAGGAACAATGGAACTTCTAGGTGAATGCTTGGGAACTGCCGTTTAACAAGTTTGAATTACCCAATTTTAGAGTAAGACAATTGTTGTAGTTGGAAGGTGCATTCCGTACCTAACCACGATCTTCTGGCGGAATCAAACTTTTGATAATATCTTCAGTTGATCTCAACAACGTTACACGCATATCGATCCACTGGAACATGTTGTGCTCCCAAAACATGCTCCTCACGTTATCATCGTTCATTAATTCCACCCAACTGAATGATATTCTCCCATCGTCAAGCGTTGGCCGTTTATACCGAACGTATTCTACCCTCCTTGTGTCTCCGGGGTTGACTCATTGGTTGAATTCATTCAGTTGATCCTTGATACCTCTTAACGTGACACCAAGGTGCGGAACCTTCAACCTCAGAGGTTTTCCACCGTTGAATTGTGCATGAACGTCGAACATATTGGCCATTGCTTGAAATCTACACAATAAGAAATTCAAAACAATCAATGAAAAACGCATTCAAACATTTCATCAAACACTTGGAGTGCAAATTATACATAAACCATAAAAATCATAAAAATAACCCTAAATGTTTTACTCTTTAAAAAAACATAAAAATGCAAAAAATATAACAAAATTATTCAACTTATATCTACTCTTACAATAAATCATATACTCTTACATGTAAATCTACTTAAAAACTAAAACAAAAAAATAAATATAAAACACTAAAATTAAAAGTAATCCTAAAATTCTAAACTATAACATAAACTTCATGCAAACTTTTTAACTAAATTAATCAACTTATATCTACTCTAAAAATCAATTATAACATATAAATCTACTTAAAAACTAAGATAAAATAAATTTACTCAAAATCTACTCAAAAACTACAAAAAAAAAAAATTATAAAAACTAAAATGTAAGTTAATAGCACTATGATTACTTGCTTGTGATTTTGTTGAATAAATTTGGTTGGGGTTTTTAGAGAGATTTTGAGAGAGATTTGAAAAAATTGTGTAGAATGCGAGTAATAATGAATGAGAGAGCTTCTGCCAGATTTGTATCAGGATCGTATCGGCAGTTAAGTGTCGAGGATTCCATCGGTAGTTAACTGCCACCGGTTCTTTCATAATTCAGCAGTTAACTACCGTTGGGGTCTTTACGACTTTTATATGTGTTTTTCAACCTTATATAATGCGTCAACAACAATTTTCATTATTATAACCAACCACTGCAAGTTGTGCCCTTTGGTAATTTTTTCAATGAGGTGACCTTATTTTATCTTCTTGGCACTTCAAATATTCTTTTATTCCTCATACTACGATGATTAGAGATAGCAAATCAAACTTAGCCCATATGAATTGGCATACAAGAGTCCCAAGAATTCGTACACTTATACGAGCATATTAGATGATCCATTGCAATACATCTCCAAACATTTTCCGAGTGTTGCATCTTCATACGTCAAACTCCTTTATAATGATGTATCTTCTAGTATCACCATAACAAATCTTAAACCTGCTCCACAAAACAACCAAAACGAGAATTATCAGTTCAAAATGACTAATTAACAATCAAAACTATTCAAAATCCTAATTTCCTAAATAGTTAGGGTTGGGCATACGGTCTGGGCTATATAGGCCTGACTTGGTCTAGCCTGTTTATTAAAAAGGCTAGGCTCAGGCTTTTAAAAAATCTGATTTAAGTCAATAGGCCAGACTTAGCCTATAAAAAAGTATACGAAGCCTAATAGGCCATCCTATTTATGCATATTATTAAAACTTATCTTTTTAAATAATGAACTTTTTAAATAGGCTTTAATGTCTTATAATAAAATAAGTTTGTTAAGGTCTTAAAGTGATAGACAAGTCTTACAATGAAATAGGGTTTACGATTTAGCCTATTTATAAGTAAATAAAATGGGCTATTTAATGACTTTAATATGAAGTAGGCTTGTAAATAGGCTTTCAATCCCGACCAAGTTTTTAAAATCAAACATACATTGTCTTATTACTCTTTTATCCCTGTAACTTGGATATTTCAAGCATAAAGATATCTGTTTTTTATTTGTGACCCTTATTTCCTAAGAAAAACTTTTATATATACACAATAAGAAGTAACTATAACTAATGGCCTAAAAACTACAAGTCTTCGACAAATACAACATGCTCCCACGTGTTTTCAACCTTTAACTTTGCCTTTTCGTAAACAATTTGAATTTTCTCTATCGAAAACTAGATGATTTTGAATAAGCCAAGACTCTTTAAAATTTGTCGAATGCAACCCATCTCTGGACTAGAACCAAAAACAAGGTTTTAGCTTAGACTAGAAAGTTTTCCTGTCGAAAAACCAACATTAGAAATGCAGGCTAACAAATAGGCCATAAGATAGGCTCAAACTTACAAAAAATTGCGTAGGCCAGGCTCAAACCTGAAAGTCTGACCTTACATGACCTATTCTTACCCATTAGGTCATGTAGTCCCTCTATTTCCCATAAAATATTGGGGATATGTGCAAGGTAATAATCAACAATTCTACAGGTTATCATCTTCCAATGTGCTCCATAGTTGATTTGTCATCTTCCCCTGAAAAGGTAACAAAGTCAAGAGTTTTATAACCTCAGGGAAAATGTACCGATTTCTCAACCCATTGTGGATATGAGTCGAGAAATAAGGGGGGTTAGTCTTGTTAAAAGCATCATTCACCGATGTGTAGCCAACGGTATCTGTGGGAAAAATAATTAGATAGAAATAGGAGTCAGACGAACATGTTAAGGTCTTACCGATGCAATAATTGGTTGACTTTGATTGATAACACATTCCTGATTTGGCTTCCTTGTACACCTTATGAAATGTTGTTGACTGAATTATTACTTGAATTGGCTCACACAACCTCCAAATCCTTGACTTGTTGAAACTCATTTTGAACCATGGGTTTCACAATGTCTGCAAGTTCTTTGGATATTTGATACATAATGTCATGTACCCCAATGTCAATCTTTTGTCTAATGAAATTTTTTGTTAGTACTATAGGAGCTTCAAATGTTTCAATCAGTTGTACCAAAAACATTAGAAGTACTCATGAAAGTTCTCATTCCCAACATCTTCAAAGACTTGCTATGTCAAGAATCCTTGCTTTTTGGTCGCTGAAGATGAAAATTATCTCGTACTTCTGAGCCTCTTTAAGGACCTAATGTGCATACACCCATCATAGGTTTAGCATGGGGATCTAAACTTTTCAGTGGTAAATGTTTTATTGTCACAACAGTCAAAATTGTTGATGAAAGCGAAAATTAGTTGTGGTTGTCTAAGTCTCCTTAACTATGATTCTGTTTGCATCATGTGATTGACTTTGAGAGACGAACTTTGTCCCTCGGCTGTAGATTCCCTTACTTTTCTAGTAGAGCGTTATATATGGTTGTTTTTTAGTTTTTTGAGCTACTTTAAGAAATGCCTTAAAATATAGATAAAGCAAAACAGTTAAGAGATAAAAATGCGAGGAAAAAGAACTTGTTTCATTGATCGGATGTATCTAACTATAATATATTATCTGAATATTTATAGCGAAAACTAAGCCTATTAGATAATGACGTGGCTTATATTGAAGAGCCTCTTTTAAGCTAATATCGCGGGTATGCTGCAAGATAACTCCGATGCTAGTGGAATCATGGCCCCCATGTCCAGCTTCAATCTCCCCTTCTTGACATGATCCGTTGACAAGGTCTTTAATGCGTAGCTCCATCAAAATCAATGTTCTCCTTCATTCCTCAAAGTGGTTACTAGCGCTATAGACATGAAACAAGGGTTTCTCTCATTATGATTCAGTCCCACTATTTTTGAATCATTTTTTAAATTTGTCGACCCACATACTAAGTTAATAACATTAAGAAAGAATCAACTCCATCACTCAACTTATTTATCATCACATATACTTCACTCGGCTAGGAGGTTGTCATCGCCTAACAAGATGATTATTACTAAGTATAAACAAATATCCATAAAATTTCTCTAGACACTTAAACTATATTATATTAGCCATAGTTATCATCTCGATGACATTCCTCAAGAATGCATGAAGTATATTAATAATTCATTCTGAATACATAACACGCACCTAGAAGTGGAGGAAAACATTGATTTATTTTTTAAGAACTAAAAAACTAATGCTGTGTTCTTTTTGATGGAGAAAGAGATGAACTATAGATTTGGAGGAGAAAGAGATGAACTAGATTTTTTTTATAAGCATAAGACTAGGAAAAATAACTTTTTTTTTTCCTTTCAGATTTATCAAGTAATAAAGATATCTCGAGTATATATTGTTAAAATATATCAGTTATGTAATAAATCTAAAAAACAATAGTTATTTATAAATGTGGCCAAAGGAAATACATGCCACTATTAGAAAAGTTTTGAATACCGACGGATGTAAGAGACGGAACTTATTTCGTTACTGTTAGAGACCGAATTGGAGACGGAAAATGATAGTTTGAGACGGAAGTTAATTTTTTTACATTAGAGATGGAATTTAGAGACGGTTCTTTCGATCACAAAATTATTCCGTGTCTAATTCCATCTCTATATAATCAATTATTACCAAAACCTTTATTCACTATTTATTTATTCCACTTGTTCATTCTTTCTTTCAAAATCATCTTTGCCTAGTGTAACCCAAAAAAGACACCATCTATTTACTTTTCCTCCAAACAAACCCAAAAAAATATTCCCATAAAATGTTGCCTTCACCCGTTGAAAATGTTGCTGCCGCCATTGCTGGAGAAGATAATTTTTATATTTTTTTAGTATACATGACACGTGTTAATCAAAATCGTCGTAAATGACTTAGAATGCAAAGCATGCCATTATTCTAAAGTTGACGTTTACAAATTACATCTCTAATCGATATGTCCCTAGTTACAAGTTCTTATTTAATCAAATATCTGTCCTTAAATATAATATTTTTTATACTACTTACTTTCAAACATGCCATTTATTAAAAAAAAATCAAATGAATATCCCGTTTAAATTTAAAAGTCGGTAGACAATTACACAGTAATGAAAGACAAACGACAATATGTTTCGTCGTTAACTTTTAGTTTATGACAATAACATTCTCTTAAAATAATATTCATAGTATAAAAACAATAGTAGACACAATTTTGTTAGGCGGATCTTTGGAATTGTTTGAAGAAGATCTATACTAATCGATGCTAGGAAATAAAAAATGTCAAACATAAATAGTATAAAAACATATTAATTATCAAAACATGTTTTTTCATGTTTAAATATTTTACTTGAAACGTCTTTCAGAGTTGTATGTTCCACGATAAAAATCTTGTTTTTCAATCCCATAATAAAAAAACTCCAATCTATCACACATGCACGTTTCTCTCAAACCTACGAAAATGCTATAATATTATCGAGAATGCTAAATATCATTGTTCCACGTGCATTTTTCAAAAAAAAAAACAAAAAAAAAGGATTGTCCACATGCATGTCGACATCTGCATGGTTCTGATCTCCAACCCTAATCTTATTTGTGTGGGACACGACACATGAATAAAGCCGCCGTAATTGAAACCAGGACTCACTGCTTTGTGAAGTCTAACCCTTTTTCGTAGTAAACTTGGTATTTTCTTGTAGTGCTTATTGGACAATCGTGTTGGTCTTCTTATTTGCCTTTGAATATGAACTGTCATATATTAACACTCATGTATAAAGGAAGAGTCGTAGATACTACTTTTACTTTCATAGGTAAGTGACATTAGTTGCAACAATGTTGTCAATACTACTTTTACTTGTTCTATGTCTAACACTTCCTTTGCTTATATTCTTCAACAAACATAGAACAATCACAAACAATCCACCTGGTCCTAAAGGCCTTCCAATAATAGGAAATCTTCTTCAACTAGATATCTCAAATCTTCATCTTCAATTTTCTCAATTCTCAAAGATATATGGTCCTTTGTTTTCACTTCAACTTGGTTTAAGACCAGCTATTGTTGTTTCTTCAGATGAAATTGCCAAAGAAGTATTGAAAAACAATGATCATGTGTTTTCTAATAGACCTATATCATATGGTCAAAATATATTGTGTTATAATAGATCAGAAATTGTTTTTGCTCCATATGGTGATTTTTGGAGAGAAATAAGAAAAATTTGTGTTATTCATATTTTTAGTTCCAAACGTGTATCATACTATTCTTCTATAAGAATATTTGAGGTGAAGAAAATGATCAAAAAAATTTCAGGGCATGCTGATTCTTCAAGTGTTACAAATTTGAGTGAGTTACTTATTTCACTCTCAAGTACTATAATTTGTAGAATTGCTTTTGGGAAAAGCTATGAAGATGATCAAATTGAGAAGAGTAGGTTTCATGGTTTGTTGCATGAGTTTCAAGCTTTGCTTGCAGCAAGCTTTTTTTCTGATTATATTCCATTCACGGGTTGGATTGATAAGCTTAGAGGATTGCATGGACGTGTTGATAGAAATTTCAAGGAGTTTGATGAATTCTACCAAGAGATTATTGATGAACATTTGGATCCAAATAGAGAACAAATTACAGATGAAGAAGATATTGTTGATGTCTTACTTGAACTCAAGAAAAAACGCTCATTTTCATTTGATATCAACTTTGATCACATCAAAGGGATCCTCATGGTATGATAATTTAATTCATTTCCATTTTAAACTTTTTTTTTAATGTTTTGGTAAATTTCTTCTTTTAGTATATATTATACAGGGTCATGCTAATGACACATGTTAAAGATTCTATAAATAAAAATTATTTATTGCTAAAAATTAAATTTTAACCTTTAAAAAATAGATTTAATTGCAGTTTTGTTTGGCCTCTCTATTTTCACCATTTTGCATAATTGGTCCTCCTATTTTAAAATTCGACAGTTTTAGTCCCTCCGTCGTATTTTTGAACTATAAAAATGTGATGTGATAAATTTTAAACGCCGTGGAGTATGATATGAAAATGAAAAAAGTTAAACATCGATGAAATTGCAACAAAATTCCCTTAAAAACTTCATTTAAAACATATCATATCACAATATTTTAGGCAAAATATTTGATAGAGGGACCAAAATTGTAGAATTTTAAAATAGAGGGACCAATTTTGCAAAATGATGAAAATAAGGAGACCAAAACTGCAATTAAGTCTAAAAAATAAATTGCCACAATTTATAAGACAAAATTTCAACATTGAGTTCACATGTACTTTTAAAGCAATTGTTAGCATTTCTCTATTATCTATATAGTGTCAAAGATATATATTTTTTTGACAAAAAAAGATAAATCTTATTAATCCCCTAAAAATGAAATCTTATTAACTTCAATTTCGATTTATTTCTCTTATAAATGATATTCTCTATTAATTTTTATATATTTTTTTGTTTATATATAGTGTAAACAAATCACTTAGCTTAGCTTGCCACAACTCCAAATCAAAAAAAATTGGGAACACACTTGCGAAGTAAATATATTAAAAAAAAATTAATACTATATCTCTTTTAAATTTAATAATTTGTATGGTCAGATAAATTTTATTTGAATTTTTGCCCACGTAAGAGTTTGTATTTCTCTTATACTTAAACCCACATAGTAATAACGATAAATAATTGTTATTCTTTTTAAGGTTAAATATATTTTTGATCCCTATAAATATATCTATGTTTCTCTAAACTATCACATCTATCGTATCCCCCTCTTTTTTTTTTCGTTTTCCACTGGTTTAATGTGTATACATTCACATACCTTGATCGACTCCTTCTCTTTTCTCTCTTTCCTCTCTTTACTATCTTTCTCTCTCTTAATCTTACTCTCTTTCTTCAATAAGAAAAAGATATGATAAATGAAGTGTACACAACATTTTCTACAAAAAAAAAAAGAAGATAGAACAACTTTTCTAGCAACGGTAAGTAAAGATAGCTTGATCAATAGTTCGTACTCACAATAATCTTGGTAAAAAAAATACATTATTTTTATCAATCTCTATCTTGTTAGAACGAATTGAAATCCTCTTTATTTCTTAAAAAGCAAAGAATATCATTTGTAACAAAAATAAATTGAAATAGAAGATTAATAAGATTTATCTTTAAAAATAGGTTTTATCAATCTTTTTATGTGTGTCTATATAGATTGTAAACAGATCACTTAAATAGGCTAGATAGTGTGACTAGGTCAATGTAAACATATAACCACATCACCAACATAACATTACCAGTTTCATAGACAAACTACATAATGTTCTTTAACATAATTTAGATTTTCAAACAGGTCGTTTATTTATTTCTGTACTTAATTATAAAATGATATATAGTAATGATCATATTAATTGCAACAACTTACGTTAATTTTGATTGATTATATATTATTACAATCATTATAGTGTAATTTAGATTTTTTTTTTTATGAATTGAAGATGCAATTTACGTTTTTGACTGTTCAAGAGAAACTTCTAATAATATACATTGATGAAAAATGAAGTTTGGTTGAGCTTGATAAAAGTTGTTAATCATAAAGCATCTCTTTGCAGGATATGCTTGTAGCTGCAACGGATACCACATCAGCGGCATCAATTTGGGCTATGACTGCTCTAATAAAAAACCCAAGAGTAATGAGTAAAGTGCAAGGAGAAATAAGAAATTTGGGAGTTAAAAAAGATTTTTTATATGAAGATGATATTCAAAATTGTCCATATTTAAAAGCCGTAGTTAAAGAGACACTAAGATTACACCTACCAGCCCCACTACTTGTGCCAAGGGAATCTATCAAAAACTGTAATATAAATGGATACAACATTCCTGCAAAGACAATATTATATGTAAATGCTTGGGCTATTCAAAGAGATCAAAATATTTGGATAAACCCAGAAGAATTTTATCCTGAGAGATTCTTAGAAAGTTCTATAAATTTTATTGGACAAGACTTTGAACTAATACCCTTTGGAGCTGGTCGTAGAATTTGCCCAGGTATGCCTATGGCAGTTGCCTCATTGGAACTTATCCTTGCAAATCTTCTCTATTCATTTGATTGGAACTTACCACATGGGTTGGTAAAGGAAGATATTGATACAGAAATGCTGCCAGGGATCACTAAACACAAGAAGAATCCTCTTTGCCTTATAGCCAAGGTCCCTAAGTAGATTAGATACATCCCTTTATATTAACTATGTTGGTTTCTTAATTTGTTGACTAAATGTTAGTTTCTTGTTTGCTTGGCTATGTTTATTAGGATTTTTATGTAGTGTTCCTCTTTGATTTTAATTTTTTGAAGAAAAAATAATTAGTTAATTTTGTTGCTTCTACAAGTTTGTATCTTTGGATACTGGTATGAAAAATAACAAGTGTAAGATTTTACCAAATTGCATAGGAATTGATTGTATTCATAGAGATTAATTTAGAAAACTTGATATTAATTCAAGATCTTATATTATTTGTTAGGGTAGAAACTTGCATTGATCTAAATTGTTTTTGATAAAAATTAATCTAATTCTTTGAATTAGGTTTTAGTAGTTAGCTTGGATCAATTGGTTTCAATTACTATTCAATTCTTCAACTGCATATGCGTTTGTGGTTTTAATTGATAGCTTGTTATATTCTCATATAGGTTTGAATTTGAAATTGTCTAGTTTTGCAAATTGTTCAAGAACCGTTAACTTTTAATTGTAATAAGATTTGTATCGTGAATCTCTCAATTTTATAATGAATTTTATTAGCACATAGCTTTATTTTTTTGCAAATTATTGTGATTGTTCAAACCTGTTTCAAATAGTCAAAACTATTCAAATCGATTTTGTTAAAACTCCGGAAAACTTTTTCAAATCACCATTCACCCCCCTCTAGCACGCAACTTTATTGGCCACATAGACCAACAATTCTTACGTGTGGGGCATTACTCTCTCACTTGATTTCGGTATATCCCTCCAATGTTGAGTTGCACATACTAGTCACACGGTGATCCTTACTTGTGGGGTCTTACGCCCTCAAAAGTAATTGAAACATAAACTTAAATTGGCGTTCATAAATTTCCAAAGGTTTGATGGCCAGTTTCCTAAAGGTTTTCCCATCTATGAATCTTAGGAATATATAACACACTCTCTCTCTCGGTAGTTCTACAAATGGGAGGCCCTCTCAGTGTCTATCTTACCAAGGTTTAAGGAGAATGGAGTTACTGGGCTGATTAAAGTCATAAGTCACTTGTTTCCTTAATAAATAATTAGTTACATCTTTGGTTCAGCATATATTACTCAATATTAGTAATGTCACCTCCTAAGTACTTACTACAAGGGCCAACTCGCTTTCGGTATCTTTCATCTAGTTACTAACTAATTACTTCCTAGATAGACAATTATAAATATCAATATTAGGCCTAGTCACTACCTATGCCTAAACTAGAGTTGCGCTCCAGAGTAGACAAATCTTACGCAAACAATAATACTTAATAGCGGACAAAAATTAACCAAATAAACGACATTAAATTAAAAGATTATCAAACAAAATAAATAGAAGTTCATCTTAAAATCTAGCATAAAAAGTTTTAGTTACTCATGGTAACTAAATAACTAATTACAAATGAAATAAAACTTACCCTAAAAGCTTGGAGAGAGGAAAGAGAAACTCCTCCTGAAAGCTTCTAGAATCTACCTTCCTCTTGAACTGCTCAAGTTCTCAACGAGAAATTATGAATGAGGAAGGCAATATTTATAAGGAAGGTTTCCACCTGGACTTTTCCCGCAAGAAACTAGGCGCCTAGAGCCCCTTTCCATGTGCCTTGCAGGCGCCTAATCCATGCGCATGGGCGCTTTTGCACCGACTCTGGGAGCCTAGCGCCTCATTTCATGTGCATGGGCGCTTCTGAGTGTGTTTTGGGTGCTGATATGCACGTTTCTTCGTCTTTTTAGGTGTTGACTTCTATGTAAGTTGTCTTGGAACATAAGAGCATAATTCTTCGTGAATATTTATTTTGAGGTCTCTTAAATCTTTATTTTTCATCTTCCCAAGGACCACATGAATCTTCGAATTTCTTTGCTTTGCCGATTTGCATGATTTCTTCGTGAATTACATCTAAAACACCTTAAAATTGCTATGTTTCGGGAAGAACGGAATTACAGAATAAAATATAGAAAACATTACAAATGTCCCGAAATCATAGACAATTGGTCTAATACTCCACAGTTTTGCTGGTAAAACCTACTAAAAATGACTGAAAAACATGCTAAGAATACATTAAAATGACTTGTCATCAGGCACCAAGAGAATTTTGGAATCATAATTACAAGTGAATTGATAAATTCAGGTGAGGGTATATGTTGGTCCCCTTACCCACAAAGCTTTGGCTGTCCCCAAGAGATTTCTCATTTGTATCTTTATGTCTTGTCATGTGGCACTTGTGTGCGAGGTCAAGTTTCTTAAGTAAATTTCTCCGTTTCAAACGTAAGAAAGTGAACTAAGACCATCCACAATTGAAATGTGTTATGTTGATAAGCATTGGTACCTCATAGATACCACCATTATGGAGACATCCAAAAGGGTATCTAATGAGAAGATTGTCTCATATAAGACTCTCTCTTTCTTTGTGGACCCCATCTATTTAAATATTAAATTATTGAAATGTCATGATAAAGTGTTATTGATAGATGATATAAAGTTATTAGTAATTCTTAGTTAAGATTTTTGTGTGAAGTGTTGGGTTGAAGAAAATGAGTTCTTATTACATACTATTATTAAAAAAAAATGAGTGATGTATACATGTGAAACTCATTTAAGTACCGAAATAAAGATAGTTCTATTATGGATGCTCTAATGACCCTAGGAGCATAATGTTATCAGTTGAAAACTGATATTTAGCTTTAATTAGAGCGTTCCCAAAATCAAACTCGTTGCTCTCCAAAGCCATGATTCTTTCTTCCTTATTATGTTAAAACAATATATAAAATATATATTTAGGATATATTGTGGTATATAATGGGACTCATTTTAGAGTGGTTGATAGGTATTACAGATACATTCTGTATGTTGTAAGACTTCTCTCCTCTGCGTTCCAAAGCTTGACTTATTGATCTCATCTTTAATTATTGTATCTCAGTTATTATGACTCAAACAATTATACCACTTCTAAATTAATACCACGGTATTTTTTTAAGAATCCTGTTCTTCACCCAGCACAAAACACTTCCGTCTTGCAGGCAAGACCAAAATGCTCCTGTCTAACGACCTATTTAATTATTTGATTATTTTATTGGATTTAGAGTCTATTTATATGATTTATAAGATTTAAGTGATTTATATTATTTATGAGATGTGTTGTGATTTTATTAAGTGACTTATTATATTATTTAATAGAATAAGATTTGAAAATAAAATAAATATTGAGTTGTGGGGCTGTTTTGGAAATCAGATAGAATTATGAGGGAATAAGTGAAATAAGATAGAATAGATATAAAAAGGGAAAACTAGGTTTAAAAACAGACAGTACATACAATTCAGTTTTTGGGAGAAAAAGGAAGAAAACTAGAAGTGAAGAACCAAGAGGCTGCTGCTCCAATTTTCTTAAGGTAAAGGTGAACCTAGCATTACAATTCCATTAAACTGTAATTCATGATTGTAGTTAACAGATTATAGGAGTAATTCATGAGAAATTGAGAATTTGGGAATTAGGTTAAAAGTGGTGAATTGATGACTAATTGATGAAAAACTGTTAGATTGATGTAGAAACTGTTTACAAACCTTAGATAATCCATAGGACGATATCTGGAATCAATGTTAGACCTTAAACCATATGATTAGGCGGATTTTCGAGAAAATCTGCGTTCTTCCCGAGCCTAGAAATTCATCGCTGGCCGTGGCGAAAGATGTCTCGCCTGGCGAAGCAGCCCAGAAATTCATCGCTCGCCGTGGCGAAACATGTCTCGCCTGGCGAAGCAGCCCAGATTTTGAGCTCGCCATGGCGAAATATGTCTCGCCTGGCGAAGCAGCCCAGATTTTGAGCTCGCTATGGCGAAATATGTCTCGCCTGGCGAAGCAGCCCAGATTTTGAACTCGCCATGGCGAAATATGTCTCGCCTGGCGAAATACACAGCATCAGTACTCTTGTTTCGTGATCTTGTGTCCTTTCGGACGAATTGTTATGAGATGACCCCTGGGTTAGAATTAAGCGTTACTGCAATATTAAAGATGACCTGTGAAGCTGTTAATTAATGTTTGATTTTGTTAGTAGTGACATATATAACTATATATGCCTTTTATGAACTATAAGTGATGAAATATGTGATTGTTTTATGATATGGTTATATCTTGAAATATTTGGTGCATATGCTGCTATTATTATTTGATTAAAAGATGCATGTGTCATTCTAAGGGCATGAGTTGTGATCCAAATTATTGGAGTCATTCATGATGTCCAAGATATAAGTTGTTGAGTCCCTGCATATTTATTCAGAGACGAGGGCTCATGCCCTAGGAGCTTTTGCTCAACAGAGACGAGAGCTCATGCTCTAGGAGTATTTTTATGCTCAAACAGCGACGAGGGCTTATGCCCTAGGAACATATTTATGCTCAAATAGCGATGAGGGCTCATGCCCTAGATTGGTACCACATGCATGAATAAGATGTCTAAGTTGCGTAGTCGAGTTGAAGTTGCATTGTCGAGTCAAACTGTTAAGTTGAACTATGATGATGATTATGATATTGATTAAGATGTTACATGACTATTGTTATGATATATTGATGATGTTTATGTTGTTAAATACAATTATTGAATTATATGTTTAATGCCATTGTTTTGTGAATCTCACCCCTTCTGCTTGAAAATGTTGCCTTTCGTATAGGTAACTTGCAGGCGATTAAGCTTATAGTTGTTGTTTGCTGTTGTGAGTGGCTACCCTCACTGTGTCCTTAGGTGCTCTGATACGTAACGGGATGAGAACCTTTATAGCTAATTTCTATTCCTTACGTATTGATTATGATTTGATATTAATAAGTTTGAGTTGAAATTATGTTAAGAAGTGTTGATGAGGCCTGCGTGCCAAAACTATTTTGTTAATTGAATTTTAATCCGCTGCGAAGTTTTGAACCATTACGATTATTATTTTACGAAGGATAAATCAATATTTATTCTATTTTGAGATTTTAAGAAATGTGTCATTCCGTTTATACGAGAAACTCTGATTTTAAGAAATGTGGCATTCCGTTACATCCTGCGCTAGTTAACTAACGCACGTGTAAAACTATGCGATAGTTAACTAACGCTGCGTGACTTAAGGCATGCATGTGTTAACGCTGCGTGACTTAAGCCACGCATGTGTTAAACACTGCGCAAGTTAACTCACGCACAAATTTAACACATGCGTTAATTAACTAGCGTACAATCTGTGCATAGAAGAGGCAGAAACCTCTCTTTTCCCTGTTTTTTTTCATTTCTTCTTTCACACATTCATTCATTCAATTGCATGCATTTTTCATCATTCATTCAAGCAAGTCATAATTAAATTACAAAAAATAACGGAATAAAATAACGAAAAATGTCATAAAAGCGTCAAATATACGCAAATGTCATAAGATTACAACCATATCCTTCAAAATGTCATAAAAAACCTAGAAAATATCATAAAACCTTACTCCCGTGGAATCCTACTCCTCCTCCGCGGAGCCAGCACCGTGTCAAACACTGTATAATCGGAACGGAGACCCTCCAAAATGCTTAAAAATAGTGGATTTGAAGCCACCTCAGGAATCTCCATTGCATGCTCCACGCTGCCTCTCATGTTGTCGATGACCTAGAATGGATCGGGAGGATGTCTGGTCCACTGCTTCTCAACAAGAACCTCCTCGTAAGGAGGGACATGACGAGTAGGTGCCTGAGCTGCGTAGTCAGGAATGGCGGCAGAGGGGTTCACAATAGGATGTGGTACTCTAACAAACCATCTCATGTACCCCATACTATGAGACCACGGCTGGTCCTCTGGCACCCCTCTGCTGCTGGCTGAGGACATGTAGAGCAAACTCCAAGAAAGCCTGGGCCATGTCATTTGCCGCAGTAAGCTCAACAGCTGTAGGAGACCTGGACCGTGTCTGGACATACCCGTACTGCCTAAGAACCCGCTCTAGCAAGTGACAGACCATCCTGTCTCAGTCAGCTATGATCCATCCGGAGTACCAGCATATGTCCTGAAAGGGCGTGATGTGTTGCCGTCTCTCGTACGGCCTCCAGATGACATGAGAATGATCCATCGCATCAATGGCATCTCTATAGTGTCCAGGGTCCGTAAAGCCCCTAGGAGGTTTCCACCGACTCACAAACGGGAAAATTGTCGGGTCGTACACATCACTAAGAACCCTCGGAATGAGGTTCCTGAAGTGCGTCAAAGTCCATCCATGCAAACACAAACAACCAAATATATAACAACACAAGTATTATACAAACAAGGTAAAAAAGAAGAAAAACAAGTTAAACAAGGCATAAATTTACGATCCAATAAGTTAAAAAGAAGAAAAACAAATATTACCACAAGCAGGGTCATGTAACCACCACAGGAGGCCACTGTTGAATCGGAGGTCAGAGAGAGCTGCTCGTACAGGAATGCTAGCCCCATCCCACCCCATGACCAGCCGTCTAAGTCGTACATATCTTGCAGCACAAGCAACCACAACAGATTAATGTTTTTGTTGTTCTTACGGGAAAAAAATGGTTCATCTAAGCAAGAGCAACATAAACGCCTTAACGCAGGCCAGCCTAACTTGAGCACGCTCGTCTTCCTCCTCCTCTGTGTCAATCTCAACCAGCTGATTACATCTATGCAAGAGCTCCTCGTAGCGCCTCTTCAGTACACCAAATGAGATATACAGACCACCCTGTCTGGTCATCTCCCTAGCCGCATCCTCCGCGGAAAAAAGCAGATCCCCCTGCATCATCTTCATCCCCTCGTCACGGGTTAACTCTCTATCAAGAAGGAGTCTCCCAATGATGGGGATGCCTAGGAGACACACCACATCATCTAGCGTGATGGTCATCTCCCCAACAGGTAGATGGAAGTTGTTGGTCTCCTCATGCCATCTCTCTGACATCGCATAAACGAGCCTGTGAGAGATGTTCTCGTACCCACTACTTAGGAAGGGAGTTAGACCGGACAAATTCAATACAACCCAAAACTAATTATTTTGTGCTCATGATGATGCTGCTGATGCTGATACGCCTCAAACTGATACTGGTGAGGCTGAGGATCCTCAAACTAATACACCTGAGGCTGAGGATCCTGATAAACCTGATACTGCGTCGGGTCCATCGCCTGGGATGGACCAGTCTGTGATGAAGAGGATCCAGCATCATCAACACTGGCAAGTCTCATGACCCCCACTCTCCCTCGACTTCGGCCATGTAAAGTAGGGACTACTGCTTGCTTCTCCCTCCGTGCACTACCAGTAGAGGTAGGACTCTCTAACCTAAGTCTGTCAGTCCTCTCCCTCTGAGACATATCTGCACAACACAACATTTTAAAAAGCACACAATCAATGACATATTTTCACACGGACATTGTGTCATTTCTGACAATTCAAGAACAACACTAAAGTTTCACAGTGTCATTTCAATCTGTAATTTACCACATTGTTGTCAAACATACTATAATCAACATTAATAAACTATATTCTAACTAATTTCATCATTAACAATCCAAAAACCAAACAAATTTTCATTGACACATTTATCCAAACACCTAGAGTGCAATTTTCAATCAACATAAAATCTAACAATTTCTAAACCCTAAACTACTACAATGCACTATAAACAACATCTAAACAACAACTCCTAAGTTAAATCATTACTAACAATCATAAAAACTAACATGCAAGCAAAAATTTTAAAAACCTAAAAATGTTAAATTTCTTCAAAAATTCGGAAATTTCAACCAAAAAGATGCAATGAAGTAGGATAATCATCACTTACTTGATATTGTGTAGGAAATTTGCTTTGAATGGCGCAAGAATGATGAAATTCGGATTTGGGGTGAAAAATTTCGAAGTTGAGAAGTTTGGAAAATGAGGGAAATGGTTGCTGTGTTTTTGTTATATGACTTAAGTAACGCTGTGTGACTTAACATGTGCAACACTACTTAAGTTGCACACAAAATGTCACGTGCGCAAGTTAAGTCACGCATCGTGACTTAACTTGCGCAGGGGCATTTTCGTCAGTTCAGCTGGGCTGGAGTGTTTTGTGCCGGGTGAAGAGCAGGATTCATTTTTTTAACAAGTATTTGTAATTAGTTTAAAGGGTTTTGTTAACGAGTGCACTCGGGGCACTATTTAAGGATACTAAAACAAGCAATTAATCATTAAAAAAATCAAACATTTCGATTTCCAATGCATTGATTACATGTATTTTTATAAAGAGTTAATTAAGTAAATGGTCCCTATAAATATTCAGAATTTTGTTTTTAGTCCCTACAAAATAAAATCACACATTTTAGTCCCTATAAAAAATTTCATCGATATTTTTAGTTCCTGTAAAAATTTTCCATCAGCTTTTTAGTCTTTGTCAAAAATTTCCATCAACATTTTTGGTCCCTAAAATACTTAAGGAAAATATCACAGGGACTAAAAAGTGTGATTTTATTTTGTATGGACTAAAAACAAAACTGTGAATATTTATAAGGACTAAAAATTTAATTAACCCTTTTATAAATATCTACTACTTTAGTCTTTAAAGAGTACCCCGAAAGCATTCGTTAATATTTTCCTAGTTTAATATCAAGAGCTCGAGCTTTGTATTGCTTGGCTCGGAACAGTTGAATTACTTCCAAAAACGATAATATTTTATATTACTTGCCAAAGTCATTCACTTGCAAATGTTATACAACATTTTACGAAAACACAAATTGGTAGAATCGACAAAAGTAACTAGTTTGTTTATCAAATTCAAGGAAAAACACAAATGAAAAAGTTTAATAAACATAACATATCAAACAAGAAACTAACAAAGTTGAAATAAAGGGAGTACATCTACATAGTAATCTTGGCAACCAGACAAAGAGGATTCTTCTTGTGTTGAGTGATCCCAGGCAATGTTTCAGTATCAATATCTTCCTTTACCATTTCATGTGGTAATTTCCAATCAAATGAATAAAGAAGATTAGCAACGATCAGTTCTAATGATGAAACTGCCATAGACATACCTGGACAAATTCTACGACCTGCTCCAAAGGGAATAAGTTCAAAATCTTGTCCAAGAAAATTCGTCGAACATTCCAAGAATCTCTCAGGATAAAACTCTTCTGGATTTTTCCAATTATTTGGGTCTCTCTGAATAGCCCAAGCATTCACATACACTATTGTGTTGGATGGAATATTGTAACCACTTATAATGCAATTTTCTCTTGATTCTCTTGGAACAAGCAGTGGGGCAGGTAAGTGCAATCTCAACGTCTCTTTTATCACTGCCTTTAAATAAGGAAAATTTTGAATATCATTTTCATCTATGAATTCTTTTTTACTTCCCAAGTTCCGAATTTCTTCTTGTACTTTCTTCATTACTCTTGGGTTTTTTATTAGGGCAGTCATAGCCCAAACCGATGTGGCTGCTGTGGTGTCTGTTGCAGCTACAAGCATGTCCTACAAAGTAATGTAGAAGTCAAAATAGATATCGACAATAAATTTTTAACCATTATTTTCCATGGTATCAAACCATTATTTTCCAAGGTCAAATTTTTTTAAATGCTATTTTAGCGTCAATAGGATGCTAGTGTTTAACTTCAAGGCTTATATTGTTGTCACTCTTTTGAATGTTATTCTGAGGCTAAAAGTTGTTAACATCCATTTTTTCCTTATAGCGTTTAGTTATCTACTATAACCAAAATTCATTTTCTTGTAGTGGGAACCGAACATGGTTAATTTGCACCTTTCTACTTTCGCACCACACATCCTCCAATTTTCTCCCCCACTCCTTAAATTTTACAAAGCCTAATCTTCGGGCAGCACTTTGGTGTCATTGATACATTTGTGTCTATCTCTCTCTTAACAACTCATTATCTCTCATCTAAATAATTTATTTTAATCATTCATACATCATTCTCTCTCATCTAAAATGAACTTATGTCACCAAAGGCACTAAAAAACTATAGCACCTAAGTATTTCCCCTAATCTTCTTCCCCATTAATCCACTTTTCTCGTAACTAAAATATCTCCCGCGCTCCTACATTTGGCAAAGAGTTTCCACATGTACTTGATGTCGCATCATCATCATTATCAATATTATTTGAAGTACTTAATTACCCTAAACTCTAGAGTTTAACATTGTCCACCAACTATTTGCACTTACACGAAGTAGTGCACATAGCTATACATATTTACTGTATAATTTTTATATATCAATATTAATTACACGTGAATAGAAGGCAGGCGGATTACAAGCTGTGCGGCTAGATCTTTTTGAATGACAAAACCAATACTCGTAAACACGACATTCATATACCTAGGAGACATGACATTGCTGTTCATGAACCTTTTATTACTGACAGTTGAAAAGTGAGTCAATGATTCAACCAAAAGCTCTAACCGATGATTATTTATGTTTTAAACGATTACAGCAAAATGAAACATCATTCCCCTATTGCAAGTTCCTCGTCTTAAGTGAGACGACGATTAATGTGACAATTGGTAATAGTTAAATGTTTACTAGTGTCTCTTAAAAAATTCAATTTATGGTCAAATCGAAAACACAGTGTAAATATGTTGTTGCATTCCAAAATATTATAATTATGTTTTATCTCTATTTCATTATGTTGTAATGTGTATTTATACAATGATGTTGTCTTGAGTCTCATGTATCTCTAACTTGAGCATCAAGTATCTTGGACATCAAGTATCTTTATATTGATCCTTAATTATCTCTAAATAATATACAATATACTAATAATTTTTACGGTGAATATTTTATATTCTAATACAAAAGTATCAAGTTAAGACATGTTGGCAACCATAGAATGCCTATAATACTCTAAAATTTATTTCTAATAATTGTCATTTTTCGTTTTAGTTTTCTGTTTTTTTTTTTTGTTTTTGTTTTTATTGAACAAATTTTTCTGTTTGGCTGTCTTTTTACAATGAGTCAATATTTAGCTTTCCATCTATTATATCGTCTCATCTTAATCTAATCGTGACTACTTAATAATGGTATCCCTTCTTTAAAAACGTATAATAATGTTATATATTCATACTCTCATAATACTTGATCTGAAAAAATTTAAAAATTTGTACAGCTGAAAAATGGGATCTGGCATATGGATCACTCCAACTGATTCAAAAAGTTTCATTGGATTTTCAGACCACGAGGCTTGACTCCATTCTGAGGGCACGAGATTTACAAACAATTTTTTTAATTGAATTTTTTTATTCTCTTTTTTATATTTGTTGCAATTTAAAAAAAAAGTAGGATTATTTTCGTGTGTTTGATAAAATAACAACACCAAAATATAATTACACTTTTTTTTATCAAAAATATATTTATTGAAAGGATTTAGATTGATCGTCGGTGTTTTAAAACGAAAAATCTAACGAATATCCTTTAATTTTTATAAAAGACCATTTAATTATTCAACAAAGTTTTTAGTAGTTACTTACTAGCATGAACTTTTTAAAAAATCAGTAGGGGTTTTCCAATAAATATCTATATGAGTTATTAACCTAGACCAAGTTATCATTTAGATGTAATGCATTAGAAAATAATGATGCTTCTTTTTTATGGTATTATTAGTTAAAATAAAAGTTAAAAAGTTAAGATAGGCATTGCAAGAATTGAACCCAAGTTCCATTGGTAAAAGAAACACACCTTTGTCACTGATAACACCATACATATGCAATTAAATTACAAAATTTGAGTTATATAATATAATATTTAGCTAAAAAATATTTTAAAAAAATATAATTGGGTCTGGATTAGTGTGACACTTGCCACAGTGGGCCTAGTCTAGGTCCCGCCCATGTTCTTAATGTACTTTTACCAAGAAATAATTAGGTATACATAATACATTAGCAAATTTAATTTTATTGTTTGAACTAACAAGGGCTGGCTCTAGAGTAAAATGAGTAAACTCCTATAATATGGCGGAATAATTTTTTAATATCGACTAAGAATAGTCCCAATAATTAGTGTTCGACACGTTTCCTAGAGAATAAGCTCTGGTGTAAAAAGTCAATGAAAAAGAAAGAAAAAGTTGGTATTTATCTCCAACCTCATCATAAGACATTAGGACTAACATATTAATATTTTTATTTCTATGAAACTAGTACTCTAAAACACTTAGGTTTACCATGCGATTTTTTCTAGTGTAATCTTATATAGTTTTAGTTACAACCAATTTTCTTTTTAAATTTTAAAATAATACCGAAATTGTCCTCTTCATGTAAATTTTTTAAAACTTTTTTTTTTTTACTATCACTTTTTTAACCTTTATTCTTTTTCACCCACAAACCATTATGGATATGCAATCAATACCTTCTAGAATCGTCAATTGAATCAACATCTCTTCCATTGATACGTACTCGATTCATACAAGTAAGTGAATTTCATAAATTTCTTCGAGTTTCTATTTATCGTTTGCTCTATGATTTATTTGATGTTGATAATTTTACCATGTATGTTTATCGTTGTTGATATTGTTAAGTTCACATTTGTTTGTCGATGTCGATTTGTTTGATTTAAGTTTACATAGAAGGGTAACGTAATTTAAGTTTACATAAGTCTCACGGGAATTTAGTTTACGTACATATTCTAAAAAGGAATAACATACACGTAAACTCAGTTTACATGAACTAAGTAAACTCAGTTTACATAAACTGTATAAACTTAGTTTACGTTAGTTTACTTAACCTATGTAAACTCAATTTACATAAACTACGTAAAATGAGTTTACGTGAACTAAGTAAACTCAGTTTACATAAACTAAGTAAACTTAGTTTACGTTAGTTTACTTAACTTATGTAAACTCAGTTTACATAAAGTATGTAATCTCAGTTTACATAAACTACGTAAAATGAACTTACGTTAGTTTACTTATGTGGGTGAACATGTACGTGAATTGAAATTTTTATTTTTATTTGAATTTACGTTAGTTTATATTAAATTTTTACTTTAACATTTTAATATTTTAAACTTTAAAGTAATCCTTATATATCATGACACATTTTAGTATTAATTTGTGTTTGACTACTACTAAACTATCATTGTATAAATATTCTTTTTAGTCTTTATTATAAGAAAAAAAACAAAAACAAAAACATTAAAACTAATATGATCATTAATTTTTATAATATTTTTACAAATATACCCTTATGAAAATTTGTGAAACATTAAAAATATTCACTATTATTGAAAAGACAAATATGAAATGAGAGATAGAAAAATCTTTTAAACAATAACTACATCTTAAGTTGTGATATTTTTTTTTATAAATAAGACATTTTAATTTTTTTAAGATTTTCTTATAATATCTAATAATCTATTACAGTTTTGTATTTTACAGCAACTATTTGTAGGTAAACGACAAAAACATAATTAATTGAAAGTCAAAATAACATACCGCGAGGACAGCCTTGATGTGATCGAAAGTGAGATCAATTGAAGATAAATGATGTTTCTTGAGTTGAAGTAAAACATCAACAATATCTTCTTCATCTTTAATTTGTTCTCTATTTGGATCCAAATGTTCATCAATAATCTCTTGGTAAAATTCATCAAATTCCTTGAAATTTCTATCAACACGACCATGCAATCCTCTGAGCTTATCAAACCAACCCGTAAAAGGAATATAATCGCAAACAAAAAATTCTGCAAGCAAAGCTTGAAACTCATGCAACATTTCATGAAATCTACTTTTCTCAGTTCCATCATTCTCATAGCTTCTCCCAAAAGCAATCCTACAAATTATAGTACTTGATAGAGAAATCAACACCTCGCTCAAATTTGTACCACTTGAAGAACTAGCATGACCTGAAATTTTTTTGATCATTTTCTTCACCTCAAACTTTCTTATGGAGGAATAACGTGATACACGTTTGGCACTAAAAATATGAACAACACAAATTTTTCTTATTTCTCTCCAAAAATCACTATATTGAGAAAATACCACTTCTGACCCATTATAAGTTAATTTTTGTTGACCATATAATATAGGTCTATTAGAAAACAATTTGGTCATTGGTTTTCAATACTTCTTTTGCAATTTCAGCTGAAGAAACAACAATAGCTTGTCTTAAACCAAGTGTAAGTGAAAACAAAGGACCATATAATTTTGAGAATTGAGCTAATTGAAGATGGAGCTTAGAAATGTCAAGTTGATGAAGATTCCCTATTATTGGAAGGCCTTTAGGACCAGGTGGATAATTTGTATTGGTTCTATATTTGTGGAAGAACATAAGCAAAGGAAGAATTAAGCACACAACAAAGAGAAATAGTAGAGAAAACATTGTTACAATTAATGTCAACTATCTTATTTTCTTTGAAGGGTTAGAGAATGCTTAGCTATAAACCACATCAACCAATTATATATATATTTGGTGTCGACTAGCTATTGACACGTGGGCGAAATATTATTAATAGCGATAGTCATGCTAATAAAACATCCATAAAAAAAAAATACCCAATTTTTCTTCATGAAAAAAGTCAAAACAAAGGACATGATTGTAATTTTAATTTTGATTGTTCCTGAAATTTAATTATTAAAAAATATAGTCTTCACGTTCTCTTTCCCTTATTTAATGTTCATCCACAATATTATACATCCTCAATTTTAATATATGTCCTTGTCAATCGCTTCACACATGCTAATGCACAATTTTGACTGTTAATATATTTAATTATTTTAAAAAAAATTTATTAAAATTTAATATTTTCAAAATATTTGTCGAGACAAATCAAACATCTCACATTTTTTGTTTTTTTTTTTTTAAAAAAACATCTCACATGTTAATATTTGTATTTATATATTAGTTAAAAAGTAAGGTCAAAGCAAGTCATATAAATAATACACATTGCAAAAATGTAACATGTATTTTTTGAAACAGAGAGAATGGTTGTTTCATTTCATCTTCCTCCAACCATCCTTTAATGAAATTGGGGGCCTAACTCATCCTGAAAAACCGGTTCATAAGGATGAGTTAGGCCCCCAATTTTATTATGGTATCAGAGCCTGTCGAATTCTAGGGCCACCTACCGACTCATGCACCAAGCCCAAAGAGTGTTGTTGGGCGTGACGACCGATTCACGCACCGAAACCAAAAGAGTGTTGGACGTGACAGGGATGTATTGGGAAAAATCCATGTCCCACATCGAATAGATAAGACTCTTGATAGAGTTTATATAGAGGAGGCAATCCTCACTTATGAACCGGTTTTTAAGTATGAGTTAGGCCCCGAATTTCATTAGAGTGTTGGGCGTGACTGGGGTGTATTGGAAAAAATCCATATCCCACATCAGATAGATAAGACTCTTGATAAGAGTTTATATAGAGGAGGCAATCCTCACCTTGTGAACCGGTTTTTAAGGATGAGTTAGGCCTCCAATTTCATTATCCTTCTCCTTCACTTGCTCTATTATTTTCTTCTAATTCCAACTAGATCCCGCTCACATTGTCACCAAGTTAAATCAAGTCATGTGACCCATAGTCATATTTACCATTGAAACAATGGGTATAACCTATAGGCTCAACTTAGCTTAAAAAGGGATAATTCAATATAATAACAGGTTGGCTTCAAAGGTTCAAGGTACAAACATTAACCAATTGACACAGAAAAATCGCAAATCCTAAAAATAGCATCTCCATAGAACAATCATTTGTAAAAATTCAAAAACAAAATTTAATCTTAACCTTACAAGTTGAGGTTTCTGAAATCTATGGTTGCCTAGGCATTCCTTACACTTCCCTTTGAATATCCATGCAAACAACTACCTACTTTAAATTTTTGACAAACTATTGGTGAAATCTTTGTTATTAAAGTGGTCATATTCAAGAAAAAGCAAGTTAATTAATAATAGACAAAATCATATTCAATACAAAAGATAGGGGACATACAACTGAAATTCAAAACGGACAAACTAACATAGACAACTTATTGAAAAAGATAATTGTGGACATAACTTCTTTTTTTTTTCATCCATCTTTTGATTTTTTTTTTATTGAAAATAAACACCTTCAAAATAACAAATATTAAAAAAAAAATGATGGGTTGTCTCCCATCAAGCGCTTTCTTTTACATCATTAAGCTTAACGCCTCAGCCATTGTTAAGGTGGCAAATGTGAAAGAAAGAATATATTATCTTTCTTCTTCATCTTGTTTGGTAGGAATTCCATGAACGTCATGCAATGTACCAGATGCTCCAATGATCAAATTACTAGACTTTCGACATTTGAGCTCTCCCACCATAAAGAAGAATAGATATATATATATATATATATACCTTTTCACAGGAATGGTTTCTTTCTACCCCATTGGTTGAGACTTTAGGTAGAGACCAACACTCCTCACTTGTGGATTTTCTTCCACCACAAAAACATGACACTCAGTCTCCATCTCAACCAGCTACTTCTCACATTCATTCGTTTTTCCAACAAGAGGACCACACTGAACCTCAAATTTATCATATGAAACTCGATTTGATCTTAAGAATTAATCTAAAATATTTTGAAGTTCAGTATTGTAATCAATGTTGATTATGTCTTTCTGACCTTCCCAATTTCTTCTCTAAAGATTCGCCACATAAAAATTACTTCTCACATTTGATCTTGAGATTTTGTCATCCCATTGCTTTATCTTACGAGAAAGCAAGTACTTTTCATACAACAGGGAAATAACCTCTTCTGCATCACCTAAGGAGATCTTGTTTATCATTGCTACAAAACTCTAATAAACTCTTTAGCGGCAAAGAACAATGAAATAGACATAAAGAGCATAATTCATAATATATATTTTTTTCCAGAACCTTTCAATATATAGACAAAAATTTAAATGACAGAAATCCTAAACAATAACGAAATTTCCAAGCTGAAATGATTCAACAGTCCCTGACAACGGTGCCAAAAGCTTGATAGAAAAATAGCAAGTATACTAACTTATATCGAAGTAATAAAATTTATAAGATTCGTATCCACATGGAGTGTTTCAACTTCTACTCGGTAATGTCATTATCATTAAGGATGTTTGTAAAATAGGGGATGTACTGAGGTAATTGGTTTGGTTTGCAAGTTTAAATAAATAACATATTAATTATAAAATTTGTAATGAATTTATAGGAAATATGATCAGGTCTTTCGAATCATCTGTTCATCACTAGTTGGTAATATGAACCTAAACCGTTTAATTGTTCCTCTAGTTTATGAGGTTTAGGCACCTGGCGCGCCTAATCCATGTGCCTAGGTGCTTTCGTACCGACTCTGGGAGCCTAGTGCCCCATTTCATGCGCCTAGTTGCTTCTGAGTGTGCTCCGGGTACTGAAATACTTGTTGTTGAGGACAAAATCCTTATTTGATGTTTTAAAGATCACAAACATTTTATAGTTTTTAACTTGTTATCTACTAATGGTTTTTGTGAGAAATGTTTCATGAAGAATGTTCTTGACTAAGAGGAGAACATTCTATGCTTATAAATATTCTCATCAAAGCAAAAGAGCAAAATGACACACATACACTTTCTGCTACATGTACAGCAAGAACAAAATATTCCCATTGTTTCATCAAAAGAGGATAAAGAATTACACTTAATAAATGATACTAAAAAGGAAGCAATCTATGTATCATGGCAAGGCTTTACAGCAAAAAGGATAAACATCATAAATAGGCCAAAGACTCACGTGAGTCTTAAAAGAAAGAAGAAAACAAAAATGCAAGGTTTACAATAGAAAGAACATTCTCAAGAAAGTCTGCTGAAAACACAACAAGATAAGAATGACATCCTAAATGCCACCACATCACAACTGGCCTATAGTTCACGCATGTGCTCTCTCCAAAACAGTTGGAACTCAAAGAATGTCCTGAAGAAGGTTTTGCAACTCACAAAGGTTTCCTTTTTTAGCACCCTTGCGCACCAAGCAAGAGAAACATCAACACATGGGATGCTTTTTTTAAAGGACAACACAACTGCCTTTTGTCTGCAAAGCTTCAAGGCATAAGCTTCTATAAATACAAGCACATACCCATGTTAATTGGCAAGAGCTTACAACAAGAATAATTACTCTCTCAAAGCTAAATCAAAACCTCTCTCTCTCTCTCTCTCACACGTGAATATCAATAAAAAATATTCAAAAGCTCTTCAAACAAAAACATCAAAACAAACTCCATAATCATTCACTAGATTTATTTTTAATCTCTTTTGTTTGAGATATCTATTTGAAGTTTGTATTTGAAATATCTCTTTTGAGATATTATTTGAAATCTCTTTTGTTTGAGATACCACCTTTCTACCAACATCAACCACCATACAAATTGTTACTTAGTTTCTCAAGTCTATTAGGATAAATAGTTTGAGATAAAAATACTCCAACCTTTCTTGTGTGATCAAGAATTGTAGAAGTTTGCTGAGGTTGACAATACAGAGTGTAATAGGACTGATCTGGTGTGATCAACAACTTATAGTGCTATTCAGAAGTTTCTGATAGCAAGATACTATAGTGGATAATCTCACACGTAGTGTGGGGACTGGACTTAGCCGGTTAGGCGAACTAGGATAAATCTCTTGTGTTCTTTCTCTTCTCTCATCTCTTAATTTCTGGCTGTCACATATAACCTATAACTAATTATATCAATTTTCCAGAGTGCCCTGGTCCTTAAACTAAAAAATTAAATAACCTAAAAAACTTAATAATTATCCAGAACTTTCTGGTCCTATTTATTTATTTATTTATTTATTTATTTTATATCCAGAGTTCTCTGGTCCTTTATCACTTTATTTATTTCAGTTATTGATAGAATTTTGGCAAGTGTACCAAATACTATCGAAGTAGTAAAAATATTGTTCCCACAAGGACTGGTTTTAATCTCAAAAAGTCAAGTACGTTATTAAATTAGGATGTAATATAAGTTGTTTTGTTTTTCCGCTAGGCAGTAGATTGGTTTAATAACATAAAACTTAGTAACAGAAAGTAAATTGATTGTTTAAAATAAGAGAGAGATGGGTTAGGTCTTCGAATCATCTGAGTTCCCCTAATTGGTCACTGCACCTATTCTTATGAATGATTTTCTAGTTTCACGATAGTTAACAAAATAGTCCTAATCAATCCCTTGAGTTAGGACCCTCTTCTAAGATTATAGCCCCTAAATTGTCATTCACAATAAATAGAGTTTCACAGCAACATAGATCAATTAGGGTTACAAAGAATCATCTCAGACCTAACCTCTAATGGATTTAGCTACTCATAATTGAATTTATAAATAACATAATCATTAGAGGTATCAATACATACATAAACTGGTTACAAGGTGAAGAAATCGCCCCTGCAGCCGTCTTCCAGTGTAAAAATCGCACTTTGCTCTTCTCAAATTGTAACCCTTGTTTTCAGAATAGCCTTCAGCTTAAATAGGCACAGAAATTCGCCTCAAATCGTGTCACGTTTTTGCAGAATCGTGACACGATTTGCCTTGTGTAACAAACTTCTAAATTAGGGTTTCTTCAAATCGTGTCACGTTTTGGTCATCGTGACACGTTTTTGCCTTGGCAGAGAGCATGTTTTAGCTTTCTTGAATCATGTCACGTTTTGTCCAAATCGTGACACGTTTTTGATCCTTTGTGAATTCTTCAGTTTTTCTGCTTTTCTTGCTGCTTAAGTTACCTTGTGAACTCTAAATTGTGATCAAAATACATAGAAAATTACGTAATGACAGGGTGTCATCAGTTATATATATCCAGAGTTCTCTGGTCCTATTATCGCTTTATTTATTACAGCTATATATATCCAGAGTTCTCTGGTCACTTTACTGCTTTATCTATTTCAGTTATATACATCCAGAGTTCTCTGGTCCTTTTACTACGTTATTTATTTCAGTTATATATATCCAGAGTTCTCTGGTCCTTTTACTACTTTATTTATTTCAGTCATATTATCCAAAGTTCTCTGGTCCAAATATTTACTACTTAATTATCTAACTATTCTAATATCACTTGTCTAACATTTTACCAAGAATTTCTCTTGAGTAACTATTTTTCTTTCAGAATTAAAAATTAAAAAGGGTCACAATTCAAACCCCCCCTTTCTTGCGACATAAATTGCTACTTCACTTGTTTCTTCGCCTTTGTAGGTGTTGTCTTCTATGTAAGTAGTTTTGAAACTTGAGAATATAATTCCTCTCTTTGTAAATTCTTTTGAGGCATCTTGAATCTTTTTTCTTCATCTTCTTAATGACCACATAAATCTTCGAATTTCTTTGCATTTCCTATTTGTATGATTTCTTCGTGAATTACATCTAAACAACCTAAAATATCTATTTTTCGTGAAGAACATGATTATTGAATAAAATATAGAAAACATTACAAATGTTCCGAAATCCTAGGCAATTGGTCTAATACTCCTTTGTTTTGCTGGTAAAACCTACTAAAAATGATTGAAAAACATGCTACGAATACATTAAGATGACCTGTCATCAGGCATCAAAAGAATTTTGGAATCAAAATTGCAAGTGAATTGATAAATTCAGTTGAGGTTGTATGTTGGTCCCTTTTCCCGTAAAGCTTTGGATGCCACTAAGAGGTTTCTCGTTTGTATCTTTATGTCTCGTCATGTGGCACTTCTTGTGTGCGAGCTCAAGTTTCTTTAATAAATTTCTCTGTTTCAAACAGAAGAAAGTGAACTAAGACCATCTACAATAGAAATATCTTATGTCAATAAGCATTGGTACCCCATAAGTACCACTATTGTCGAGAGATCAAAAAGGGTACCTAATGAGAAGATTGTCTCATATAAGACCCTCTCTTTCTTTGCGAACCCCATATATTTATATATGAAAGTATTGAAATATGCTGATAAAATGTTATTGATAGTTGATATAAAGTTATTAGTGGGTCTAATTTAAGACTTTTGTGTGAAGTGTTGGGTTGAAGAAAATGAGTTATTATTAGATACTATTATTAAAAAATAAAAGTGATGTATACACATGAGACTCATTTAAGTACCGAAAAATGAAGAGCTATATTATGGATGCTCTAATGAGCCTAAGAGCATAATGTTATCAGTTGAAAACTTATATTTAGCTTTATTAGAGTGTTCCCAACATCAAACTCGTAAAGCCATGATTCTTTCTTCCTTATTATGTTAAAAATATACATATAAAATATATATTTAGGATATATTGTGGGATATAATGGGACTCATTTTAAAGTGTTTGATAGGTATTACAGATACATTGTGTATGCTATAAGACTTCTCTCCTCTGCGTTCCAAAGCTTGACTTATTGATCTCATCTTTAATTATTGTATCTCAGTTATTATGACTCAAACAATTATACCTCTTCTAAATTAATACCATGTTATTTTTTTAACAACAAATATTAGTAATTAGTTTAAAGATACTAAAACAAGCAATTAATCATTAAAAAAGTCAAATATTTTGATTTCCAATGCATTGATTACATGTATTTTTATAAGGGTCTTGCATACCATAAAAGAGAATTATTACCATAAAAGGAAACTGTTTTTGACTTTATTATAAATTAATTACACAATTTCAATGCATTAACTACTATATAATTTTCTTTTTTATATCCTTAACCTGGGGGCAGCAGTTAACATTTCCCTTTTTATAAATATTTACTACTTATAGTCCTTAAAGATTACTGCGGAGGCACTCGTTAACATTTTCGTAGATTAAAATCAAGACCTCTAGCTTTGTATTCCTTGGCTCCGAACAGTTGAATTACTTCCAAAAACGATAATATTTTATATATACTTACTTTAAAAGCTTATTAGGTCAAACTTATGCTAAACCCTAATAGGTGTTGTGTTTTCCCTCCTAAGCATCATAGGTGTGTTCTACAAGCTATTGCTACCTCATTTAATGCTATTTCAAATTTAAACTTCCCTCCCACATGTACATGTCATAATTATCCTAATCACCAAAGATTTTCCCTCTCTTGCTATCATTAAATGCATGATTATACCTCCCAACCAATTCCCTACCAAACTCTATTTAACGTGTCTTTTTCATACATGAATTTTCCTCTTCCCTAAACTATTTCTAACTTGGCCATTCTATCTCTCATTTTTCCTACAGATCTGTTTACACTCTCCATTTCTTCTTCTTTTTCATTTCTTATTATCTGAAAAGAATTTCTACAGAATCTAAACTGGTATATCTCTTTATGAAAGAGGTTAATGTGGTTTTAACAAATTTTGACGATTTAGGTTCTGGTGATTGCCTACGTTCTAGCTCAGGTGACCCATTAGAAAAGCCATAATCTTAAGCTTTCAACAATTCTAAGGATCCCTTTGAATATTTCCGTTCAAAACGTGTTTGGATTCAACGGCTGAAGATTAAAATCTTGGTAAAGAGTGAGTTGTTTCTTTCTTCTTCCTTGCATTTATTTTCATTTCATCACCTTTGTAAAGTTTTCAGCTTTAATTATTTCTCCCTTAACACGTTTGATTGAATATCTCATTGGATTTAACTTTCACCACTCATATTCTTTTTGGGTTAAAGATGTGTGTTCTATTAGATTTAGTAGTACTTCATATACTTATTGATGCTTATTTAAAGACCAAAATTTGTAGGAGGTAGTTTTCGTGTCCAAAATTTAATTATCCTCAAGTGTTTAATGAGATTTGAAGTTATATTTATGCATTTTTTTAAGAACTTCTTTGTTAATTCTTTTACACAAGCTATCAATGGTGTTTTTACTAATATTTTGATTTTTTTGTTTCAAACTTTAAACAATTTACGATTCTAAGATGCTTTTGGGGTTTGATTTGTAGAAACGAAGATTAACGAGAAGTTGAATTTTTATGTTTGAGATGTTTAAAGGATATTGAAGTATGGATTTTTTTAAGCTTGAAAAATATTGGCTCTTGCAATTAATTTTGCTCACAAATCAGTAACATTTGATTCTTAATTCTTTGTGCAGGAGTTCGTAATGTTTTTCATGCGGTCGATCCGACTTGATTCTTAATTCTTTGTAAAGGAGGACGTAACTTTTTTCAAAGCATTTTTTTTACGGCAAATGCATTCATGTGACCTACATTTTAGAATGACTAAATAAAAGTCATAGTGAATATATAAAATTAAGCAAGTCAATTTTGAATCCTGTAAGCAAGTCCGTCGTCCCTAAACCCAATTTTTAATTTGTATTCTTTGTCAATAATACTCAGGTATAGACAACATGTGAATAATTAATTATTACTTTTTATGCTGTTGTAGTTTTGCTAGCATAATATATTATCTATAATGATAAAAAGATAATAAAAATAAGTCTTCTCATAGACTACAATATCATCACTTATTTGCTTGGTTGAATATAACATGTGGCCTTTGTTGTCGATTTTTTAAGGGGTTAAATTCACTTACTCAATAATCATTCTAAATTCACTTTTTAGAATTGTGATGCTTTATTTTTGTTATGCAAGGGTCAAATTCACCCTGATCTATTGTTACAAGGGAGATGAGCATTATCTCAATTCTTGGAAGGGGAAACTCTTGCGAAGGATCACAAAAATGTGAATATCCGACGAGTTCAACATATTTATTGAGAATCAATTTCTCTTTAAGGTGGAAGTTAGTGAAATCAGTGTCAATAAGAAATTTAGAAACTATTAAGTCAAGAGGGCCACGGATGATGCTACAATCATCGAACATTTATTAATAAGCATAATTTTAAGGTAACCTTTTATCAGTATTTTACTATATTGTTGTTTCGGTTTTTGTTGATAGTTATGAGACTAACCGTGATAGACTACTGGTGACAGATTGGAGGTGAATCTGATGTAGTTGAGAGCACACCTGTGGAACACGATGTTTCTACCAGTAACCTGATTCATTTGGTAGGAATTTATGGTTGCAAGAAAGTAATTTCTTCATCTCATAGTGGCTATTTTGTGTCTTTGTATAATTTACTTTTGTCCTTTAATATATGTTGATGTCAGGATGCTTTAGAGTTCGGCGATTCTTGCAGCAATACTAATGTTGTTGAGACACCGGTTAGCAAACTTGGATCCAAACGCTCATATGGCAGCTTGGATTCCCCTAACGTAATTGGACCTGAGATTGGAGAGGCATCTATAACTAAGCCAATAAAAAATGGTTCGTGTGAAGCAGGAGCTGGAAGAAGGAAAATAGCTTATAGAGGGCGAAGGCTGGACCATCTCAAGATTATAATTAGTTGTAATGCAAGTGACAACATGCTTTTTTAATTATGTATTTCGTTTTGGTTATTAGGATGCGATTTGGTTAATTTATATGTTGTTGTCGCAGACTTTTCCGCTTTAATCATCATTTGGAACCTAATCTTAGTCAAATCTACTTTCCTTCTGTTTCGTTATCTCATTTTCCTTCTATTTTTTCATAGCATGCTTATATATGTGGTTTGGATAATTGCAATATCCTAAATTGACAACCAGGACATGTTTGCTAAAAAAATAAAAATTTGAAGGTATGTCAGCAAATATCCATCAAACAAGTAGCCATCTTAGTTGACTATGCTACTCCTTTAAGTGAAATACTTACAGCATCATGAGAGTAGAGATAATTCATGAATGAGGCTTTCTACTTAAAATATAAAGGCAATAAGGAATAAATCGACTAGTCAGGATGCACTGTGTAACGCCCGTTTTATTTAATTATTTTAAGTGGTGTTTTAATATATTCTTGTATGATTTATGTGATATTGGTGAATTGATATTTTGTTATATGATATTTGATTATGAGATAATTTTTATTATTTAAGATAAAAGAGTAGAAAATAATTATTAATTAGAATAAAGGAATTAAGTGGAATTAATAGGAATTAAAAAGGGAGTTAAGTAAAAAGAGTAGGTTATGGTTGAAAGAGTAAAAGAAAGGGAGTTAGAAAAGAAAAGTCAAAAGAAAACAGAACCAGTATCAATTTCACGTACAGACAAAAAGAGAGAAAAAGAGAGTTTTTGAGAAGAAGAAGGGAAAGCTAGGAGAAGAGCTAGGAAGAGAGATTTCAACCTATTTTGCTGTAGATTTTGCTAATTCGAGGTAAGGGTGGGAATCCTTCATTAATAATGTTGTATAATTTTGATAATTGTTGAAATTGTGTTCTTGAATTAGGGTTTATGAAATGATGAAAATGTGATACAATGATTGTTAATTGTGTAATTCTATGCCATTTTGATTGCCATATGTTAGGTTTCACCTGTAAACATGTTTTGTAAAACTTTTGGGTGAATAAGGGATTAAAAATGGGATTTTGGGTTGAATTTGGATGCTGGAATCGTACTGTTCATTCTGAAAATCGTAGCCGTTCGCTTAAGCGAAATGAATCTCGCTTAAGCGAAAATGTCCATGAACCTTCGCTCAAGCGAAATGCGAGCGAGCCGTAAGCGAACCAAGTCTTGAGTTACGACATTTGTTTTGCTTAAGCGAAATCCATCTCGCTTAAGCGAACTGAACCCAGTGTAGTGTATTTTCCAGACTTTTGACACTTCACTTAAGCGAACCGTAAGCGACCTCCAAGCGAACCAGGTCCTGTACGACCTTTTTCCATATTTTGTTAAATGCCTCTAGGGACTTTTCTAACCATTCTAAGGAGTTCCTATGAATTTATAAGAATTATCTATAAAGCTAAAAGCAGTGTTTGAATGTTGGATTACGTAAGAATGTATACTTTTGTGAAATGTTGATACTTTGATAACTTAAATAAGTGTTGGTGTTGTCTAGTTGGGGAGTGTGTCATAAATATTTTAGGCACATATGTTGTTGTTGAAGTTGTATGTAGATATACACAAGTGGAGTCCATATGCATATCATTTTCTGGTGGGGGCTCATGCCCTGAAATGCTAGTCATTCAATCCGGTGGGGGCTTATGCCCTGGAATGTTTATCATTCACTTGGTGGGGGCTTATGCCCTGGGATGCTTTAACCATCCAATTTGGTGGGGGCTTATGCCCTGGAATGCTTAGCATTCAACGCGCATAGTTGGTACCACATTGCATGATGTATTAGTTGATGTCGGGGTTGCATTGGTTACGGTGTTGTCGTCAGTGATTAATTGGTGTCTAATGTTGATAATGATTTGGTGTTGGTGATGATATTGTCGTTGAGAATTAACTATGATGTTGAATGGTATATATATATATATATATATATATATATATATATATATTTATATGATTATATACGGACTTGATGATTGTTAATGTTTCAATAATTTTGATAAATTATATAGTATTATTATTGAATGTGTTTCTCACCCCTTCTGTTGGAATTGCCGCCTTGTGGGCAAGTGCAGGTTCCGACGACTGATAGGTATGGCTCAAGTGTCTAGAACTCTGATACATATAGGATGGGGATCGTTGCGAATAATTTCCTTAATTCTTATGTATCGTACTTTGAGATTGTATTTGTTGAATGGTTATCTTGGTGAATAACATTTTATGTTGAGAATAAATATCCGCTGCAAGTTTATGACATTATATGTTGGTTTAATTAAATAGCATATTTACTATTTATGAGATTTTATTATTTGAAGTGTAATACTCCGTGTTATGACGTTTACTCTGATTTATTTATTAAATAATACGACTTTTGGGAACGGGGTGTTACAATTGGTATCAGAGCAGAGTCGGTCCGTCCGGCCAATTAGTAGAGTCGTGTCGAGCCATTAGAGTTGTCTGACAATTTTTATATTGTCTTGTTGTTGTTCTAAATTATTCTGTTATGTAGAATTGTTGAGATGGCTGGAAGAAATGATGTTGCTCTGGCTGCTGCTTTGCAAGCAATGGCTCAAGTTGTTGGACAGCAACAGAACAATGCTGCTGGTAATGATGGTGTGCGCATGTTGGAGACCTTCTTGAGAAACCATCCACCTACGTTCAAAGGCAGGTACGACCCTGATGGGGCTCAGTCATGGCTGAAGGAAGTGGAAAGAATCTTCAGGGTCATGCAATGTACAGACGTTCAGATGGTGCGTTTTGGCACGCATATGTTAGCTGAGGAAGCTGATGACTGGTGGGTAAGTGTGCAACCTGTTTTAGGACATGGAGGAGCTGCGATCACTTGGGCTGTGTTCAGGAGAGAGTTTCTAAGCAGGTATTTCCCGGAAGATGTCTGAGGTAAGAAGGAGATAGAGTTCCTAGAGCTGAAGCAAGGTGATATGTCCATAACCGAGTACGCTGCGAAGTTTGTCGAGCTGGCTAAGTTCTACCCGCATTACACAGCTGAGAATGCAGAGTTTTCCAAATGCATTAAGTTCGAGAATGGTCTGCGTGCTGATATTAAGCGGGCCATTGGTTATCAGAAGATTAGAAACTTTTCTGATTTGGTAAGCAGCTGTAGGATTTATGAGGAGGATACCAAAGCTCATTACAAGGTGATGAGTGAGCGTAGGGGTAAAGGACAGCAGAGTGGTCCGAAGTCGTACAGTGCCCCTGCAGACAAGGGTAAACAGAGGATGCAAGATGAGAGGAGGCCCAGGGGTAGAGATGTTCCTGCTGAGGTAGTTTGTTACAAGTGTGGCGAGAAGGGCCACAAGAGTAATGTGTGCAATCAGCGTGAAGAGAAAAAGTGTTTCCGTTGCGGGAAGAAGGGACACACAGTGGCTGAGTGCAAGCATGATGATATTGTTTGCTATAATTGTAACGAAGAAGGTCACCTTAGTTCGCAGTGCAAGAAGCCTAAGAGGGCTCAGGCTAGTGGAAAGGTGTTTGCATTGACCGGTACTCAGACGGTTAATGAAGATCGACTCATCAGAGGTACTTGTTTCTTTAATGGTATCCCTTTAATTGCTATTATTGATACTGGGGCTACCCATTGTTTTATTGCTGTTGATTGTGCAAATAAGTTGGGTCTTGTTATGTCAAGTATGAATGGGGAAATGGTTGTTGAAACTCCAGCTAAGGGTTCAGTGACTACTTCTCTTGTTTGTCGGAGTTGTCCTATATCCATGTATGGTAGGGATTTTGATGTTGATCTTGTACGTTTGCCGTTGACGGGGATGGATGTAATCCTTGGTATGAACTGGTTGGAATACAACCATGTGCATATTAATTGTTTTAAGAAGACGGTGTACTTTTCTTCCGCCGAAGAGGAAAGTGGAGTAAAGTTTTTATCTACTAAACAGCTGAAACAATTAGAAAGTGATGGAAACTTGATGTTTTCGTTGATGGCTTATTTGTCTTTAGAGAACCAAGCTGTGATTGACAGGTTGCCAGTTGTTAGAGAATTTTCTGAAGTTTTTCCAGATGAGATTCCGGATGTGCCGCCGGAGAGGGAAGTTGAATTCTCTATCGATCTTGTTTCGGGTACGAAGCCTGTGTCGATGGCTCCATATCGTATGTCAGCTTCTGGGTTGGCAGGGTTGAAGAAGCAGTTGGAGGATTTGCTTGATAAGAACTTTGTAAGACCAAGTGTTTCACCGTGGGGAGCGCCGGTATTGTTGGTAAAGAAGAAGGATGGTAGCATGAGGTTATGTATTGATTACTGTCAGTTGAATAAAGTGACGATAAAGAACAGGTATCCACTTCCGAGGATTGATGATTTGATGGATCAATTAGTGGGTGCTCGTGTGTTTAGCAAGATTGATTTGAGGTCTGGTTACCATCAGATTAAAGTAAAAGATGAAGATATGCAAAAGACGGCGTTTAGGACGCGGTATGGTCACTATGAGTTTAAAGTGATGCCTTTCGGTGTTACTAATGCACCTGGTGTGTTCATGGAGTATATGAATAGAACTTTCCATGCTTTTCTTGATCAATTTGTTGTTGTGTTTATTGATGATATTTTGATTTATTCTAAGACTGAGGAAGAGCACGCAGAGCATTTGAAGATTGTGTTGCAGGTGCTGAAGGAGAAGAAGTTATATGCAAAGCTGTCGAAGTGTGAATTCTGGTTAAGTGAAGTAAGTTTTCTTGGCCATATTATTTCTGGTAATGGTATTGCAGTTGATCCGTCGAAGGTTGAAGCGGTATCACAGTGGGAGACTCCTAAGTCTGTTACGGAGATTAGAAGTTTTCTTGGTTTGGCTGGTTCATATAGAAGATTCATTGAAGGATTCTCGAAGTTGGCACTTCCTTTGACTCAGTTAACTTGTAAAGGTAAGGCATTTGTGTGGGATGCTAAGTGTGAAGAGAGTTTCAACGAGTTGAAGCAAAGATTGACAACAGCTCCTATTTTGATTCTACCGAAGCCAGATGAACCTTTTGTTGTTTATTGTGATGCGTCCAAGTTGGGCTTAGGTGGTGTATTGATGCAAGATGGTAAGGTAGTAGCATATGCTTCAAGGCAGTTGAGGATTCATGAGAAGAATTATCCTACGCATGATCTAGAGCTAGCGGCAGTTGTGTTTGTGTTAAAAATATGGAGGCATTATTTATATGGTTCTCGATTTGAAGTGTTTAGTGATCATAAGAGTTTGAAATACTTGTTTGATCAGAAGGAGTTGAACATGAGGCAGAGAAGGTGGCTAGAGTTATTGAAGGACTACGATTTTGGCTTGAATTACCATCCTGGCAAAGCTAATGTTGTTGCTGATGCTTTGAGTAGGAAGACATTGCATATGTCTGCAATGATGGTGAAAGAGTTCGAGTTACTTGAACAATTCAGAGACTTGAGTTTGGTGTGTGAATTGGCGCCTAAAAGTGTCCAGTTGGGCATGTTGAAAATTAACAACGATTTTCTGCATAGTATAAAAGAGGCTCAAAAGGTTGATGTCAAGTTTGTGGACTTGATGGTTGCTACTGCCGATGGTGATTTTCAGGTTGATGACCAAGGTGTGTTGAGGTTTAGAGGAAGAATATGTATTCCTGACAATGACGAGATGAAAAAGATGATTCTTGAAGAAAGTCATAGAAGTAGCTTGAGTATTCATCCGGGAGCTACGAAGATGTATCATGACTTGAAGAAGTTGTTTTGGTGGTCTGGTTTGAAGCGTGATGTTGCGCAGTTTGTGTATGCTTGTTTGACTTGTCAGAAATCCAAAGTTGAGCATCAGAAGCCTGCTGGTTTGTTGATACCTTTAGATGTGCCGGAGTGGAAGTGGGATAGCATCTCCATGGACTTTGTAACTAGTTTGCCGAATACTCAAAGAGGGCATGATGCCATTTGGGTTGTTGTTGATAGATTGACGAAGTCGGCACATTTTATTCCGATAAACATTACATATTCAGTGGCTCAGTTGGCGGAGATTTATATTCGGGACATTGTTAAGCTGCATGGTGTTCCGTCGAGTATTGTGTCGGATAGAGATCCGAGGTTCACTTCTAGATTTTGGAAGAGTTTGCAAGAGGCATTGGGTTCGAAGTTGAGGTTGAGTTCGGCTTATCATCCTCAAACAGATGGTCAGTCGGAGAGGACGATTCAGTCGTTGGAAGATTTGTTAAGAGTGTGTGTACTTGAGCAAGGTGGAGCTTGGGATAGTCATCTACCGTTAATAGAGTTCACGTACAACAACAATTACCATTCGAGTATTGGTATGGCACCATTCGAAGCCTTGTATGGTCGAAGGTGTAGGACTCCTCTATGTTGGTTTGAATCGGGTGAAAGTGTTGTGTTAGGACCAGAGATTGTTCAACAGACTACGGAGAAAGTTAAGATGATTAGAGAACATATGAAAGCGTCGCAGAGTCGACAGAAGAATTATCATGATAAGCGGAGGAAAGATCTTGAGTTCCAAGAGGGTGATCATGTGTTCTTGAGAGTCACTCCTATGACCGGTGTTGGTCGAGCTTTGAAGTCTAAGAAGTTAACTCCGAAGTTCATTGGTCCCTATCAGATATCGGAGAGGATTGGCACGGTGGCTTATAGGATTGCTTTGCCACCACATCTTTCGAACTTGCATGATGTGTTTCATGTGTCACAGCTTCAGAAGTATATAGCGGATCCTTCGCATGTTATTCCTATAGATGATGTGCAAGTCAGAGACAACCTTACGGTGGAGAATTTACCTTTGAGGATTGATGATCGCAAGGTGAAGAAGTTGAGAGGCAAAGAGATACCTCTTGTAAGAGTTGTTTGGGGTGGAGTTGCTGGTGAAAGCCTTACTTGGGAGTTGGAGAGTAAGATGCAAGAATCATATCCTGAGTTGTTTGTTTGAGGTAAGATTTCGAGGACGAAATTCTATAAGTTGGGGAGAGTTGTAACGCCTGTTTTATTTAATTATTTTAAGTGGTGTTTTAATATATTCTTGTATGATTTATGTGATATTGGTGAATTGATATTTTGTTATATGATATTTGATTATGAGATAATTTTTATTATTTAAGATAAAAGAGTAGAAAATAATTATTAATTAGAATAAAGGAATTAAGTGGAATTAATAGGAATTAAAAAGGGAGTTAAGTAAAAAGAGTAGGTTATGGTTGAAAGAGTAAAAGAAAGGGAGTTAGAAAAGAAAAGTCAAAAGAAAACAGAACCAGTATCAATTTCACGTACAGACAAAAAGAGAGAAAAAGAGAGTTTTTGAGAAGAAGGGAAAGCTAGGAGAAGAGCTAGGAAGAGAGATTTCAACCTATTTTGCTGTAGATTTTGCTAATTCGAGGTAAGGGTGGGAATCCTTCATTAATAATGTTGTATAATTTTGATAATTGTTGAAATTGTGTTCTTGAATTAGGGTTTATGAAATTATGAAAATGTGATACAATGATTGTTAATTGTGTAATTCTATGCCATTTTGATTGTCATATGTTAGGTTTGACCTGTAAACATGTTTTGTAAAACTTTTGGGTGAATAAGGGATTAAAAATGGAATTTTGGGTTGAATTTGGATGCTGGAATCGTACTGTTCATTCTGAAAATCGTAGCCGTTCGCTTAAGCGAAATGAATCTCGTTTAAGCGAAAATGTCCATGAACCTTCGCTCAAGCGAAATGCGAGCGAGCCGTAAGCGAACCAAGTCTTGAGTTACGACATTTGTTTCGCTTAAGCGAAATTCATCTCGCTTAAGCGAACTGAACCCAGTGTAGTGTATTTTCCAGACTTTTGACGCTTGCTTAAGCGAACCGTAAGCGACCTCCAAGCGAACCAGGTCCTGTACGACCTTTTTCCATATTTTGTTAAATGCCTCTAGGGACTTTTCTAACCATTCTAAGGAGTTCCTATGAATTTATAAGAATTATCTATAAAGCTAAAAGCAGTGTTTGAATGTTGGATTACGTAAGAATGTATACTTTTGTGAAATGTTGATACTTTGATAACTTAAATAAGTGTTGGTGTTGTCTAGTTGGGGAGTGTGTCATAAATATTTTAGGCACATATGTTGTTGTTGAAGTTGTATGTAGACATACACAAGTGGAGTCCATATGCATATCATTTTCTGGTGGGGGCTCATGCCCTGGAATGCTAGTCATTCAATCCGGTGGGGGCTTATGCCCTGGAATGTTTATCATTCACTTGGTGGGGGCTTATGCCCTGGGATGCTTTAACCATCCAATTTGGTGGGGGCTTATGCCCTGGAATGCTTAGCATTCAACGCGCGTAGTTGGTACCACATTGCATGATGTATTAGTTGATGTCGGGGTTGCATTGGTTAGGGTGTTGTCGTCGGTGATTAATTGGTGTCTAATGTTGATAATCATATATATATTTATATGATTATATACGGACTTGATGATTGTTAATGTTTCAATAATTTTGATAAATTATATAGTATTATTATTGAATGTGTTTCTCACCCCTTCTGTTGGAATTGCCGCCTTGTGGGCAAGTGCAGGTTCCGACGACTGATAGGTATGGCTCAAGTGTCTAGGACTCTGATACATATAGGATGGGGATCGTTGCGAATAATTTCCTTAATTCTTATGTATCGTACTTTGAGATTGTATTTGTTGAATGGTTATTTTGGTGAATAACATTTTATGTTGAGAATAAATATCCGCTGCAAGTTTATGACATTATATGTTGGTTTAATTAAATAGCATATTTACTATTTATGAGATTTTATTATTTGAAGTGTAATACTCCGTGTTATGACGTTTACTCTGATTTATTTATTAAATAATACGACTTTTGGGAACGGGGTGTTACACACTGCATAAAACAGATGCATATTGGACTTAGCTGAATATTGGAAGTTAATTACCATTGACTCGGCAAACCTCCATTCAATATCATACAACCTGCATTCAATGCAATCATAGTGGCATGGAGAATATGAGGGATCAGCTAGTATTCCATCTGATTTACTTATATCAAGCAATGAAGTTTCCATTGCATCTATTGTTCAGAGCATTTATCCAAATGTATTAGATAGCATGAGTGATATTACTTATTTTCAAGACAGTAAATGTTGGTACAAGACTACTAATAACCAGAATGGGTAAATTTGTGCTTGAAGGAAAGGTCATATTTGAAAGTAATATAGGTGAGAAAGTTTTTATACCAAGATTATCTCTTACACCTTCCGACGTCAGGATTCCTTCCAAATTTCAACGAAGACAGTTTCCGATAGTTGTTTAATTCGCAATGACTATTAACAAAAATCAAAGATAATCTTTAAAGAATGTTGAAATATATTTGCCAAGTGCTGTGATTTCACATGGTCAGCTTTATGTTGCAATTTCGAGAGTTACTTCCAGAAATGGGTTGAAGATACTCATTACCGATGAAGATGGTCAAGATACCGACGTCGCCTCTTATGTCGTATATAGAGAAGTATTTCGTAATGTCTGATAGATTGTGTTAAATATAGGATCATCATTTTGTATTGATGTATTGTAACTAATAGCAATTAACGACGTACCTAACGTGACCATGATGCGATGAATTTGAAGTATTTCACATCATAGGAACTATGAAGTACATTGTGTAAAGCGTAACAAATTGATGTATTCATATAAGCATAGTATACAATGTGTTACTTATTGTGCCAAAGTCATTCACTTGCAAATGTTATACAACATTTTACGAAAACACAAATTGGTAGAATCGACAAAAGCAACTAGTTTGTTTTTCAAATTCAAAGAAAAACGCAATTGAAAAAGTTTAATAAACATAGCATATCAAACAAGAAACTAACATAGTTGAAATAAAAGGATGCATCTACATAGTAGTCCTGGGAACCAGGCATAGAGGATTCTTCTTGTGTTGAGTGATCCCAGGCAACGTTTCAGTATCAATATCTTCCTTTACCATCCCATGTGGTAACTTCCAATCAAATGAATAAAGAAGATTAGCAAGGATCAGTTCTAATGATGAAACTGCCATAGACATACCTGGACAAATTCTATGACCTGCTCCAAAGGGAATAAGTTCAAAATCTTGTCCAAGAAAATTCGTCGAACATTCCAAGAATCTCTCGGGATAAAACTCTTCTGGATTTTTCCAATTATTTGGGTCTCTCTGAATAGCCCAAGCATTCACATAAACTATTGTGTTAGCTGGAATGTTGTAACCACTTATAATGCAATTTTCTCTTGATTCTCTTGGAACAAGCAGTGGGGCAGGTAAGTGCAATCTCAACGTCTCTTTTATCACTGCCTTTAAATAAGGAAAATTTTGAATATCATTTTCATCTATGAATTCTTTTTTACTTCCCAAGTTCCGAATTTCTTCTTGTACTTTCTTCATTACTCTTGGGTTTTTTATTAGGGCAGTCATAGCCCAAACTGATGTGGCTGCTGTGGTGTCTGTTGCAGCTACAAGCATGTCCTACAAAGTAATGTAGAAGTCAAAATAGATATCGACAATAAATTTTTAACTATTATTTTCCATTGTATCAAACCAATTGTGGAATCTTATAGCATTGTAAAAAAAATTAGACAAACTTGTCATATTGGGCTAGATGAACCTAATATGAGTGTAAATTAAAATTCCAAATTCCAAATGATGTTGAATCTTGAAATTTAACGGAAGAAATAAAAATGAACACATATATTCAACGTGGAATATCTCTTATACTGTGAAAAAATTCACATAATAAACCAGATTTTACAATATCAAATTGAGCAATGCTATATCTCAAGAAAAATAACATCAAGAATTCTTCAAGAATAAAGAGTAACCAATCACAATGCACTATTTGTCACAATTCAAGGAGGTGTGACTGGAAAATAGGAAGTAAACAAATAAATCATGCAATCAAAACTTGCCAACTGTGTCTTGAAAAATTCTTGATACTATTTTTCTAGATAAATAGCATTTTCCTATCAAATTATATCACTTGTGCATGTGTTGGAACATTAGTGTGATGTTGGAAGATTAAACATCAAGTAATTATACTTTGATCTAATGTTGTGTGAATTGAAAAAATAGAGTGTGGGGGTCCCACATAAAATAGAACACACACATTAATAGTGTTTAAATTGTGGTATTTAATTAAATACTTGATAATGATAAAAATAATAGTAATTATTATTTTTATTCGTGAATATCCTTCATTCAAATCTAATGAGTTTGTTTCCTCCAGTTTTGTGGATTTGTTTCGTCTTGAGCTTATCCACAAGTGTGTTGAATTGATTAATGGATAAGTTCCATTTTTGGTCTTATCCATTAGAGTAACTGCTACTGCAACTTTTGCTAAAACAGTTACAAAATCTTTATATAAATAAAGGACTCTACTCAGTTCAAAAGACACACCAAAGAGTTTCATTGAGTTTTCGGGAACTCTTTCTCTTTTCTCCCTTTCTTGACTTGTGTTGACGAGTCTTTCTTCTCTTCCTCTCCTTTTTTCTGTCTCTTCGGATTTAAGAGTGTTCTTAAGACCATAATCCCTTTTTGGTTAATGTCCCTTCGAAATTAAGAATGGTCTTAAGTTCATAGTCACTTCGATATTTTTATGTCCTTCGGAATAAATAATTTAAGATCATAGTCCCTTTTTCGGTATAATGTCCCTTTAAAATTATGAATGATCTTAAAATATATTCTTCTTCGATTCTTAAAGAAGCTAGACGTTAGAATGATGTAAAACCATATTTGAGTGATCATAGTATCATAGTTAGAGAAGTTAATAATTAGAATAGTGGTAACACCATATTTGAGTGGTCTCAGCACCATAATAGAGTGGTAACAGTACCATATTAAAGTGGTTTCAGTATTAAAAGAATGGTCTTGGTACCATATTGAAGGTGTAATTCTCGAACGGTTTTCTACAATGCAGTAGCTAATCAAACAGTTGTAGCTATGTTTGTTTTATCCTGGAGGCGGCGTGGTTGATAGTCTGTTTTGCACAATTTTGGGCAGTGCCACGAAACGTCTTAAAGAAAGCGACATGGTCGTGACTCAACCTAGTAACAACTTCGGTAGATAATAGAATTTGGAAATTCAAATACAACAGTTTGCAAATCTAAAAACAACAATTTTAAGACGTTTCTTTATGTTATGTCTACCGAAGAAGTTACTTATTGAGGTTAAGTTGTCCCTAAATACGTTAAGGATAAATCAAGCTATAGAAATACATTTTACGACTGAAACAATGAAGAGTTTGTTGTTATAACAACACTAAGAAATTCACATATTGCTTTTAATGGTAAAACTTAGAGTTAATTGTGGATAGATAAAATTGTCCCTCGGCAAATCCATATAGTTTGGAGTATTTTGCAGAACAGAATGCTAGTTAAATCCTATTTATTTGATAGAAGGATTAACTATTCCTCTCTTTGTTAGTTATGCATGCAATCTACACCATGAAATTGGTAACCGCACGTTTATGCGTTTATGGTGCTTAAGAAATATGAAGTGTTTTGCTTCCCGTCGCCTATTGGAATGATTTTTAACTGATCCTGCTCCAATCAAAGCTATTTTTAAATAGCCTGAATGTACCAAGCAACAGGAGGACAATTTTACCAATCTTTGCTATATATATATATATATGAAATGTGAACATTGAAAAATCAAAGATTAAAATAGAAATTATATCAAAATTTGTTCCAAATGTTTCGTATAAAAATAAGAAGGAATCTGAATTTCAGATTTTATTGAATAAGATTGAGTTGACTCAAATTTAAAGAGAGACTTGTGTATCATGCATTTTTGTAGAAAAAGACTGCACCTTTAACGGTATGTTCAAAATTAAATCCTCCTTCTATTATATTAGTAGTTGTGTGATTTTAATATTTGACATACCAAAATTTGTGATGTGAACTAGCGTTTAATTTTAACTTGAGTATCTTGGATATAAATCCAAAGTTATATGATTACAAGGGGGAAAACTGGAAATGACTTATATTACAAGGGATAAAGACCTATTAACCCTTGTTTTAAATGATTACAACAAATGAAGTGAACCATCAAATTCGTCCTTGAATTTTCACGGGTCGGTAAAATTCATCCCTCAATTATGCGAAATATGAACTTAGTCCCTGAATTTGTCAGACGTCCATCAAAAAGGTCCCTCCGTCCAAGTGCTCTGTTAGCCATGCTGATTTGTCGCCTTGCATGTTGTTGTCTTATACACGTGGCAAGAAAGAAGCCACATGTTCAAGGAATAATTTGATTGAATTGGAAAAAGTTCAGTTTTCACTTTTCAGTTTATTTTTTTTCTGCTTTTCCCATTTTGCCCCTGCATTACCCATTCCTATTTCTCCACATTTCACTCAAAAACGTCCTTGACCCTTCTTCTTTCCGCTAAAATGTTCTCCATTCTCACCCCTCCAAAATCATCATCATCTCTGGCGATTCTCACGTTTTTGAAGTTTCTGTGTTCGATTGTGGTTAAAGGTAACACATTTCTTGTAGTTTATCAAGTTTTTGTGTTCGTATTCACCCTGTTTTTGTCCGTTTTTTTTTCCGATATCAAGTTTATGTGTTTGTATTCCCAATTGTGAGAGTCTTTTGCTTATCTTTAGACTTATGACTTATTTATGCTTGTAATATTAAGACTTATGACTTGTTAATGCCCCATAGTTGGAAGGCTTTTGCCTATGTAATTTTCCAGACTTATGACTTATGACCTATGACTTTTGCCTATGTAATATTTCAGTTTCAATTTGTGTGTTCTGACTTTTTTACTTAATCTTGTACACATATGCTTCAAGGATCAATTTGATATCTGTTTAAACAATTCTGAGACATATTTGATTGGTTTTAAATATGACGTAAGGATCTATTTGATAGTTAGGAAAATAATTCAGGGACTAATTTGATGGAAATATTATTACAGAAAGGGCCTATTTGATAGATAGGGCCTTAACCATGGACTGAACTTTCTCCATCAATCTTGAAGATGAAACTCAAGTTTGATAACTGTTTTTTCCATATTCTCACCCCCATCATTTCAGATTCAATTTCAATAGTTTTGCTTCAAGAAATTTTGTGGATTTTGGCTTTCAGATTCAATACGAAAAAGTTAGGGTTTGAATTTTTTTTTAATTGGGGAAGAACTTGACCACTTATTATTGGAGGAAATATTGGTGATTTTGGATTGTAGATTGCAGATTGTGTAATTAGGGTTCCAAATTTATACAATTGGGGAAGAAAGAGTCGTTGGGGGAATAAAGCCAAAATATTTTCTGCAAATCAATCAATTTGGTCCTTTGAAATGTTTGTTATTATCGGCCAAATTAGTCCCTGCCTACGTGGCGTCTGACATGTGAGAGGTTAACGGCCACGTCAGCAACGTTAACCATCCGGTTGAATAGAAGAACTAAATTGATTGACATTTAACAAATTCAGGGATTAAATAGATATTTCGTATAATTAAAGGATGAATTTGACCGACCCGTAAAAATTAAGGGACGAAGTTGATGATTCACTCAGAAATGAACACATTATTCCTCTATTGCAAGCTCCTTGTCTTAAGTGAAACGATGATTAATTTATAATTGTTTAATAGTTAAATGTTTCACATTGTCTATTAAAAATTTCAATTTATGGTCGAATGAAAAACACAGTATAAATATGTTGTTCCATTCCAAAAGTATATAGTTAATGGTGAGGCCTAGGCTACCTTAGAAAATTGGTGGGTAATTTACCCAACCCAATAAAAAACAGCCACGTGTACTCCATTATAAAAATAACATTTATTATTTTATTTTGCAGAATCGAACCAAGGCACACCCACTCTTATTCATTTAACTTAACCACTTGAACAATACATCTTTTATGATAAGAATTGGAAAGCAAAATATATGATATTAGTCAGATATTTTTTTAAGGATTATATGCATTTATATTAAAATAATAAATAATTCTAAAATAAAACAGTATGAATTCATTCATTTGATTTTTTTTTATATTTTAAATATTATTCTCTTATATAAATGCATATTATTTATCTAGATTCAATGAACTACAACAATGTTTCAATGTTTCAATTGTGATCAATGGAATTGTGATTTATTTTAGGTCCGATATTTCTTTTGAATTAGATGAACTATTTAAAAGTATTAGATGAAAATTGTCAAGGATAAATGTAATGTTTCTATTAAATATTTTTGTCTTTTATATGTAAAAAATTGGTTAAATATTTGCATTACGCTCGATGAGGAATGTATTTCCTTGTATCTCGATGTAAATTTTTATGTATTCATACGAGAAAGTTAATATGACAACATTTTGAAAACTAATAACTATTTTTAAAATATCAATGTTAATGTAGTGTTTTTATTAAATATTTGTTTATTTTATTTGCAAAACATTGTTAAATAATTGGACTACACTCGTCGCAAAATATATGTGCTTATATTGCGGAAGCAATTCTTTTACCGGTATGAAAAAGTCAATTTCATAAACTTTCATAACTTGTGATTATTTTCTCGTTGAGATACGGGCGTGTTTAAAAACAAATAAACTTGAATTCAACGAAATCATATCTTCCACCAAGACATTCATTGGGGAAGTAGAGCCCTTTTGAAGAAAGTTATTCAAGAGAAGATGAATTTTTTTTTACTTCCGGAACAAGTAGCAAAAAATTTATTAATAGTTTTATATCTTTATTATTTTTACTACCGAACCCGTCTGTTCGCTCTTTTTGGGTCATTGAAAGTTAAAAGTAATTTTGAAAGAAGAAAAAGTCAGCTCAGCAGAGCCAAAAAGAGGCAATATTTTGGTCCATACTATTTGAACCAGAAAAAATGGACAAATCTCATTGACCAAAATAGTATGGACCGAATATTATATATTTAAAACAAATACGAATGATTCCATAATAATTCCAAAATAAATAAAATAAATTTTTGTTTTTTGAGATTTTATGATTACTGTGTGATTGAGAGAACGTGAATCAGTGAAAAGATAAACAAATATTTGTTTTGGCAACTTGATTAATCAATGATCCAAGAATAAATATTTTATCTCACATAAGTTAAGAGAACTCACATATGATAAGAGTCACACTTTTACTTTCTAATTGCACCTTTGCAAATATTTTATCTTAGTGTATCGATGGTAATTTTCCTTTTATTATTCCTTAAGATATCGGGTCCGACTCTTTTTTATACCAAATCGAGTGACATATAGTTTAGATTCTACAAAAAAATGGGTCATGCTAACCGGTGCCCCCGAACACTGGTTAAGGATGCCAAAAAAGGATGTTATTGCTAAAAAAAGGAATTGTAATTATTACTTTTTATGGATTAACTACACAATTTTTAATGCAATAACTACTATATATTTTCCTTTTTTAATATCTTTAACCTTTGTCCGGGGCACCAGTTAGCATTTCCCAAAAAAAATTTCATTATATTATTGATTACTAGTGTAACACCCGACGTTCCCCGGGTTAAACAATATAATTAGAGGATGACAAAAATTAAGTATGCGTGGTATATGGAAGTAAAGTTCACCATGGACCGGTACAAAATGAATATCTTAATGGGTACGCACGAATAAAATAAAATAAACCATATATTAAGTACCTGCAAATTAATAGATGCACATGCAGATAAAATTTAGTGCACTTAGTACAAAGAAATAATATCAAAGAATAACACAAGCCTCACGATAATTAGGTTTCTACTTGGATAGTTTGTCAGATCGACTTACACCGAAGATTTTAATTTCCGAAATTATTTTTCTTGCTTCGTTCTTATTCCGATGAGGTCATATTCAACAGTCCGATTGATTATATTTGATTTTGTTAGTCAGCTGGGTCCGTTTTAATCATCGGAGTAATGTCCTTCCATGTTGACTAGGTTTCTAATGAGATAGTTTGTCAGATCGACTTACACCGAAGATTCTGATATTTGAAGTTCCAATTCTTGCTTTGTTCTTATTTCAACAAGGTCATATTCAAATGTCTGATTGGTCATATTTGATAGTGTTAGTCGGTTGGATCCATTTTGATCGTCAGTGTAATGTTCTTCCATGTTCACTAGGTTTTTAATGAGATAGTTTGTCAGATCGACTTCACTAAAGATTCCGATTTTTGAAATACTTGTTTCTGCTTTGTTCTTATTCAAATAAGGTCATATTCAATGGTGTGATTGATTATATTTGATACCGTTAGTCGGCTAAGTTTGTTTTGATCGTCGAAGTAATGTCCTTCCATGTTGACTAGGTTTTTAATGGGATAGTTTATCATATCGACTTACACCGAAGATTCCGATTTTCTAAATTCCCGTTCCTGCTTGTTTCTTATTCCAATAAGGTCAAATTCCACAGTCTGATTGATTATATTTGATACCGTTAGTCAGTTGGGTCCGTTTTGATCGTCAGAGTAATGTCATTCTATGTTGACTAGGTTTCCAATGAGATAGTTTGTCAGATCAACTTACACCAAATATTTTGATTACCTAAATTCTTGTTCATGCTTCTTTCTTATTCCAATAAGGTCATATTCAATGGCCTTATTGATTATATTTGATACCGTAGTCAGTTGAGTCTGTTTCGATCGTTAGAGTAATGTCATTCCATGTTGACTAGGTTTTCACTGGGATAGTTTGTCAGATTGACTTACACCGTAGATTTCGATTTTTTGAAATTACAGTTTCTGCTTCATTCTTATTTTAATAAGGTCATATTCAATGATATGATTGATTATATTTGATACTATTAGTCGGTTGAGTCTGTTTTGTTCGTCAGAGTAATGTTCTTCAATGTTGATTAGGTTTCTAATGAGACAGATTGTGAGATTGACTTGTATTGAAGACTGTTAAGATAAATGTAATGTTTAATACCTTTAAACAATTCATCTAATACAAAAGAAATGTCGAACCTAAAATAGATCACAATTCGGTTGATCACAAATGAAACATTGTTGACTCTTCAAAAAAAAATGAAACATTGTTGTAGTTTATCGAATCTAGATAAATAATATGAATTTATATAAATGAATAATATTTAAAATATAAAAAATAAATAAATGAATGAATGTATATTGTCTATTTTAGAAATATTTAGTATTTCACACACACATATATATATAAAATGCTCACTAATAACATATATTTTTGCATTCCAATTCATTTCACCAAGAGATGTATCAGTTAAGTGATTAAGTTATATGATGATGAGTGAGTGTACCTTGGTTCGATTCCGGAAATCTAATTAATTTGATGATTTAAATTGTAAAATGTCATTAATCTTAAAATGGGATACATGCAAAATAAAATAATAAATGTTATTTTTATAATGAAGTACACATGGATGTTTTTTATTGGTTTGGGTAAATTACCCACCAATTTTCCAAGGCAATTTAGAAAAAAAACCATAGTTAATACATGTTAATAACCATAGAATATCTATAATACTCTAAAATTTATTTCTATCCATAGAATGTCTATAATACTCTATAATTTATTTCTAATAATTGTCATTTTTCTTTGTTGTTTTGTTCTTGTTTTTTTTTAGCAAATTTTTCTGCCTGGCTGTCTTCTTACAATCAATATTTAGCTTTGGATCTATTGTCATATAATTGTCGTCTCAATTAATATTATCGTGACTACTTAATAATGTTATTCATACCACTCATAATACTAGATCTGAAAAAAATAAATTGTTTTGTACAGCTGAAATATGGGACCTGGCATATGGATCACTCCAACTGATTCTAAGCCATTTCAACAAGTTTCATTGGCTTGATATACCGACACATTATCTCTTTGTCTGTACGGATTTTCAGATCATGTGGCTCTTTGGCTCCATTTTTTTAAAGTAGATTGTGGTTAAAACTCACAATATGAAGAAGTTGGAAGTCTGAAGTTCAAACCTAGTTGTGCATATAAAATTAAAGGGTAGTGTTAACCCTTAGGGCACATGTTAAGCACTTCAAAAGAAGAAATATTTTAGAAAATTTTGTGCATTAAATTCATTAAAAAATTAAAGATCAAATGAAATGCACACATTCCAATATATTATTTCTATATTTGATTCCTTAACTTAACACAAGTTAGCATTTCTCTTATTCCTACCAATACCAACTAAGTTAAGTTTACTAGAGGCTCTTTGACTATGTGAGTATACGAGATTCATAAAACTTGTTTTTTTTCTCCGTGTAATTGCACTTTTTATGCCCTATTTGATTAGATTTATAAACTATTTTTTAATTGATTTTATTTATTCTCTTTTTTATAAGAATTGCATTTTAAAAAATAGTAGGATTATTTTTGTGTGTTTGACAAAATAATAACACAAAAAATGTAATAACACTTTTTTTTATCAAAAATATATTTATTCAAAGAATTTTTTAGATAGATCGTTGGTGTTTTAAAACGAAAATTCTAATGAATATCCTTTAACTTTTATAAAACACTGTTTAAGCAACACCAATCTACTTACTAGCATAATCTTTTAAAAAATGAGTAGGTGTTTTCTAATAAATATCTATAGGAGTAATTAACCTAAACCAAAACTTATTATTTACAAGTAATGCATTAGAAAATAATGATGCTTCTTAATGTACTTTTACTAAGAAATAAGTAGATATACATTAGCAAATTTAATTTTATTGTTTGAACTAACAGGGGCTGCCTCTAGAGTAAAATGAGTAGACTCCTATAATATGGCGGAATAATTTTTTAATCTTGACTTAGAATGGTCCCAATAATTAGTGTCCTACGTACGCTTCCAAGAGAATAAGCTCTGGTGTAAAATGTCAATGAAAACGAAAGGAAAAACTGGTGTTTATCTCCAACCAAAGGACTAAAACATTACTTGAAATTAATAAAGGACAATTTCTGCCCTATAATAAAGAATTAAAACGTTACTTGAAATTAAGTTGAAGAAAAATTTGTGTAATTTTGCAATTATTAATTTTTATAAATTTTTAAATATTTTACAAATATACCCTTATAGAAAGTTGTGAATCATTAAATACTCAAAATACATGAGCATTGCGTCGGAATTCATGGGAAGTCTTGGTGAAAGTTGGAGGTCAAATAAAAAGTGGTTACATGAAAAAAAGGTCGCGATGGATTCACAAGAATACCATTCAATTTATATAGCATTTTTTTAAATATATCCACTAATACTGAAAAAATAAACATTAAACGAGGGTATAGTTTTTTTAGATAAAAATTCTTATAATAAGGATGAGGAGAATTATCAATAAGATATATATCTTATCATCTATTATAGGTCTTGTATTCAAAAACAAATCAATGTTCCAAAGGAGTTTTTATACAAGAAATTTGACCTAATTTGTCGGTAAAGGACAAAAACATAATTAATTGGTAGGGTATGTATACCAAAAGAAGTAACTCATCCAAAAAATTGAAAGAAATAATAAAATAAAATGTAAAAGAAATTAAAATAACATACCGCAAGGACAGCTTTGATGTGATTGAAAGTGAGATCAATTGAAGATAAATGATGTTTCTTGAGTTGGAGTAAAACATCAACAATATCTTCTTCATCTTTAATTTGTTCTCTATTTGGATCCAAGTGTTCATCAATAATCTCTTGATAAAATTCATCAAATTCCTTGAAATTTTGATCAACACGACCATGCAATCCTGTGAGCTTATCAATCCAACCCGTGAATGGAATAAAATCAGAAAAAAAGCTTGCTGCAAGCAAAGCTTGAAACTCATGCAACATTTCATGAAATCTACTTTTCTCAGTTCCATCATTCTCATAGCTTCTCCCAAAAGCAATCCTACATATTATAGTACTTGATAGAGAAATCAATAACTCACTCAAATTTGTAACACTTGAAGAATCAACATGCCCTGAAAATTTTTTGACCATTTTCTTCACCTCAAACTTTCTTATGGAGGAATAATGTGATACACTTTTGGAACTAAAAATATGAACAACACAAATTTTTCTTATTTCTCTCCAAAAATCACTATATTGAGAAAATACCATTTCTGACCCATTATAAGTTAATTTTTGTTGACCATATAATACAGGTCTGTTAGAAAAAACATTACCATTGTTTTTCAATACTTCTTTTGCAATTTCAGCTGAAGAAACAACAATAACTTGTCTTAAACCAAGTGTAAGTGAAAACAAAGGACCATATAATTTTGAGAATTGAGCTAATTGAAGATGGAGCTTAGAAATGTCTAGTTGATGAAGATTCCCTATTATTGGAAGGCCTTTAGGACCAGGTGGATAATTTCTATTGGTTCTACATTTATGGAAGAACATAAGCAAAGGAAGAACAAAGCACAGAACTAAGAGAAATAGTAGTGGAAACATTGTTACAATTAATGTCAAATATCTTATTTTCTTTGAAGGGTAAGAGAATGCTTAGTTATAGACCTCATCTGCCAATATATATATATATATATATATATATATATATATATATATATAATTCTAACACTTGTGAATAATTTTTAGATTCTCTATATGAAAAAAGTCAAAACAAATGATCTTAATAAACAGTAAAGTTGTTTCATTTCATCTTCATCCAACCATCCTTCTCCCTCACTTGCTTTACTGTCTTCTTCCAACTAGATCCCACTCACATTGTCGAGAAGTTGAATCAACCCATGTAACCCATGGTCATATATTTACAATTGAAGAAACTTGAATAAAGATTAAACTTTGTATGTTGTTGTAAATTCCTATTTATTTTTGAAGTTAAATTTCTATTTATTAATGTTCTAAATATTAACGGATAGGGATAATCAATTATTGCTTTTATTAGGATATAAATGTTTTCATTGTATTTCCATACGATTAAAGACAGATGACGGCGTCTCGTGAGTGTAACTCAGTTGGTAGCTATCATAGATAATGTTTGCAAGGGTCGGGGTTCGAACCCTTTATTTTTGATATTATTTATTTGTTTATTAGGTTATGCTAAACGGTGTCTTGTAACAAAAAAAAAAAGGAGCTCTTAGGGCACTAGTTAAGGAAACTAAAAATAGCACATTTGCATTAAATTCAACAATATTTTTGAAAAAGTCAAACCTATCACATTTTACTATTTTCCAGTACAACATTTCTTAGTTTGTCATGTTAACCAATGTCCTAAGGATACTTTTTAGCATTATTTTAAAGTATTATATGGCATAGACGGTTCATATAATTAATGTTAAAATAATTTTTTTTATGAAAAATAGTTTATGGCTTTTCATTACTTAAAATGCGTTCACTACAATATGATATACTCCATCAGTTTCTAAATATAAGTAATTTGACTTTTTAGATTCATTCATTTAATGATGTATATGATTTATATTATAGACCACATACATCATTAAATAAACGAACCTAAAAAATTAATTTTGCATATATAAGATCTGGATATTAGTTGATGAAGTTACCGCCTTAGCTAATTTATGGAATGCCTCGTTTGCTTGTCTTCACATAAACTCACCACTAGAGTTTATATGATACAGGTTGAAGATAGTTTTACAAATGTAAATTATCAGTCCATACTCTCTAACATCATGATGAGCTGATGAGAAACTATCCACAACTTTTTTGGCATCAATCTCAAAATGAATAGGTCCCAATTGCAACTGATAAACCTATTCTAAAGTTGATAACAATTCAAGAGCTTCGTTGATATGTACCTTGCAAAATGGCGTAAGCGATTAAATTTTTGCTAAAACAAAAGTACCTGAATCTACCCTTATACAAACTCATATGTCAACTTTGTTAGTATGTTAGGAGAGAGAAGTATCAATATTAATGCACTTAAATTTTATTGCAACAAGCAATCTTGGTTGCTCCAGCATCTTCCACACCTATATCTACTTCCAATCATATCACTACTACTCCATTAGCTTCCTCTAGCATATCTGCTGCTAACACTTCCTATACAAGTATACCACATTCCTTATTATCTCATAAGATTACTTATTGATTCAGGTGCTAATCAACATATTTGTTGCAATATTTCATGTTTTAGTTCCTTTTATAAAATCAAACATGTTAGAGTCTCTTTAGCTAATAATGGTCATTCTATCATTGTTTATTATGCTGGTATTGTTTTTTTTAATTCCCATTTTTATCTCACCAATGTTCTATACTCACCAATTTTTCATTTAAACTTTATCTCTGTTGCTAAGCGTTGCCAATCTTTATCTTGCAACTTACACTTGTCTTTTGGTCAATGTATCATATATGACAAAATGTCTTTGAAGATGACTAGTTTGGCTAAGCAAGTGGATGACATGTACAAATACATCCCACCTTTATATGTTTCCAAATTAGTTTCTAATAGTTACATCCCACCTTTATGTTATTCCTTTTGATGCTTTATGAAACTTTAGATTTGCCTATTTATCTCATTCTAAATTGAATAAGATGACTACTTTGTATCCCTCATTACTGCTAATAATAAAGCTTTTTCTGATCTATGTCATTTTGCTAAGCATAAACATTTACCTTTTACTTCTAGTTTTTTCCATGCTTCTGAAAATTTTGAACTCATTCATTTTCATTTTGATATTTGGGATCCAATTTCAATTTTTTTTATCCATGGTGATGACAGGTCATCTTACGTTATTCTTAGCATGTTTTTCAGTCGTTTTCAAAAGGTTTTGCAGCAAAAATGAGGAGTATTAGAACGATTGCCTATGATTTCGGGACTTTTGTAATGTTTTCTATATTTAAGTCTGTAATTCTAGTTTTCCCGAAACATAGCAATTTTAGTGGGTTTCTGATGTAATTCACGAAGAAATCATGCAAATCGGCAAATCAAGAACAACTGATGTTGTGAATTCGTTGTGAAAACCACACCAATAATAAAACTTGATGCATGGAGCAAATTAATACCAAGTAATCAAATCAAGCGGGTGACAAAATAATTCAAACAAAAATAAACAGCAAGAGATAAAAGAAAGAAGGAGAATACAAGAAATTGTTTACCTAGTTCAGTCTAATGATGACCTATGATGACAGCCAGTCATTCGCAATTTTTAGTGTTATTTTCATGATATTTTGAGTTCACAAGCAAGCTTAAGCAGCAAGAAAAACTGAAGAAACTAAAGAAAGGGAATCGTGTCACGAAAACTGCAAAACGTGTTACGATTTGGAGCTCTCAAGAAACATGCATTCGACATTGGTGAAAACGTGTCACGAGGGCAAAAACGTGACACGATTATGGAAACCCTAATTTGGGTAGTTTGTTACACAAGGCAGAAACGTGTCACGATTTACTTAAATCGTGCCTCGATTTTAGGAGCAGTTGCTGCCTATTTAAGCTGAAGACTATTCTGAAAACAAGGGTGAAGAATCCCGGAGAGAGAAAGTGCGATTTTGATACCTAAAGACAGCTGCAGGGGAGATTCTTGTAACCAGTTCATGTATGTTTTAATTCTTCCATTGATTATGCTATTTGTAAACTCGATTATGAGTAACTAAATCTCTTAGAGATTAGGTCTGAGATGATTCTTTGTAACCCTAATTGATTTACGTTGTTGTGAAACTCTATTTATTGTGAATGACAATCTAGTCTTTATTCAATTCAATTGTTCTTAATGCATTTTATATCCTGATCAAATATAAACATGATTTAGTGAGAATGAATGACTACTGACCATATCTTTCTACTTAGACCTAATTGAATTGTTCTAATAAACATGGTTAGTCTAGGAATGGATAATCATTTGTTAGTGATATTAGGTTAACGTTCTTAAAACCTTCGACGATTATTAGACCACCTAAGGAATTAGGGGCAGTAGTTAGAGAAGAGGGTCATAAGTCAAGGGATTGATTAGGGCTATTTTGTTAACTATCGTGGGACTAGAAAATCATTCATAAGAATAGGTGCAGTATACCAATTAGGAGAACTTAGATGATTCGAAAGACCTGATCTCATCTCTCTTCATATTTTCTAAACCAAATCTATATTTTCTAACTGAATTTATATTTTCTAACCGAATCTATATTTTCTGTTATTTAATTTTATGCAATCAAATCAAATCTACTACCTATATTTTACACATTAATATATACATCATAAATATTCACTTTATTGCAAAATTGAGATTAACACGGTCCTCGTGGATACAAACCTATTTTATCACTTCGATAGTTTTTAGTACACTTGCTAAAATATCTATCAACCTACTCTGGAGGAGAGATCAATTCTCCGTTCCACTATAATGATATGAGTTTCTTTACAAAGAGATATTGAGGGTTACAAGAATCAGTCTTCAAACCTAATTCTACCCAAGTCTCAATCTCTTCCCGTGACCAAGAGAGTCAATCCTAATAGTGTTTTGTTCATGATGAATCTAAACAATACCAACCCTAGTGTTTATTTGTCAAGAGAAAATCTCTATAAAACCTAGTTTGTATGTTGACTTCTAAACCCTGTTTTCTACACACATAATCATATGATACAATGTTTATATTTATAGTGGAAAACATCCCTAAAAAAAATGGAACTGAACCGGCCCTTGAAATAGGCCGTTTTATTTTTTCTACTGTCACGTAATTCGGGCGCCGATTTTTCATGTAGCCAAAGGCTCCTTCTCCAGGCACAGTTCGGGCCCCGGACTGCTCCATTCGGGCCCCGAATTTGACATTTCCAGGATGCATATTTTTGAGTCATTTTCCAACAATTCTCCACCTTGACACTAAAATAGTGATGATGTCAATTTAACCATCAATCACCTTGCTGCTCTCTCTCCAACCTTCATCTATGCTTCAATGAAGTTAATCAAGTCCAAGCAATGCTTGAACCTTGATCTCGGTAATGATTTGGTGAACATGTTTGCTGGTGATCCATATCCTTATCCTAATTATTTTTATCCTGAAAAGGTAAGAAGAAGGGTTTTTATAAATGATGGAGTGGGGAATTTGAAAATCTCGAGGGAGAACAAATTGACAAGATCTTCAGATAAGAGGCGCTATAACCATGAGAAATGGGGAAATGTGAAGGACTTGAAGATGAAAGGTTAACAAGTGACACTTGGAACCTTAGGGTAAATGGAGAGACCCACTAACTTCTCGACTGCAAAAGTGGTGGCCGTCTAAATCTTGAAAGAGTGAAATGAAAGAAACTTGAAAAGGCCACTCTTAAAAGTCATAATTAACATGTCGTCAGTTTTCCAAAAAGGTGTTTATAGTTTTTCAAATAATGCCAATCTTCTCCTTCAAAAAATTTCAGTCAAAATGGCAGGGGCAATTTGTTAGTCTGTAATTTCGATAGGCTCAATAAACGCAGTCAATATTTGTTGACTTTTGACTTTTCAAGAATCAAAGTCTTTTATCTTCAGCATGGGGATTTCGACAGAGTCTGAACTTAGCTTTTGGAATAGTCTAAAAGCTTCGAAGTTCGACAAGGCGTGAGTCAGGATGCAAATTGGTCGAAGCCAAGAAGTTATTGTCGAAGCAAGAAGAATTCAAATTCAAAAGTAGTGGTTTCCTTAGTGGAAGATGTGGGGGACAATTGGTTTTTCGATGGAAGAAGTGTTGATTGTGGCAGTTAGCCTTTTTTCAATTGTTTTACTATGTATAAATAGTATTTTTCCATATGGAAAATAGGTCGCAAATCACTTATAGAAATTCTAGCACTCGAAGTACCAACGTCCGGAGAAAAGAGTCATACATAATGTATGTAATCTGATTTGTCTAACCACCTTTACATTAATGCAATGAAATTTACATTTTCTTTAAGTTTATGCGTTTTAAACTTTTAAAGTCTTTTACTTGCATTTCCTTTACTTTTTAAGTCTCTTTTACTTGCCCTGTCAAAAGACAATTATTTTTTTGCAAAAAAACTCCATCTTGTTCATAAAGCAACCGATTAATTTGGTGAGTGTTCACTTACTTTCTGAAAACACTTTGCACAACATGTCCTAGGATTTCTGGTTTGATCCTGCTTATAATAACCAAAACCAGCCCTTCTTGTTTACCTAAAACACTGATAAACATCAACGACAACAGTTATATTTTGACAGTGTCATTTCAATCTGTAAACTACCACATTACACTCAAACTAACTATAATCAACATTAACAATCCAAATTCTAACTAATTTCATCATTAACAATTCAAAAACAAACAAATTTTCATTGAGACATTTTATCAAACACCTACAGTTCAATTTTCAATCAACATAATATCTAACAATTTCTAAACCCTAAACTACCACATTGGAATCTAAATAATATATAAACTACAATTCCTAACTCAATTCATCACTAACAATCCTAAAAATTAACATGCAAACCAAATTTCTAATAACCTAAAAATGTAAAATTTCTCCAAAAATAACAAAATTTAAACCAAAAAAACTCAATGCAAACACTTGCTTGATTTTGTGGGAGAAATTGACTTTGAATGGCGCGAGAATGACCAAAATCGTACTTGAAGGGGAAAAATCTCCCTTTGGAAAGTTTTGGGAAGTTTTGAAAAAGAATGGTTATGCTTATGAGTTGTTGTTCTACAACAGCACACATCGTGAGTTAAGTCACACTGAAAGTACCGAGCGTGATTTAATTCACGCTGAGGTACTTTCGTCCATTCAATAGGAAGTGAGTGTTTTTTGATAGGAGAAGAGCAATTCCCACAAAGTTATACTTTGTCTTTATTTGAGACCCCATCAAATGAATGGTGGAATTAGACCTCTCAAATTAGTCGATCCTTAAGAAGGATATCAAGTATTAAAAAAACAATATTAATATTATTCTTTTAACCAAATAAAATTAAGTGCATAGCATGCATAAAATCTAAGTAGAGTAGTGATATATGGCACGGCAATTTTGTCGCACCATTTGCACGAATGCCTTTAGCACTTCATATACTCACGCCTCACGCCTGTTTAACATTTCTTTTGCACAAGTTACTTAAAATATTAATTTTTTAAACTTGTAAAATAAAATATAAATCAATTAATTCTTTTAAACAATATCTATCTTGGTTATGGATCACTACAAAATATTCTCCACCAACCACCTTCAACCAATTCTGTATATAATTTGCAGTGTGCTCTCCTGCAACAATAAAACTGGGAGTGGTATCAAACTAGGTTAGTTATATGTAACATCCTTTGAAAATATTTAGCGTGAATTCCAACAAAAGCCACACCGTTAGGGTGCTCACGGTACGTGTATCACATCAAAAAATATAGTGATTCCATTTTTGTGCTATCAAAGGCAAATGAGTAACCATAACTTAACGTTGAAGTAATAATGACTAAATTAGTATTAAAATTAAATGGAGAATAAGAAAAAGAGATGGTTGGAGTTTGACTTTAAGAAAGAAGGAAATGAACAAGAATTCAATAATCGTTCAAGTAATGCGACAAAATTTGTCGTGCCGTAAATTATTTTCCATAAATTAAATGAGGAATAAGAAAAAGAGAGATGACTAGAGTTTGACTTTAAGAAAGAGAGAAAGTGAACAAGAATTCAGCAATCGTGCAAGTAGTGCAACAAAAGTTGTCGAGCCGTAAAGTATTTTCCTAAAATTCAATGGAGAATACGAAAAAAAAGAGATGGCTGGAGTATGATTTTAAGAAAGAGAGAATTTGACAAAAATTCAGCAATCATGCAAGTAATGCGACAAAAGTTGTCGTGCGTAAAGTATTTCCTAAAATTAAATGGAGAATAAGAAAGAGAGAGATGGCTAGAGTATGCCTTTAAGAAAGAGAGAAAGTGAACAAGAATTCAGCAATCGTGCAAGTAATGTGACAAAAAGTGTCGTGCTATAAAGTATTTTCCTAAAATTTAATGGAGAATAAGAAGAAGAAAAAAGATGGCTAGAGTTTGACTTTAAAAAAGAGAGAAAGTGAACAAGAATTCATCAATCGTGCAAGTAGTGCAACAAAACATGTCGTGCCGTAAAGTTTTTTCCTAAAATTAAATGGAGAATAAGAAAAAGAGAGATGGTTGGAGTTTGACTTTAAGAATGAGAGAAATTGAACAAGAATTCAGCAATTGTGCAAGTAATGCGACAAAAGTTGTCGTGCCGCAATGTGTTTTCCTAAAATTAAATGAAGAATAAGAAAAAGAGAGATGACTGGTGTTTGACTTTAAGAAAGAGAGAAATTGAACATAAATTCAAAAATCGTGCAAGTAATGCGACAAAAGTTGTTGTGTCGTAAAGTATTTTCCTAAAACTAAATGGAGAATAAGAAAAAGAGAGATGACTAGAGTTTGACTTCAAGAAAGAGAGAAAGTGAACAAGAATTCAGCAATCGTGCAAGTAGTGCGAGAAAAGTTATCGTGCCGTAAAGTATTTTTTTTAAAATTAAATGGAGAATAAGAAAAAGAGAGATGGCTGGAGTTTGATTTTAAGAAAGAGAGAAAGTGAACAAGAATTCAGCAATCGGGCAAGTGGTGCGATAAAAATTGTCGAGCCGTAAAGTATTTTCCTAAAATTAAATGGTCAATAAGAAAAAGAGAGATGGGTGGAGTTTGACTTCAAGAAAGAGAGAAAGTGAACAAGAATTCATCAATCGTGCAAGTAGTGCGACAAAATTTGTCGTGCTATAAAATATTGTTCTAAAATTAAATGGAGAATAAGAAAAAGAGAGACGGCTGGAGTTTTGACTTTAAGAAAGAGAGAAAGTGAACAAGAATTCAGTTGGGCAAGTAGTGCGACAAAAGTTGTCGTGCCGAAAATTATTTTCCTAAAATTAAATGGTCAAATAAGAAAAAGAGAGATGGGTGGAGTTTAACTTCAAGAAAAAGAGAAAGTGAACAAGAATTCAGCAACCATGCAAGTAATGCGACAAAAATTGTCGTTCCTTAAAGTATTTTCCTAAAATTAAATGGAGAATAAGTAAAAGAGAGATGGCTAGAGTTTGGCTTTAAGAAAGAGAGAAAGTTAACAAGAATTCAGCAATCAGGCAAGTAGTGCGACAAAATTTGTCGTGCCGTAAAGTTTTTCCTAAAATTAAATGGTCAGTAAGAAAAAGAGAGATAGGTGGAGTTTGACTTTAAGAAAGAGAGAAATTGAACAAAAATTCAGCAATCATGCAAGTAATGCGACAAAAATTGTCGTTCCGTAAATTATTTTCCTAAAATTAAATGGAGAATAAGTAAAAGAGAGATGACTAGAGTTTGGCTTTAAGAAAGAGAGAAAGTGAACCAGAATTCAGCAATCGTGCAAGTAATGTGACAAAAGTTGTCGTGTGTACAGTATTTGCCTAAAATTAAATGGAGAATAAGAAAAAGAGATGGTTGGAGTTTGACTTTAAGAAAGAGAGAAAGTGAACAAGAATTCAGCAATCGTGCAAGTAGTGCGACAAAAGTTGTCGTGCCGTAAAGTATTTTCCTAAAATTAAATGGAGAATAAGAAAAAGAGAGATGGCTGGATTTTTACTTTAAGAAAGAGAGAAAGTGAACAAGAATTCAGCAATCGTGCAAGTAATGTGACAAAAGTCGTCGTGCTATAAAGTATTTTTCTAAAATTAAATGGAGAATAAGAAAAAAGAGATGGCTGAAGTTGGACATTAAGAAAAAGAGAAAATGAACAAGAATTCAACAATCGTGCAAGTAGTACGACAAAAGTTGTCGTGTCGTAAAGTATTTTCCATATAAGTATGTGCACTTCACGAGGTTCGAAAAGTATTTTCCATCTAAGTTGTCAAGTAGTCTAGTGGTTAGAATTCACCTTTTTCAAGATGAATAAGTGGGGTGTCTGAGGTTCGAATCTCTGCAACTGAGTTATGCTCACGAGGACACATCAAACGTTTTGTTTAATCTTTTGTATATAACATATATTTTTTTCCCTAAAAAAAATAAAATATGTATTTGATTGATAGGAGGAAGAGTACATGCACATCCAAACTACATGAATACAATTTTATTAACCTTTAAAATAGCACCTAAATGAAAATCCAATCATACTTATGCTTGCGTGAGTGCCTTGAAATTGAAAACCAAGTCGATTAATTAGACCATCAAGTTGATTAAGAGTGATGAATATTCTATAATCGGCTGCACAGATTTGGATTCCAATTGGAGGCATTACTCATAAGCAACTCGGAGTCATTTCCCATGATCATCAAAATTTCTTTAGGAAGACACACTTCAAAATCCATACTACCTTTTTCTGTTCCAGGAAACACAGTAATCTTTCCATTGCTTTTATTTGAAGTACCACTTCGAAATGTCAATGGCTTTCCCCAACCAATATCAATATCACAAAAATCGAAAAATGGGGAACCACTAACGACCAAGGAATTACTATTGGCCACGGTATCACCTTTAATGAAGCTTGGTATTCTCGACCAAGACTCATATTGATTCTTCAACATCTCATCAGAGTGCAAAGCTATCATCTTGCACATCTCTAAAGCACCTTTACCTAACCCACCTTCTCCAAGTAATTCTCCAACTTTCATTGTAACCTTGCAAACTATCATAGCATTTCCAAAATATTCCTCTGGCAATGGTGGAACCAACCTTGATCTAACACTAATGCATATTACGAAATTAACTTCTTCTTGTAGGTCAAGTTGTTTCGAACGGATCACAGAGCGCCAAAGGTGAGTGTAAAGCGCTTGCAAGGAAGATATTGTGTTGATACTAGTACCGGCCTCTATGTTGGCTTTTAATTTGAGCCTCGTGATATTCTCCTTAGTAAAATGGAATATTCTCTCCGCTGGATTGACATTTTCTTCAACAAAATGGTTCCTTTGCGATGTCTCTATTTTGAAAGGAAACCTTATAGGACATTGAATTCCATTTGGAAACCAACGTTCGATTATTGGAGGTAAAGATATTTGATTGCAACAACCATGCGAGATTTCGGCCAATGATTTGATGAGATGCAAAGTGGAAATACCATCACTGATAACATGGCTCATTGTCCAACTAATAAAAATACCGTCAACTAACTCCGTTACTTGGAATGCAAGCAATGGATGCGATGTACCTTCGTAGTTTATTATCCCATTAAGTGGGAAGAAGGAGTGAAAAACAGGAGGAAGGTATATGGGTTCAAGAATGTCGGCCACACATGTGTTCTCTGCTATGGCATGAACAAATAGTGCGCCGGCATTATTGCATGCGATGGAACATGAGATTGTGTTATTTTCGTGTTCGGTTATTTCTAGACGGCCAGCATAGGGCGGAAAGAATGCAAGAAGATAGGAAATAGAGTGTTTAAGATGTTCAATTTTGTTTGCCGTGTTTTCAATAGGGTGGTGATAAAGATACCCTTTTTGGTTGGCTCCAAATGGGAGGAACTGAAGATCCCATGGGGTTAAATGAATTTTACGATTAGGCAAGTCACCCACATTTAGTGCCTTGATGGTGCTAGCGGAGAGGACTCGGAAGGCACACATATTTCAGGTAATGTGCTACTAATACTTTTAACCCTTAAAAAATATCCCCTATTGCTGTGGTAAGAAGACACACAAGTTATAACAATTTAAATAGAGATTTTCGGTCAACAAAAAATAACGTGGGTATTTATTCAAAATAAGTGAGCTTGTTTGACATAAAAAGTAAGTGGCCATATGGTGTGTACTTAGCATCAAAAATAAAAGATGATTCAAAATATGTGAGCTTGAATGAAATTACAAAAATAAGTATTGTGTACTTAATATGGGGCTGCTGCTAATTTACACCCACTTATCAGTGGCGGAGTCAGGATTTTTACAATATCTGGGTAAAAAAAATTGCAACATATTTATAGGTGTTTGCATAAGAAATTGCAAGCAAATAATAATTTTTTTAAAAGAAATTGTCCAATTTAAAGGGGTTTATACAAGAAATTATAGGAATTTACAAAAAATAATGTAAAAAAAATTATGCCGGAGCCTGGGTGGATGTCGGGCGGTGAAACTGCCACTACCATTTACTAAAGTGTAAATTAGCAAGAAATCAATCTTATTCGATAAAAATAAGATTAATCAAAAATAAACATGTTATCATGGAGAACTATATGAAACAATCTATGTGTAAAGTACACATTTCGAATTTGAGTATCCTCCAAGAAAAACAAGAAACGTGTACATTGGCTTTGTACAATTCTAACTAGGGGTGACAAAGCGGGCCAGCCCGTCCGGTTTAGACCCGGCCCGTCTAAGCCCGCTAAAAACGAGACGAGATGAGCCGAGTCAAATTTATTGACCGAGTCAAGAATCTCACCCCATCCCGTTTAGCGACGGACTAGCGAGTTGGCGGGTCGACCTGCTAAACAAAAAAATTTGATTTTTTTCTTACAACATAATTGCTACAAAAAAAACTATTTTTGCTTTTATCGTAAAAAAGTTAAAAGAATAGGTAGCATATAAATTTGTGAAAAACAAGATAATTAACAAATTATCGAATTCAACATCATAATTAATAGCAAAATAAGGCAAATGTGCAACATAAAACAAATCATAAAATAAATTCAACAACCAAATTAAATTCAAAAGAATATAATAAGTCTCAAAATAAATAAAATCAACAACCAAGATAAATCAAAAAGCATAATTAAGTCTCATAATAAATCTAACAACCAAAATGAGCATAAAATAAGTCTCAAAATAAACTAAACAACCAAGATAAATCCAAGAGCATAAAATTAGTCTCAAAATAATACGAGTTAAGCGAGCCGCCCGCCCCGCCTCATGCCCGCCCCGTTTCCAACGAGTTAATCGGGCTGTCCCGCCCCGCCTTGTGCCCGCCCCGTTTTTCAACGAGACGAGACGAGCCGAGCCAACTACAGAAAGCGAGTTCAAAACTTCTACTCAGCCCGTCAAAAATAACGGGCCAAACAGGCAGGCCCGGAGGATCAGGTCCGTTTTGCCACCTCTAATTCTAACACTTTCTATTATAATCATGCATCTGGCGTTGATTCACTCAACTTTGGCTTACATTTAAACACTTCTAAAAAGCTTTGAGCTTTACTTTGACAAGTTTTCATTTCCAAACAAAAAAACAAAGAGAATGTCATCATTCACCAAAAAGAAACTTTCACAATATTAAAAGTAGTTCACACTTATAAAGTACGTAACATTTGTACAAACACTACACAATACGGAATTCAAACTCTAAGGTTAACAAATGCAACAAATCATTAAAGAAGCAAAATTATACAAACTGAAATGAAATAGCAAAGCAATAAAATAGGGATTAAGAGAAAAGAAAGAAAAGAATTGAAAGCTGTAAAATATCACTCAGTAGAGTGAGCTTTTAAAGTCTCTCAATCTCTTTCTCCTCATCCATCATATGTTCCATATCATCTTGCTCACTTCCTCCTTTCTCATTCCCTTGCTCACTTCCCTGCTCTTCTCCTTCTTCGTTACTCTCAGCAACAACAACAACAGATGAATTACCCCCTCCCGAATAAAAAGGTCTGACCCCATGCCAAGCAACATCCTCTGGTATCCCGGAGTGCAAATGCTTCTTGTACAAAGAATCCTGGATGGTGGAAATCTTATGCACGACAATGAAATTAAATAGGATTTGAAAAATAATTCAATAAAGACTTTAAATTAACTAAAATATCCACCAAACAAAATAGAGGTTCATCTTAGAGCCTTAGCCCAAAAAGATTTAGTAACACATGATAACTAAATACAAACTACAAAAGAAATAAAACATATCTTATAGACTCGGAGTGAGAAGAGATAACCCCTCCCTAGAAGCTTCGAGTGCTTACCTTCCTCTTAAACCGCTTCGTTCTGAATGAGAATTTTTGAATGAAAGGCTTACTTACCAATTTGCATTTTCATGAAAAAACATACATTTCAGAAGAGGTTGCTCAAATTGTCATCTCATCCAATTTAGAGGGTCGACTTACTTACCAATTACATCCAAGCGGTACATGCTCAAGGAAGATAGTTCAAATATTCAACCACACTCTTTTCCAGGATACAGGAATGTATCTCCTAAAACTAGTAGGGTTGGTCACGACATTTGCCCACTCCAGTCGTCACATGAATCTACCCTGTGATAAATTTGAGACAACTATAAATAGATAATCAAGATTAGATTATATACACACTTAAGGATAACTATTTTTCTTTATCTTTTTCAACAAAAATACTTTTTTTTTAAGAGACCAAATATTTTTATGTTTTTGGCTCTTGATGCCACGGTTGTATCCTTTGCTACTTCTCTCGAAACTTTATTCCCGAGGCACAAGACAATGGCACTCCTGGCCTTGTCCACCATCTCGGTCTTCTCTGCTCGTGACATGGTGACCGGTAACGAACCTTCACTCTTCAAAGCTTTCTCACACTTTTGTTGTATTAACACCGCTTCCATCTTTACCTTCCATAACCCAAAATCGTTATCTCCGGTAAACTTCTCAATATTCCACTTCGAACCCATGGTACTTAATTATCCTTTGAACCTTGCCCCACGGTGGGCGCCAATTGTTGTGAATTCGATGAAAAATCACACCAATAAATACTTGATGTGTGGAGCAAGGAATAATCAAGCAACCAATACAAGTGGGTAACAGTTATAATCACAAGCAAATGTAGAAAACAGCGAGAGAAAAGAAGAGAGAACACAAAAGAGTTTGTTTACCCAGTTCAGTCCAAATTGACCTAGTCTGGGAGAGAGAGCAGCCCTCCGTTTCACTATATGATGAGTAACGTTACAAAAGAGATGTCAATGAGTTACAAGAATAAGTCTCCCGCCTAATTCTACCCAAAGCTCCAATCTCTTCCCGTAACCAAGAGACTCAATCCTAATAGTGTTTCCCAAGGTGAATCAACCCTCAAACCCTAGTGTTTGTTCCAAAGAGACAAACTCTATACAAACCCTAGTTTTGTTGTTGTCTTTCTAAACCTTGTTTCAGCCCCCTCTATCTCAAGGTTTGCTCTGATACAAAACCTATATTTATAGTAAAAGTAACTCCCATAAAATTGTAACAAATCGTAACAAATCTGGCCCAAAAATACGTTTTTGAAATATCCACTGCGCGCAAATTCGGGCCTCGATTTTACCATTCGGGCGCCGATTTTTGCCACAGCAAAAGCGTCCAACAGGCAGCACAATTCGGGCCCCAGACAGATCCATTCGGGCCCCGATTTTGCCTTTTCCAGCAAACATCGTTTTTGCGTCCAAACTCCAATTTTGAGTCACTTTCACAACACATACTCTTATAAATTTTTTGCACAATAGCATCCAAAGATATAAATCAGTAAAAGCAACAAAATAACCGGTTTTATTATAAAAAAAATATCAACGAGTAACACTACGTAAAAAGCCTAATAAACATAGCATATTATACAAGAAACCATCATAGTTACTGTAAAGAGATGCATCTACATAGGGATCTTGGCAACAAGGCAAAGAGGATTCTTCTTGTGTTGAGTGATTCCTGGCAACATTTCAGTATCAATATCTTCCTTTACTATTCCATGTGGCAATTTCCAATCAAATGAATAAAGAAGATTGGCAAGGATAAGTTCCAATGAGGCAACTGCCATAGGCATACCTGGGCACATTCTACGACCAGCCCCAAAGGGTATTAGTTCAAAATCTTGTCCCTTAAAATTTATAGAACTTTCTAAGAATCTTTCAGGATAAAATTCTTCTGGATTTTTCCAAACATTAGGGTCTCTCTGAATTGCCCAAGCATTCACAAACAATATTGTCTTGGCCGGAATATTGTATCCACTTATAGTGCAATTTTCACGTGATTCTCTTTGCATAAGTAGAGGGGCTGGAAGGTGCATTCTTAAAGTCTCTTTAATCACTGAGTTCAAATAAGGTAAACTTTGAATATCATCTTCATCTAAAAAATCTTTTTCACCTCCCAAGTTTCTAATTTCATCTTGTACTTTCTTCATTACTCTTGGGTTTTTCATTAGGGCAGTCATAGCCCAAACTGATGTGGCTGATGTGGTATCTGTTGCAGCTACAATCATATCCTACAAAGAAGTGTTTTATGAGTTAACAAATAAAAAATATTAAGAACTTGAACATTCAAAAAACTAAATTACATTTTCAATTTGATAAGATGAAATAGATGTAGTAGGCTGTAAAAGGAAAGTTATAGGACGTGGCTGTCATATGGCCATGTATAGCCCATGTACAACTTCAATAATATAATTTGGGCAAGGATTCTCTAAACTTCAAATTGTTCTCACTTTTAAAAATAAAAATAAACTGCTAAAAATCTATATTGGTTACCGTAACAAACTCATGATTTGTTGTGATGTCTACTAATTTGTTAATTAATGGTTGATATTGTTTAACTTACTCTCTTGAAGTAAGTTGATCACTTTAGAAAAGTCATTAATATCTATCAAAAGGGCAATGGATAACAAGTTAACACTTTGTACTGTGTATTATACTTTTTTGGTCAAATAGTTTAGTGACTAGAATTCACTTTTTTAAAGATGAATAAGTGAAGTTTGGAGTTCAAACTCCGTCCCATACATATTAGAATGAATTATATCCATACCAACTGAGTTATGCTTACGGGACATATTGCATACTTAACTATCAATGCGCATATATAAAAAAAAATAAAAAAGGAAAATGAATTAAAATATCATACCATGAGGACCCCTTTGATGATATCAAAAGTGATATCAAAAGAAAATGAACGCTTTTTCTTCAATTGGAGTAAAACATCAACAATAACTTCTTCATCTGTAATTTGTTGTCTACTTGGATCCAAATGTTCATCAATAATCTCTTGATAAAAATCATCAAACTCCTTGAAATTTCTATCAAGACGACCATGCAATCCCCTAAGTTTATCAATCCAACTCGTCAATGGAATATAATCAGAAACAAATATTTCTGCCAGCAAAGCTTGACACTCATGAAACATTCCTTGAAACCTACTTCTCTCAGTTCCTTCATCCTCATAGCTTCTCCCAAAAACAATCCTACAAATTATAGTACTTGAAAGAGATATCAATATCTCACTCATATTTGAAACACTTGATGAACTAGCATGCCCCGAAATTTTTTTGATCATTTTCTTCACCTCAAAATTTCTTATAGAAGAATAATATGACACACGTATTGAACTAAATATATGAACAACACAAATTTTTCTTATTTCTCTCCAAAAATCACTGTATTGTGAAAAAAAGATTTCTGACCCATTATAAGACAACTTTTGTTGACTATATAATATAGGTCTATTGGAAAACAAATGGTCATTGGTTTTCAATACTTCTTTTGCAATTTCAGCTGAAGAAACAACAATTGCTTTTCTTAATCCAAGTTGAATTGAAAATAGAGGACCATATATCTTTGAGAACTGAGAAAGTTGAATAGGAAGATTAGAAATGTCTAGTTGATGAAGGTTTCCTATTATGGGAAGACCTTTAGGACCAAGTGGGTAATGTTTATTGGTTCTATGGTTGTGGAAAAATATTAGCAAAGGAAAAATTAAGCATAGAGCAAGTAGAAATAGAACTGACAACATTTTTAATATCAATCTCTGAAATGATAGACTATTGAAGTAGTTATATATTGTTAGAAAACTATACAAAATTTTCCCATAATCAAATTAGTGGAAGTGAAATAAATGCGGCAAAACAGCGCACACAAAATTAATAACGGAGTTTGGCTAATCCTGCACACCTTTTTAATAAAATGAGAAATATAAATGTCTTTACAAACACTCACAATTTTTAACTCTATTGATGTAATTCACTTGACTTTGTGTTGTTGTGTTTCTGATACGATCCATCTTTCAAATGTCTTCTATTAATAGAGAAATGAATTGTGAAAGTTCAAAAGTTGTTCACACCTCATACTCCCTCCGTCTTTAAATAATAGTCGTTTGAGGTTGATGCACGATTATTAAGGAAATGATTAATTGTGTTGATTTTGATGGTAAAATTAGTGTCATTTACTAAAACACCCTTATTAATTGCAGTAAGTGGGGAGTACTTAAGTTGGATAAAGTTCAATAAATAAGGGTATTATAAAGGAAAAAAATAATAAATGTTGCATTGATATTTTAAAGTAACAATTATTTTGAGAAACTGAAAAAATATGTAAAGAGACAATTATTGTGAGACAGAGGGATTGCATCAATAGTCATGCACAGAAAGTGTGAAACCATAGCTTTCACTAATTGAAGCAAAAAAATATCCATGCATTTATTGGATGAGAGACCGTGTGGCAATTTACTTATTTTTTTTTTTTTTAGGGAATATGGCAATTTGGTTGTTCCATAATCTTTTGGTAGGACAATACCCACATGCAATGGGTCCTACACTTGGTATCTATTAGATACCCTTATTTAGGAGAAAAAAGGTTTTAGAATTTTATAAGACTCAAGTCTCACTTAAGATGTCAATCTTAGAGTTATTGATAGTTGATTAGTGGATCATATTTAAGAAATTTATGTGAGATGTTGAGTTGGGAGATTGTATGCATATTAGATACTACTATTAAATAATTATAAATGAATGATGGATACACTTGAGACCCATTTAAATACCTAAGTATAGATGTCTCTCTTGTCGATGTTAGTACCTACATGAACCAATAATAAAAATCGAGTTCTTAACCGAAATTCAATTACTTAAATACATTTTGGGCTCCTTATTTTTATTTTTAAAATGAAGTTTTGATCCTCCAATTTAAAAAAGATATTTTTTCCCAATTAAAAAAAAATTCTTCAAAGTTTTGTCCTCAAATCATTTTTTAGTCTTTTTGACGATGTGATCTATTCATTTATTATATGACAACATTTATTAGGTGATATTGAGCATTCTTGTCATATAAAATATGCTACGAGCTATCATGTAATAAATGAATATGACACGTCGTACAAAGTGAACAAAAAAGGAGAGAGGAACCAAAAATTCTGAGCAAGTTAAATTGGGGAATAAAAAACCAATTTTTAGAATAGGAAGAACAATTTCTCTAACAAAGACTTTTTTTATTGGAAAAAATGCATGTGGGTCCAATCGCTATATATCTTTCTTCTTTTCAACAGCCATTTTTTAAATTTAACAAAAAAATAATAGAAATATCTCATTGCATACATAAGCACTGCCATAAAACTCAAGCAGGGCCAAAGATATCCATGCCAACGGGGTAGCTTTGGCTACCCTAATTTTTTATTTATTTGAATAAGTAAGTCTATTTTGTAAATAGCTACTAGAGGTGTATCTGGGTCAATTTAGATTGGATATAGCAAAACTTAAAACTAAAACTATATATATATATATATATATATATATATATATATACGGTATTTCGGTTTAGAAAAGGTAAAATAACCACTCATTATATGATTGAATCTATTTGACTAAACCCACTAATTTTTAGGTTAGGTTAGATTGGGTAGTACATTACGATTATGTTACCCAAATTATTTGTTGTTTCTTATTTTTTTTAAATAGCAAATGACTAAATGATGAGTTGTCATAAAATGATAAATGATATTATTAAATAATAAAATTCATCATAAAATACTTGTAAGTTAGAAATATTTTGCATTAGGTTATATATCATAATTTTTTTTGATTGTGTGGGATTATTTCAACTACATAAGACCTTTAGCAATTTAAAAATGAAGATTGCTTTTTTGACAACAAAAACTTCTTAAAAACACATTGAAAAGACGAATTAGGATTCTCCTTCTTTGTGATATGATTTGTGTTTAGTCTATATTCTTATCATCCCGATATAAGAAAAATGTTTTAAAATTATTCACTTTGGATAGAAACAAGTATAACTTCTGAATGAATAATGTAAGTGAGGTGATAAACGGTTAAATAAGATAATCAAGAGAGTGATTAAGCGTGCAAAATATATATAAAAAAAAAAAATGTATCAATTTTTTCCTGGGTAATCAAGTCTCTTGCATGGTTAATTTAGTTTTAAATTCGAAACGGAATTTCCATGGGTTTTTTTTTTCTTTTCATTTTCTGATTTTTTTTAGGACTTGGAATGAAATGAAAAATGGAGCTCTGCATTTTACTTTTTCAAACACATCATTACTCAACAAATAAACTGAAAATTTGGGGTCTGCATTTTTGTTTTAAATTCTCAACGGTTTGCATAAATAAATAAACTGAATATCACATTATTTGTTTAATGTTTTAGTTTTGGTTAGATTTAGAAAATGGTTGTTGAAGAAAGAAGATGGAAGATAAAGAGTAATTGATCCTATTAGTCGTTTTTTCATCATTTTTTCATGTATTGTGTTAGTCTCACCGTTAAATAGAGAAAAGGTAAGAAAAATTTTTAAAATAAAAAGTGAGAATATCATAATTTAATGGTAAGATTAACTACACATAAGTGATATAAAGATAAAAGTAATTGAGAGGATCAATTCTCAAAGATAGAGACTTGTGATGAAGGTCATGGAATCGGGAGTCCTCTGCCTAATTTTTCAATGGATGAAGGACTTTAATTCATATACTATGTGTCAGACGCATGCTCAAGTATGAATTCATCTAATAAAATTACCTCAGGAATATTGAACAGGATCACGCTTTGTGTGAAAATTGTGAATGTCGTAGGTACACCAGTCATCATTGATAGTGCCACTTAGAATAGATTCTTTTGTCACTACGTTTGTGCGCATATAGGTAGATATGGATCTTTCCCGTCGTCTATTTCATGAAATACTTGCGAAAAGGAAGGGTTTTACTTTTAATGTGGAGGTTCAATACGAATGGCCGTCGGATTTTTGTACTCATTGCAAAATTATTTGGCCACAACGCTTCTAAAGTTCGTTGGCTGCACCTTCGGTAAAGTGGGAATATCGACAAAGAATAATGTGGATTGCAGCCACAAGTTGAATAATGAGCATAGTGCTCCTGAACCCTTATCTAATGATGTAACATTACAGGAGCTTGAATTATCTGCCCGTGATGACGTACCATCCACTATTATTGAAAAGATGAATGAGAAACAACCAAAATAACACCATTTTGTTATTATTGTTATTATGAATAGTCGTCCTACAATAATGACAGATCTTTAGGGTTATTCAGCAAGCGTTGGCAGCAGCAAGCAATGCCAATGAGCAATCAAAACCTACACCACCGGCGCACCCTCATAGGTGCACAACCCTTCAAAAGGAAATCAATCTTGTTCAAAGGTATTTGGTTTAAGGGAAGAACAATGAAGTTCGATTCACGCCATACCTTACAAAAAGTCAAAAGATAATCAGCAAGGTAACATAGGGGTTCAAAAGTCTTAGTCTCTTGTTGTTTAAAGTTTAAACTCACCCTTGACTTATCCAAAAATGATATTAAAAAAATTGATCTAAATTGAACCACATATAACCTAATAACCTATAACGGCCCCAAGAATAATATCTATGACGACAATGAATCCCTTGTGCGTTCACATCTGAAATATGTGTAAGTATCTTCTTTGACACACATTCAATCTGATCACTTCAAATTCCAATAGCCAAAAAGGTTACAAGACGATAAAATAATATATGTCATATGTATATATGTGAATTGACTCACTTTATTGCTCTGTATTTTATTATGGTCTTGTTAACTTGTACTCTTAAGGAATATGTTAAGGATTCTATAAACTAGACTTTTGACCCGTGCGTCGCACGGGTCTTATCGACTATAATAAACATCAATAACTTTTTTTTAGAAAAATAAACACCAATATGTTTTGTTTTTTTTTAGGGAAAACACCAATATGTTAAATTATATATTTTTGATGATGTTAAATAAGTTATAGGAAAATTTTATATTTACATTAAACATAGTACAATAACCATTCATATTTTTTGGGAATGCGTTGTATACAACATTAATTATCCTAAATTAGGATATACTTATCCTAAGACCACATTTGAAGTTACAACATCTACGTCAATTATCAATATCTTCAACCCTTATCAATATATGCTTATGTACTTGAATGAATAGATGTTTGATAGACCACGACTAAGCTAGAGCTAGAAATCACTTAATACCCACCATTATCAAATGCATTCAAACTGCAAGGAGTAAAAACACACACATATGAAATCTCTTAAAAAAACATATTTAGCGTTGTCAGGTTTAAACAAATAGGACAATCCTTATTTAGAAACAATTGAATTTTTGGGGGGCTAAGATAGCTCTGTTTTGGAAGTAATCTATATTACTCATATCTTCTAAAAGATTTGGGTAAGTGTTAGAAACAATAGAAATCTGAATGTAATCAACAGCGTGAATGTGGTAGGTAAAAAATCTCATCAGTGTTTATGAGACTTTATAGCAAACCGAATGCAAAATAAAAAATCTCATGAATATTGGACTTCCACATTGACTCAATAATGATTGCTTCCTTTTCATGACATTGTAACTTACAAAAAATAGTTGATTATAATAAGTACAAAATAGGAAATATGATTTGCGGCTATAATAGGAATTAAATAAGCAAAAAATCATGTTTAACTCTCAACCTATACTACATGAAACGTATGGCAAGATGAATGGAGAATTTATTGGTAGCTGAAAGGTACTCTTGGAAGAGGATTAAATGTACAATGCTTTACTGTCAAACCAGCATATGAAATTTTTAAATCTCTCTGCACACAATATCTATTTTTTGACAGAGTTTTATTTCTCTAACCAAATTGAACAATTTTAATTTATATACCATGATAGCAGAGCCATGAATAGTTCACCAGATTCTTGTGAAAGTTTTATGATGATTGATATATGAATAGGTTAACTGACTGTGTGAATATAACAATTCTTTAAAACTTAGAATAAATAATCATGTGATAGGGAACGACCAATATAACATTACCAAAACTTAGAACTCATCATATTATTTAATTTGTCTGAATCTTATTGCCCTTTTATATTTTGTTATACAAAAGTTTAAGATGCAAGAAAAAATCTCTTTAAAAAATTATAAGCAGTTCTAACATATGGTAAAAGTAACAAAAACTTGAGAATTATATTAAGCATGAAGACTCGTACATATTGATTGTATACATAGTTCAATACTGAAAAGAAGAAAAAAAAACTAAAGCACTACATAATAGATCCTTTCAGAATTTAAAACGCAAATTGATATGAAGTTGACAGATTTCGTAAATTCCATTCATCTTTTTCAAACACGCCTATGACTAAAATAGAGAGTCTTGTTGAAGTCGGGAGCTGGAGCACCGATCTTTATAGTTTCACCTTGTTGAATTCTTCGTGCATCTACTATCTTTTTCCACTGAAAAAAAGGAAAAGCAAGATTATTATGGGAGTAATGGCTATACGAATTTGTTTGGGAGAAATTTGTTTGGAACAATGGCAAATCAAGCTGAAACAGGTATGTTACGAATTTGTTTGGGAGAAATTTGTTTGAAAGAATGGCAAATCAAGCTGCTCACACAACATGGCTTATATAGTGCAAGCATGGACATGGAAAAGAGGGAGAGGTTTAAATCTGCATAGAGAAGCCGAACTTTTATGTTGGGAAAATATAACAATGATTGAATTGAATTGAATGTCTTAAATGCAATAGAATTTACATGGATCAGCTGAACTGAAGAGTTGAGGGTGGAAAACTTCAATTGCATAATGCAATGCTGATTAGGAAAAAACACTTAGCGGAAATTAATGCTTGCACTGTGGAGGATGGGATTAGAGGGAAAATTTAGGTTTAGGTATAGCAAAACTAATAAGCTTCAAGAATAAGTGATTATTAAATACACATTTAATTATGCGATTTATTATATGAAAATGAAACTGATAGTAAGCCTAAAAAAGAGGAAAAATGAAAATGGTAAGCCTAAAGAGGAAAGGCAAAAAAAATGTGTGTGCTGCAACAAACCTAGAGAGAAAAGAGGAAAAAATGAAACTGAAAAGCCTAAAAATGAAGGCGGCATCAGTGTTGTAACAAAATTTAGCATTTAGCATTATTATGAATGTGAGTAGAGGAAAATTATTAAATACACATTTAATTATGGATTTATTATTTGAAAACGAAACTGCCTAAAAAAGAGGAAAAACGAAAATGGTAAGCCTAAAAGAGAGGAAAGGCAAAAAGCAGAATGTGATCTTAGAAGGAAAATTTCGGTTTAGGTATAGCAAAATTAAATACATGAGATCTTAAATTTAGGTTTAGATATAGCAAAATTAAATACATGAAATCTTAGAGGGAAAATTTAGGTTTAGGTATAGCAAAACTAATAAGCTTTAGAAATAAGTGATAATATGTATTTATTGAGAAAAATTAATTCACATGAAGTATTTAACTTGAAAAATAAATTAACACAATTTTCAATGCAATGCATCAATCCTTTCAAAAAACAAAAAAAATGTCAATGCATCTTAATGATTTTTTTTCCTTATTACTCTTTTAATCTTTTTTTTTTAAGAAGCTAAACTAGTCCATCCAAATTGACACGGAGAGAATCGAACCTGAGACCTCGAGGAAGAGCACACTCTCAGGTCTCAAACCAATACCACTAGGCCAACCCAAATGGGTTCTTTTAATCTTTTTCTTTCTATCATTAATAAGGATAATTTTGTAAAATCATTCATAATTTCTTTTTTCAATACAAAATATGCGTGAAAATGTCAAAATGACTCGTAATAAAATACAAATGAAGTGCTAAAAAAGGAAAAATCTAATCTGAATCTATACTTCTTATTATGGTTGGTTGGCTATATTTTTTGAAAAGATCATTTGGTTGGTTGGCTTATCTTGTCTAATTTTTTTAAAAAATAAAAACTTTAAAAAAAATCTCAAAATAGTTTTTTAGTGTGAAACATCATAAGAAAATATCTATGAAGAGAGTGACTCAGCATTCACATGTGGAAATTGTGTCAGCACCACAACGCATTCAATCTAAACACTTCAAAATTCAATAGCTAAAATGGTTACTGGGGTTTTCCCCTGTAATTTTTTTTTTTTTTTTTTTTTTTTTTTTTTTTACCCTCTGTAAAATATTTTTGTTTTTGATTTACTTCTAATAGGCCAAATAAAAATAAAGAAATTTTCGTTTTTGTTTGACCTATTAGGGGGTGAATCAAAACAAAAATATTGTACAGGAGGTTAAATCAAAATAATTTTACGGAGGGAAAAACCAAAAATAACCTATATTACAAGGATAAAGACCTATTAACCTTAAAATAAAATATGCCAAGATCTTTATGTCTCGATCGACTCACTTTATCTTTTATACTACCTTAGTATTTTATTACAAGTCTCTTTTTCTCATGTCTCTAATAAAGATAATCTTACAAAATCTCTCGTAATTTTTATTTTCAATACAAAATAAGTTTGAGAAAACGACTTATAATAAATTACGGATGCAGTACTAAAAAAGGCAAAATCTAATCTGAATTTTTACTTTTTATTTTGGTTGGTTGGCTATATTTTTTTAAACATTTGGTTAATCGACTTATCTCGTCTAATTTTCAAAAAAGTTTATAAACATAAAAAGTATATGGATATTACATTTTTCCTTTTTTAGTACATGTGTAGAGTATTCAACTTGACTTAATCAAAATTGATCTTGTGGCTCCAATTTTAGGTTGACAATTTAGACATATAGAAGTGTTTATATTGGGAAGTCTTTTACGGTCTCAAAACCACAAATCACAAATATTCGGCCACATTTACATCAATTGAAAAAAAATAAAAAAAAAATAATTTAGTCACATAATTCAACATTATTTACATTTATTCTCTTTTTTTTTTTCATTTGATGCGAGTGTGTCCAAATGTTTTTCGTGTAGTGTTGTGTTCATAGAAGAGTTATTTTTAGATTGAATGAGTGGCAAAGACCGTGTTAACAAATTTTTCAGATGTGAACACAAACGATTCATTGTTGTCATAGATATTATTTTTAGGGTGGTTATAGTTTGTATGTGGTTCTACTTAAACCAATTTTTTTCAAGATCATTTAATAAAATATTATTATTAATACACACCGAATCTAATCCATAAACTTCATTTGAATTCTCTTTCTCTTTGGGAATCGATCCTCTCAAAAAAAAATTATCTCATACTCTGTCTGTCCCAAATTATATGGTGTTTTGGTCATTTCACACGTATCAAGAAATGTTAATAATTTTGTATGGGAAAAATATATTATAAGTTGTTTTACGAAATTGTCCATAATAAATAGTATGAGAAAGATAAATTTAAGAATTGAAAGAAGAGGGAGTAATAAATAGTTAAAGATATAATAGAAAAAATAATATTAATGTTTCATCGGTAATGTAAAATGACATATAATTTGAGACATATTTTTCCTCAAAGCGACATATAATTTTGGACGGAGGGAGTATCACTTTTGGGTAGTTAATCTACTTGATCGTACCTAATCAGAAGGTGGCTTATGTGCTTCTTTAATTCAGTGGTTGTACGGTGGTGGAATACTTCTGTTGAACGTTTGAACAAAGGGGGTGTGTACCTGCAGACACTCTGACGCTCAAGTTAGTAGAGGTTCAGAATGGGGGGTTTGAGAGTGAAAAAGGTTTTACCTTGAAGGCTGCTAGGAGCCTCCTATTTATAGAGGTGTGTGAATGCAAAGTCGTTGTAATGGCACACATGCATCCGACAGTTACAAAATCGAGGGAAGTGTAACCGCCGATGAGATATTTGCGGGAACGTGGCAAAGAGACGTTGCAGTTTGTTTGAACTGGTCTCAGTTGCTCCGAGCACCCCCCTCGCTGTGAAGAGATATCATGCGAGTAAATTGCCAAATACAGCATTTGGGCTTGATATTATTGGGCCTAGGGTTTTGGCCGATCCAGAACAGTAGCCCCCCAAGTCGTGGCTCTTGATAAAGAGTGATAACTTAAGACTGAGCAGGGGAACTGGTCGTAGAGGTCATATGAAGTGATTTGAAGAATATCCAAAAAGGGGTAGTGTGAGGGTATGCTCGTTATTATTGTTGAAGCCCTTCTGGTAGCCCAAAGACGGGATAATATTTGCTAGCTGTGAGATACCTCGCAGGTTCTATAATGAGCTGGCCAGGTAAAAGGTTCTTGGATACCTCATAAACTATCACATCGATGATTATGTTGATTTTTGGGTTAACGGTGTCGTTCACATGAATATGTTCGTCAAGACCTTCAGTATGCTCGTTTGGTATGAACATTTAGGAGCTATACCCACAGAGAAACTTAGCGGTTTTCTTAGGAATGCCGCACAAATTCTACCAGAAGCGAGTTGTTTGATCGGAGTAGACGAGCGTTGCTCAGGACTTATCACATTGGTGACTATGTTGACATTAGGGTTAATAGTGACGTGCACATGATTTGTGCTTGCTAACCCTTTTCATGTGTTCGCCACCTGGTATCGGGGCTATCATATGAAAACATGTGTTCGGCATAGCAATGTTTGGCCATGTAGTGCAAAAGCTGAAAAGATTCCCTCGTCAGAGAGTTGGTTGTTTGTCATTCAGTAATTAATGCTCATGTCTCGAGGATGAGAGTGAGGAGACATGACCTTTGGTTTTAGATACCACGTGTAAATTCTATGATAGTACTTGAGTACCTAGCACCTCAAGGGTGTTTTCATTTATGTTTCCAAGGCATCAACATAGCCATTGACTTAATCACGGCGTTTGGGAACCAACCGCATTTAATCAGAACCATTGGATGTGTTGAGAAGGACGATATGGATCGTTGTTTCATTCCATTAATGAAGAGTTGCATATGAAGGACTGCACCGGATCATGCTCGCCTATTTTCTGAAAGGTCGCGAAGGTAAGTGTAAATAAGTTTAAAACACATGTTTGGAATACTTTACATTTCTTCGTATTTTAGCAACTCAAAGGTTTTCAGAAGTTTTTGAAGATTCTAGTGCATTTTGGTCCTTCAATCCTTCATCAACAAATCTTGTTTCTCAACTTCGATCACAGGTTCGTTGCTTCTACATTCTTCTTCTATTTTTATGACTTGATCATTGTAGTTTTTGTTGTTTTAAAAATTGTAATCATGTATGAATGACGTAGAATTACTCTGTTACGGTGGTTTCCATCGTTATTTTGGTGATTTCCACTATGTACGAGGAGTGTTAGGACTTAGAGTGTGTAAATGTTGCGTTTTTGATTTTTTGGAGGAGGAATCGTTAGCGATGGACTCTGCTTCGCCATTTCCTCTACTGATAAATAGACTTTTAAACACAAAGAGAAATTATAAAATATATATTTTTTCGATTATTTTGGTATATATACGGAACAAAAAAAAAACATTAACAACATGCAAGTACAAATTAAATCGGACACAAAAAAAGCACAGCTGAATAAAAACTTTATAATTGGAACCAACAAATAAGAAGGGAACCCTAATCAAAGAGGCTTAGTTGCACATGGTAACAAACATCATTGCAAAACAATATAATAACATACCCCTGGATATAACAAGTGGAGGATGGAGATCCTCTACCTTAGAACTCTGATGATTGATCATTGCCTTGAACCGTTAGCTTTCTGAATTAATAAAAGTGTGTGAAAGGTTCTCTATTTATCAATTTCGGTGGTTTGGGGTCAATTTCTTGTCGTATTGGATGACGATGGAGGCATGTTGTGGAAGACGAAACTTGAAGTGGTGGTGAAGCGTGATGCTTAACAAAGTCAGTGCCCTCGTTCAACATCAGCAATGCAGCTTCTGGATTCTCTTCCCCGTCAAAAATCGAAGACCCTAAAGGAACAAATTCCATGGACTATTTGTTTTGAGTTATGAGATTAGAATTCCACAACTCCACTTCATCACCCCGAGAGTGGAAAAACATCCCTAAATGTAGGTTGAAAAGGCCACTGGAAGGCAACTGTGAATGGTTCCCAGCTTAAATTTGGATGACGTAGAGACCACCAAATCCACCATGTGAGACCAGAGCCTCTCATGGCTGATGCAGTTTCAGTCAACTTCTCTGCATATGATAATCCCCTTTCGTCGAAGGATTTTTCAACGCAAAGAAGCTACCAATAGGAATCCTCGTTTCCATCGAAGATTCAAATCATTATTTTGGGTCAACGTGAATGAGATCTCAATGAAAGCACCAAATGATACGACTCAATTCGAGTAGGTATCACACTCCAAAAATTAGTGAGAGAAACTAAGATAAAAGAAAAGAAATTCATTATATTTTTCATTGATTCTCATAATAAGGCATACAATACTTATATAAACTTGTGCATACTCATCATAAAATAAGTGCATTCTAACATACTCAATATTATCGCGTAATAATGTACCTTCTAGATACTTCTAGATTAAGATGAGTCATAATAACTTATATAACTAGCTGAGTCACCACATTAGTGCTCCTTATTTTAAATATCCTTATCAGCCACAAAGCAGTATAATACATGATCAAAGCACTGGTCCATCTAAGGATTTCAAATGAAAGTCTTATATTGGGACATCAGGGGAATTGCCAACTCTCCATCAAGATTTGATCTCAAAAGACTTATCCTAAAAAATAAGCTTAATTTTTTATTTATTTTTGAACCCTGGATGACAGTTGAAAATTTTCCTATAAGTTGGTTGTCAAGACTAGACTAGACAATATGATCCTAATTTATGGTGTATCTGTTTAGTTGACATTGATCATGTAGTCATATGTTGTGATGATCAACAAGTCTCTTTCAAGTTTTCAGAAAACGGGAAGGATTTTGCATTTTCAGCTCCCAATTGTTATATCAACAGAAGACAGCTCTAGCATATTTTGGAAGGATTGGAAAATAAGTTTTTGATGGTTGGCGATTTATGGCGAATTTTAACACCTTGAAATTTCAAGTACGGTAGTGTTAACTTATGCCCTTAGGGCACATGTTAAGAAATCCAAAAAAAGAAATATTATCTTAAACTTTGTGCATTCAATTCATTAAAACATTAAAAATTAAATTTAATGTATGCATTCCAATACATTATTTCTACATTTGACTTCTAAACTTGTGTCTTAAGGACGTAAGTTAACATTTTCCTATCTGACATAAACAATTTGATACATTTGTCTACAAGTCGAGCAGCTTATACTTGGTCTAATGCTAGAAAAGGATCAAATTACACAAAAAAAAAGGTTAGATATTATTAAGTAATCAATTATGGATGGATATGTGTTGTGCTATTTCTTGTATTACTCTCATGAAAACATGGATGGATATGTGTTGTGCTATTTCTTGTATTACTCATGAAAACTAAACAGACCATTATCCATTACAGTTAGAATTTCATAATAGTCATAATAGATTTGCATGTAGTTTTAAGTTCATAAATATGTGGCTGCTCATGAATATTGTAAGAGTATTGTTTCAGAGGTTTGGATCAATAATTACATGAATACCACTCTTCACCCAGCACAAAACACTCCCGCCCAGTCAAACTACCCAAAATGCTCCTGCGCAAGTTAAGTCACGCTGCATGACTTAACTTGCACAAGTTATGCTCCATGCGCAAGTTAACTCACGCACCCTCTGGCACGTGCGCAAGTTAACATGCGCACGTTGGCCGGTGGTCAATACAGATGATCAAACGTTTTTGGACGGTGGTCACTTGTTCAACATTCAATCTACACGTTTTTAACACCATTTACACGTTTTTTTTTACCACATTTATGTTTTTTATAACTTATACTACCATTCCCACCTATAAATACCCCTCCATACTTCCCTATTCTCTCACACCATCTCACTTTCTCTCCCTCCTCACTCTATCCCTCTATTTTTTTTCCTTTCAATAGTTTATAGCCATTTCGGGTAAATGGTAATCAGTTTTGAGGAAAATGGTGAGTAGCCGACATGGGGAAGTGATCGACCCTTGAGATAAAATTAAATGTGCTTCTTTTTACCCAAAATCTTTTTACCGTGGGTAAAAAGAATCTTCTTGTGGTATAAAAAGAACCAGATTTAGATTTAGCTCAAGGGTTGATGATGTATTCCCCAAGAAGGCTGCTCACTATCTTCCCCAAGACTGATCACAATTTACCCCATGTGGGTAAAAAGAATTTTTTACCCCAAGAAGGTAAAAAGAAAATAAGTAGATTATTTAGTGAAATCAAATAAATGTATCAATTATTGTACCAATTCTATTAATAAAATGACATGTTGTTATATGTATTTATTTTGTTCATTTCTTTTTATTTATATTTGCTTTTAATTTAATTTTCATTGATTATGTATTGAATAAAAAAATATTCTATTTAATGGCATCGAATTTATTTATATCGGATTTACTTTCTAATTTTGTATTTATTATCATATTGAATAAATAAATTCGAATAAAAAGTCTAATTAAATTCAGCGTGGAATCGAATAAAGAATTCTAATAAATAAAATCGAATAAAGTTGCGTATTGAATAAATTCGAATAAAAAGTCTAATTAAACTCAACGTGGAATCGAATACTGTTGCGTATTGAATAAATAAATTCGAATAAAAAGTCTAATTAAACCCAACGTGAAATAGAATAAAGAATTCTAATAAATAAAATCGAATAAAGTTGCGTATTGAATAAATTCGATTAAAAGTTACATTTAAATTACATTACATAAAGTTCATAAATATGGTCTATCGTTACATGACATTACATTCGGAATTGCACCTTTCAACTACAACAATTGTGTTACCTCTGAATGGTGCAAATTCAAAGTTGCTAAGCAGCAGGACTCCAGAATCCGTCCTGAAAGTGCTTCTGTTCCATTCAAAATGTTAAATTCTCGTTGATCTTGGTTTTAAATCATAGTATTCAAGTGTCAACGGAATGATGTCCATACCTTGACACTTCAATACCATTGTCATACCCCATTTTTTTACCACTTTTGAAAATTTTACTCGTTTAAAAAGCTGAGAAGTTTTGTCGTCTCAGACGAAATTTCAGCAGAGAGGTATTTTGAAATACCTCATTTTTTGGTTCCGAAGGGACATTTTTAAGCTTTATTTATTATATTTATTATTACCTTTATCTTGCTTTTTATTTTATTTTTATTTTTAATTTTAATGTTTCTATTTTATCTTAATTATTTTCTTCTTTTTTTAAAGCAATTTTCGTTTTTAATATTCTATTTTAGTTTTTGTCCTTTTTAGTCTTTTTGTTCAGGTTTATAGAGTGCTGTCCAAGCCATGGGCATTTTGGTCCAGTCAAAGTTTCAGGCTCAACCCTAGTTTTGTCACTATTTAAAGCACTGTCAGAGTCAATCATGGGGGGCTGACACACATTCCAAGACTGACACATAACAAGCCCCAATTACACACAAAAACCCTAATCCTCTTTCTCTCTCCCAATTTTCAGATCAAACTATAAAAAATCACACAAAAAATGAAGAACACGTCAAGAACAAATTTTCCAGATTCATAAATCATAACATAATTCTTCCATTTTTGAACAAAAACTTCCAGATACAAGTTCACATCCACAAATCACCAATGTTCATCACAAATACACATCCAACAAAGAACAAATTCGGACTCCAGTAGAACAACACAATACAAAGTTCCAACGATCCATTCATCCACAAACAAACCGAAACAATGAGCAAAAACGTGAAAAAGAACAAGAAGAAACATTTCAGCAAGGTCAAAACGGATTCAAGCAACAACAACAGCAAACCGGTCCAGATTCAAACGTGAAACAATAGCACAGAAAGCAAGGTAGAACGAGGAAACCGAGGCGAAACTGAAAGCAAAGAAAGAAGAACGAAACCGGAATCCGAAACAAAGGTGGAGTGAGGTATTCTTTTTTTGAAACTCAAACTTTAGATCTAGGCCATATGTGTTTGATTTTGTGAAAACCGATTTCGGATTTGAGCTTAGGATAAAAAAGGATGTTAGAAAAGTGAAAAAAAATTCGAAACGGAGCAAAAAAAAAAAATCCGGCGGCGGCGCCACCACCCTAGGGTGGCCGGCCACCGCGCAGGAGTAGCTTGGCTCGTCGGAGAAGATGAGTCTTCATCTTCTCCGGTCATCTTGTTCTTGATGATTTTTTTTAAAGAGAAGAGAGTATGAAAAATGACTAAAAAAAACCATAGAACACTTTATATACTGTCTCAACCGGTTCGGTTCGCCTGTGAACCGATCCAGGCTTGAACCGAACCGGTTTTCCTTGACCCAACCCACTTCTTCCTCCTTCTTCAGTCCATATCTTCTTTACTGCTTATTGTTTGCACCCCCTGTTTAACTGTTGTACCCCCTATTCTTTGCATATTTTTCTTAGTTACACTTTCATGCATTATAATTCAAAAAATTCAAATCATGCATCATTTTATCATATAAATCTGTTTAATGTTAGTTACATTTTCATGCATTTTAATCCAAAATTATTTTTTCCTATCATGCATTTTATTTGTTAGTTTAATTTAGTATTTTAACTTTAATTGTTTTATTCACTATTTTTAATCAATTTTACACCACTTTCTCAACATTTTTACACCTCAAAACTCTAAAAAATATTTTCTAGCTCTAATGATTTTCTAACACACTTTCCTATCTATTTCGCACGTTTTATCTTTTACATTTCGATTTTACTTGTTAAATTCCATAGGTCTTGGTATTGGCATGGTAATTTTAGCTTCTTTCCTTTATTTGTTTGTTTATTAATTCCTTGGCATATGCATTTTAATTTTGCTCATCGTTATTAATATTTCTCGTGCTTACTAATGGTTTATTTTCTTGTCTTGATCATAGCATACATATTCATTCCCTCTTATCATTTTATCATTTGTTTAGTGTATATAATTTAGGTATTTGATGTATATTTTATCTTTGGTTTGTAGCTTGGCAAAGTGGCCTTAGAATTGTATTTAGGAATTGTTGTAATAATGTAAGTAACACAAGCACCGACACTTCACCTTTTTATTTACTGCTTTACGCTCATTTATTTTTCGCCGTTACGCTAGTCCACCGTTAGTTTAGAAAAAAGTATTTTTATCTCGAAAAATCAAGTATGTCAAACTTCAAAGTATTTTCCTAATAAACCTTGGCTTGTAACCCAAGTGTTTTCCTTTTATTTTTCTTAATCAAATGTTTAATCAATTTAACATCCACATTAGACATGAATTTCTTGCAATTAAAATTAATCAACTTCATCATTTTTTTCTCTCATGCCTTGAGGCCTCTTATCTCTTCTTAAAATCTTTTTTTCCCAAAATGTTAAAATCAATCCAACCCACCAAAGAAGTTCTTTAGATGAACTACTTGATTTTGATCTCGATTTATTTGGGTAAGTAGGCGAAGGGCTTTGGTCTTTCCAAATCAAATAAAAATGACCTGCTTCATCTTCCCCCATTCTTTCATTTAGACTTTTAAACAATAATTTTCGAATAAGTAAAAATAATTTAGCGCAAGATTAAGAATAGGTAAAAGGTTCCTATGGGATATCATAGTCGATTCGGGTGTTTAACACCTTCCCCAATCGAAACCAACCCCCGGATCCAGGTCTTATAAGGGTTTTTACTCACTTTTTCCCTTCCCACGAATAAAAGTTGAGAGTTCGAAGATTAAAGGTTCAAATCCAATTAATGGTTTGGTGCCCGAAAATCGAGAGCACAACCATCATTTAAACGAAGCCAACAAGAATTTAACATTTCAAATGGAACAAAAGCACTTCTGGACGAATGTTGGAGTCCTGCCGTTTAACAAGTTTGAATTGCCCCATCCAGAGTAACACAATTGTTGTGGGTTGAAGATGCACTCCCTACCTAATCACGACCGCCACCTAATCAAGATCTTTTGGCAAAATCAGACTTTTGATGATATCTTCAGCTGATCTCACCAACGTTGCTCGCATATCGATCCACTGGAACATGTTGTGCTCCCAAAACATGGTCGTCACGTTTTCGTCGCTCGTCAATTCCACCCAAGTGAATGATACTCTTCCACCGTCGAGCATTGGACGTTTATACCGAACGTATTCCACATTCCTTGTGTCTCGGGGGTTGACTCCTTTGTTGAATTCATCCAGCTGATCCTTGAGACCTCTTAACGTTACATCAAGGCACCGAACCTTCAACCTCTGAGGTTCTCCGCCGTTGAATTGTGCACGAACGTCGATCCACCCGGCCATTGTTTCAAATCTACACAATAAGAAATTAAAAATAATCAATGAAAATTCTCTAAAACAAACCCTAAATCTAAAAAAAAATCTCTAAAACTCAAAACCTACAACATAAACATCTAATCATTTAAGCAACACACATCATTTTCATATAAACATTGTATGATTTCTTGACAAAAAAACAAAAATTTAAACAAACCCTAAATCTAAAAAAAAATCTCTAAAACTCAAAACCTACAACATAAACATGCAAACATCTAAACATTTAAGCAACACACATCATTTTCAGGTAAACATTGTATGATTTCTTGACAAAAAAAACAAAAATTTAAACAAACCCTAAATCTTAAAAATTTCTAATTTAAGAGAAAAAATCTAACATAAAGGTTGATTGTGTTTGATTATGAAAACTTACTTGTTATCGAAGTGTGGTTTGATTTGAACTTGAAGGAATTTTGAATTTGGTGATTTTAGAGAGATTTTGGAGAGTTTTTGAGGTGTAGGTGATGAATGAGGTGTTCTGCCTTGTATAAGACAGATTGTTGTGCGAGTTAACTAGCGCTGCGCTAGTTAACTCACGCAGCGCATGTTAACTAGCGCTGCGCTAGTTAACTCACGCAGCGCATGTTAAGTAGCGCTGCGCTGGTTAACATGCGCAAGGGCAAAAGCATCCCGCATGCAGGACGGGAGTGTATTTTGCAGGGAGATAGTGGCTTTCTAATTTCATTGGTTGCCCAATGTCTACTAACTTGAAGTTACTAAAAAACAAGATCAACTCAAATTGAGTTAGACGTGACTATGGATATGCAAGAAATATTTTGGCAAGAAAAGTCAAAAGGTGACGTGGTATCTAGATGGTGACAGAAACACTGTTTTTTTTAACCAAATTGCAAAGATAAAAAAATAATACAAAGCTGATTTCACACATGAAAGTTGGAGAAGACATTATTTCAGATTCAAAGGATATAGCTCAGTATAACGATCCAAATTTTAAGACGATAACTTATGTAATTCTTAGTGAAAAAGATGAATAAAATTTATTTCTTTTATAAATAATAAAAGTAACTAAAAACTCATAAGCTTATAAATAAACGAATAAATAAGTTTTTCTTAAATTTTCAAAATTATAAATAAGAGTTGTTTTACATTAAAATATAAAAGTCCTAAAAACAAGGCTCTTGGCCTCATCACTACACAAGGGCACACCTTAGTTCATCATAACTTTGGAAGCTTGCGAAAACTCTCGCAAGACGCATCAAAGATCCACATATCTCAAAGCTTTCAATTATAAGTCACGATCATTATCTGATTCTAAAATACGAAAAAGAAGGTCAACTCTCAAACAACAATAACAAAATATACATCATATACATATTCTAAAATTATGATGCTATAAGTATATACATCATATAACATCATATCATATGATTTTATATGTATATACATCAAATACATATATATCAACTTCATTTTTTTGGGGTTTGTATCTGATGTATATTTGGGACCCTATTATATCATATTCATATTGATATAATAGGGTCCACCTTTAAATCATATTAATATTAGACACATACTTTTGTTATATAGGGACCACATTTCCTATTTTTAATTATTGATAGAGATTAAGTTGTTTTTTTAGGGTTAAATATATTTTTGATTTTTATAAATATATCAACTTTTCGTTTTAGTTCTTCTAAAGTTTTTCTTTAACTATTAATCCTCCAAAGTTTTTCATCTTCACTTTTGGTCCCTCCTTTAAAGTAAATCCACATGAAAAATATTCAAATTTTTGAATAAAATTTTGCTGAAAAATTTATAATGTTATAAGCATCTCTCCCAAAATATCTAATTTATTTGGCAAAGACTTTTACAATTTTCTACACATTTCTTCAAAATTTTATTAAAAAAGTACAAAAATTAACTTAAAAATATGGACTGAAAGTAGTGATTGATAATTTTGTGGTGACTAAAAGTTGAAGGAAAATTTCAGAGGGACTAAAACGAAAAATCGATATATTTATAGGAACAAAAAACATATTTAACCCTGCTTTTTAATTATTGTCATGGATCATATTGTCTCTTTTTAATTAACTTAAGGGTAATTTTAATCCCTTATTTTCAAAAAAGAAAATGAAGCATCGGTCCTCCTATTCTAAAAATTGAATTTCGGTCCCCAATTTAACTTGCTTAGAAATTTTGGTTTTTCTTCTCCTTTTTTGTTAATTTTTTATGATGAGTCATATTCATTTATTACGTGACAACGTTTATTAAACAAAAAAATTCTAACACAAATATTCAATATTACGTAATAAGTGTTGTCATATTATAAATGAATAGGTCACATCGTCAAAAAGACTAAAAAATGATTTGAGGACTAAATTTGGAAGAAAAAAAATTAAATGGGGAAAAATGGAGGATAAAAACTTCATTCAAAAAAAAATTGAGAATACCTAAGTATTTGAATTATTGTGAAGGACCCAGTTATCTCTTTTTTTTCTTAGGTACTGATATGTTCCTAAAATGGTTGTTCACTCTTGTTATATATACCTGCTCACGATGACCAAGTTATTATTATAAATTTGAAAGTACATCTAAAGCATAAAAAAAGAAAAAAGCATCCTCTTCTTATTCCATAGTCTATCCTTTATTAACAATGTTGTCCGTACTATTTCTACTTGCTCTATGCCTAATTATTCCTTTCCTAATATTCTTCCATAATCATAGAACCCTTAAACATTTTCCACTTGGTCCTAAAGGCCTTCCCATAATAGGAAATCTTCATCAACTAGACATTTCTAATCTTTATCTTCAATTATCTCAATTCTCAAAGATATATGGTCCTCTATTTTCAATTCAACTTGGATTAAGAAAAGCAATTGTTGTTTCTTCAGCTGAAATTGCAAAAGAAGTATTGAAAACCAATGACCATTTGTTTTCTAATAGACCTATATTATATGGTCAACAAAAATTGTTTTATAATGGGTCAGAAATATTTTTTTCACAATACAGTGATTTTTGGAGAGAAATAAGAAAAATTTGTGTTGTTCATATATTTAGTTCCATACGTGTGTCATATTATTCTTCTATAAGAAATTTTGAGGTAAAGAAAATGATCAAAAACATTTATGGGCATGCTAGTTCATCAAGTGTTTCAAATATGAGTGAGATATTGATATCTCTTTCAAGTACTATAATTTGTAGGATTGTTTTTGGGAGAAGCTATGTGGATGAAGGAACTGAGAGAAGTAGGTTTCATGGAATGTCACATGAGTGTCAAGCTTTGCTTGCAGAAATATTTATTTCAGATTATATTCCATTCACAAGTTGGATTGATAAACTTCGGGGATTGCATGGTCGTCTTGATAGAAATTTCAAGGAGTTTGATGAGTTTTATCAAGAGATTATTGATGAACATTTGGATCCAAATAGACAACATAAAGATGAAGAGGTTATTGTTGATGTCTTGCTTCAACTTAAGAAAAAGCGTTCATTTTCTTTTGATATCACTTTTGATCACATCAAAGGGGTCCTCATGGTATGATATTTTAATTCACTTCCCTTTTTTATTATTTTTTATAAACTTTTTGGTGAATTTCTTGTTCAAGCATATATATATATATATATATTACCTCAAAGTAATGTTACACATTCAATATCGTTTTCAGAGCCGTTCTTAAGATTTTTGTTGCCCTGTGCGAAACAATAAAATTGTGCCATTTTAATTATTCCATTATTTTTTTCTTGTATTTTTTGTTGCAAAAGATTCATTTATAATCAAAGTTCTCTAAAAATATATTTTCAATAGGATTAATCAAAGCAAATTAAAAAGAAATATATCTATATAATACTAATTAGTAAGTAAAAATAACAAATTTGGTGCCCCTAAGATTATGGTGCCCTAGCTGCCTCCCCTCTCGCCCACACCAGGGCCACCCCTGATCGTTTTACTCATTCTTATTTTTGAAATTTGATCATTAGATTGTAAGTTTATATTATTGAGATCATTCATGTAAATTTTACATAAGTCTAAAATTATTTGATATGTTATTCAGTCACATCAAAGTTAACGATTTATTTGTGTATAGAACACTGTTAATCTTTGAGATTCTAAAAAACATATCAAATGATTTTAAATTTCTATAAAATTTTACATGAATGATCTATATGATATAAACGTAAAATCAAACAATCATAAACTATATGAATGGATCTATACGTTTGTGTATTTTACACTCTAAAATGAGCTATATGTTAATAGATATAAACGTAACAAATCAGATGTAGATATCATAAGAATATCATAACAACTCATGAGTTGGTGATAATTACAACTCTTAATTTTTCTCACTTTACTTTACGTTTTACTCACTTTAAAGATGCTTGTCCATATTATTAAAGTGGTACACATGACCATAAGTGAGCCAAGTGTGTGACCGGCTTAATGTAAACATCCCACAAAAATTTAAGAGATTTAGGGACCACAACGTGCTATAACTTTCCTTTTACAGCCTACTGCATTAATTCCTTCTTACTGGTTATTTTTAGGCTAAAGAAACTAATAAATTTTCTTACTTTCATTTTTAAAGATTTTTAGAATGTTAAATCAACTTTGATTCTCAGTCCACTTTTGTTACAAATTTGAGTGCATGATTATTGACTGATATATTGTAATTAAAGAGTATATGTCTCACTACTAAGCACCGTGATTAGACCATTGTTGGCAACAGTTAAGTCAATATATCTTAGCTAAAAAAGGAAAAACATCGAGATAAATTTGATAAAGTAAATATTACAACCGTCGTTATGATAACTTATATATCATTTTCTCAAAAAAAAAAAAAAAAATTATATGTCATCTTAACAAATTGAAAATGTAATTTAGTTTCTTGAATGTTCAAATTTTTCATTTTTTTATTTGTTAACTCATAAAGCACTTCTTTGTAGGATATGATTGTAGCTGCAACAGATACCACATCAGCTACATCAGTTTGGGCTTTGACAGCCCTAATGAAAAACCCAAGAGTAATGAAGAAAGTACAAGATGAAATTAGAAACTTGGGAGGTGAAAAAGATTTTTTAGATGAAGATGATATTCAAAATTTACCTTATTTGAAGGCAGTGATTAAAGAAACGCTAAGATTGCACCTTCCAGCCCCTCTACTCATGCAAAGAGAATCACGTGAAAAATGCACTATAAGTGGATACAATATTCCAGCCAAGACAATATTGTATGTGAATGCTTGGACTATTCAGAGAGACCCTAATGTTTGGAAAAACCCAGAAGAATTTTATCCTGAAAGATTCTTAGAAAGTTCTATAAATTTTAATGGACAAGACTTTGAACTAATACCCTTTGGAGCTGGTCGTAGAATGTGCCCAGGTATGCCTATGGCAGTTGCCTCATTTGAACTTATCCTTGCTAATCTTCTTTATTCATTTGATTGGAAATTGCCACATGGAATAGTAAAGGAAGATATTGATACTGAAATGTTGCCTGGGATCACTCAACACAAGAAGAATCCTCTTTGCCTTGTTGCCAAGATCCCTATGTAGACGCATGACTTTATAGTGACTATGTTGGTTTCTTGTTTAATATGTTATGTTTATTAGGGTTTTTATGTGTGTTACTCTTTCAGTCTTTATTTTTATTTAAAAATAAAAAAAATCAGGTTATTTTGTTGCTTCTACTGATTCATATTTTAGGATGCTGCTTTGCAAAAAATATTACAAGAGTATGATTTTAATAAATTGAATAGAAGATGATTGTATATATTCGTGGAGCTAAAACTATAATTTCCAATCAAATGGAGATCTTATATTATTTAGATGAACGCAAATGATTTGACTCATGGTAAAAAAAAAAAGGGTTAATAGGTGTTTACCTCCTGTAATATAGGTCATTTTCGGTTTTCTTCCCTGTAAATTTTTATTTTTTATTTATTCACCCCTGTAAACAAAAAACCAAATTTTTTTTCAAGAAATTTTCGTTTTTGTTTGGCCTATTAGGAGGGTAAATAAAAAAAAATTACAGGGGGTAAATCAAAAATATATTTTACAGGGTATAAAACCAGAAATGGCCTATATTACAGGGGGTAAAGACCTATTAACCCTAAAAGAACGAGGATGATAACGATAATTTAAGAATTCAATGGATTAATTATTTATTATTGGTTAGCATTATATTAAGAGGTTACAACTTTAAACAACTGCTATTTTTTTTAGAAGTCAAAATAAAATTAAAAAATCAAAATACAACCAAATGAAACTAATAACAACAAAAACAAACTCAAGAGTAGGTAACAAAATTCATACAAGCAATAAGACTATGCCATCACAACCAATGACATATCAAAGACTCTGGTCCAAAGGGTGCAAATATTAAACTTTAGATAATAATTTTAAAGCTTAAATGTGTAATTGGTTCCTACAGTTTCATTATATTTTTCTTTTAAATGAATGGTCAAAATTAAAGTATACAATAATCGCGACTATTTTTGCATTGTATGCACTTTTCAAAAGTAAAATTCACAATATACTAACAAGAGCAAAAAAATATTAATCATGCACACTTGAACAAATAGTAGTATTACCGATTGTTCTTCAATACTTTGTTATCATCTGAAGTAATTTTAGTTTTCCAGAAACCAAACAATAAGTGTTTGGATGTAATTCACTGCAAAATCATGCAAATCGATAAAACATCTCATGAGGATTTGGGAAGGCAAAGGATAGAAATTCAAAAGGCCTCTGAAGATATTACAAAGTGGAGAAATTCTATTCCACACTCCCAGAAAGTTTCAAGGATGAAAACACTCAAAAAGACCATGAAAAAGGCAAAAACACATTGGAGCACAACACTGCGTGCTCCAGGTGCGCTGCTGTGCGTCTGGGAGAGGAAAATAGTGCTGAAAAAGCACCATTTTTTGTCTACACACAATTTAAGGGAAAAAATCCCTTTTTTTTGCTGTTTATCTCCTGCAGAAAACACTTAGGATTTTACCTTTCAACTTTTGTATCTTAGAAATCCTAAGTCTCAAAGAGTCTATTCAAAGATTGTTCAGTTTACACCAACAATTGTTTATTCGGTGTAAGAACAAGTTTATGTATATTTGTTGTAAACAAATAAAAGTCTCTTGCCTACAAAGCTTGAGCACCATAAGTCTCTTTCATTTTTGATTGGGCACTAGAAATATCTTGGAGTTGCCCTTGAGCATTGGAAGTCTTTTGCTTGTGTGCTTGAGCAATATAAGTTTCTTTGAGTTTCCCTTGAGCAGTGGAAGTCTCTTGGTAGTGACCTTAAGCATTAGAAGTATCTTGAAAGTGTGCATGAGCAAGGGGACTGGACTACTCATGTGTTGTGGGAGGAACCAGTGTAAATTTCTTGTGTTTGATCTATATATATATATATATATATATATATATATATATCTTATATCTTTGTGTTTTGTTATTCCGCTGCATTCAGACTTTGTGCCAGATTTTGAATCCATCAGAAATTGACCAGTTCCAACACACAGAAAAAGAAAACACAATCCAACCCTCATTCTTGTGTTTTTCTCACTTTCACTTAGGTTCTTGTATGGGAGAAAATGAGAGAAAGTCGTTGTTGAAGGGGTTCAGGGCATCAAATAAGTCCTTGAGAATCTTGATCACAGACATTGAAACTTTTCCTCTTATGTTTATTGTCATTGAATAGTCATTTGAAAATTCTTCGCTAATATTAGAATGATCAGTTATATTCTATTTGTCTTTGAATTTTCATGTTTGTTTCTTAACGTGGCCAAAAGAAGACAAACTATACTATTTAGAGTCGGATAGTGACATTC